>JAQFVV010012433.1:4605974-5205974 GCA_028023455.1 Epiperipatus broadwayi
CAAATGATAGGCTTATAAGGTGGGCGTTATATTTACAAAGATTTAATTACCGAGTGGTTCATTGCTCAGGGAAGGAAAATATCGTGCCGGACATATTGAGTCAGAATCCGGTACCGGACACAGGCCAAAACTTAACATTAGAGGGAGCACGTTTAACTCCACTTATAATAGATGCGGATAAGTTGATGGAAAGGGACATGAAGAGGATAAAAATTTTTCAGTCATCCGATCCCACATGCAAAAAGATAATACAGTGTTACAATGATACCGATCTACGCAAGCAAACCTACGCAAAAAAAAATAGTAATAAAATAAATCGGTATAAAATGATAAATGGAACGTTGATGTTTCAGGTCAAAGAAGGAACCGATTACTGGAGAATAGTCATACCCAAAAGCTTAAGAATGCGCTTAATAAATTATGTACATAGGACATATGGACACTATGGCACACTTAAAGTGAATAAAATTTTGCAGAGGTGGTATTATTGGCCAAATATGTATAGGTCAATTATTAATACACTTCAGATGTGTCATGTATGCAGACAAAATAAACCGGTGAATAAAAATTATGCGGGAATATTGACTCCTATTATAGCCCAAAACCCAAATGAATTGTTGGCCATCGATTTTTATGGCCCATTACTTTCGTTTCGTCGATATAAATATATCTTGGTGACGTTCGACATGTTTTCGAAGCTGGTACGGGCTTACCCATTGCACAAAGCTGATACAAAAAATTCTATTGCTGTGTTAAAGAAGAAACAATTCGTTCAGGTTGGAAGGCCGCGTGCAATTTTGAGTGACCATGGGACGCCATTTATATCGAAGGAATGGAAAAGTTGGATACAACAGGAAAACATACACCATATCCTAACTTCTATAAGAAATCCCCAATCTAACCCATGTGAAAGGGTTATGAAGGAATTGGGAAACTTATTTCGTGCACATTTGAAGAAAAATCATAAACATTGGGTGAAAGTACTTCCTCAAATAGTGAAAATTATTAATTGCACTTACCACGAGTCTACGGGGTTTGCTCCTGAACGATTACATTACGGCCATCTTGAACCTTCCCTTCTCAAGTGTCGCTTGCCCGCCGAGAATGAAACAGTAGACATAGCAAAGGATCGGAGTTGCTCCAGAGAGCGATTAAAGAAAAAAACTGAACAGAGAAAGAAAAGAGGGAATAATAGTCCAGTACATTTTAAGATAGGAGATTGGGTTTATGTCAAAACTCAGCCTGTGAGTAAAATGAGCGAGAAGCAATATAAGAAATTTTTCCCTTTATTTGAAGGTCCGTACAAAATCATTCAAAAATGCGGTCCTAATGCATTCATGATTCTAGGAAAGAAAGGTAAGAAGGGAGCGTATAACGCAAGATCTTTAAAACCTTGTAAAGGAGAAGGGGACAAGTCACCTCGGGGCAATTAAAGTTTTTTTTATTGTTTTTTTTTATATGACAAATGGGGCAATGAGCTGATATTTTAAGTCAGTTCATATATATATATAAGCTCACATATTTATAATTTCATCATAGATATTTTCCGAAGTTAAATAGTTGTAAAATAAAAAATTAACAAATGATTTTAATTTAATGGGAAGGGTAAAATCTTAAACTTTTATTTTTGCTATAGATTTGAGCAAAAATTTTAAAAAAAAAAAAAAGATAAAATATAATTTATTGTCAAAAATGTTAAAAGTGTTTAATTAAAAGGGAGAAAACTCGAGAGATAAAAGGGTGGGGGAAAGAAAACAAAATTAGATTGTTGGTAATAATTAGACTCTATTGTTTAAACTTTCACAGACTAAAAGTATTTGGTTAATAATTGCTGTTACGCTAATTAAAAAGAAAAAAAAAAGATAAGAAAAAGCGAGATAAAATCACTTTTAGAGTAAGTCAGTTGACGTGAGAGACCAGCAAGGACAATAAAGAAAAAAAAAGGAGAGAGAATCTGTGCTCCGAATCTAAAATTATTATAGAAATTTATTTTGCGGACTCTTTTCAAATGCATAGCAGCTAAAGCTATCAAAACCTTCCCCTTTGGGGAATTGGCCACCACTCCATCTGAATGAAGCTACCGAAAGAGTCAAGGAATGGAAAGAAATGTATATTGCTAGCCGGACAACCAAAAGAACACCCATGGACACACCAGAATTCTCATATACAAGGACAAAGACATGACGAATGGAATGTGAATCTATGAAAGTCAGACCACTTCGCTCTGATCGATCAGGGTAATTATAAACTTTTCAATTAATGGGAACTTTAGTTAAAGCGTAATAGAACTTTATCTTTGATTTATTTTTCGTTTATTATATTTGTTACAAATGTTTCAACAATAGAGGTGGGGAAATAAATTTATTTAATATTGTAAACTATTTATGTTAATTCTCGTTAAATATTTTTATGCAATATTGGAAGGCCAGATATTAAATTATTTAATATCTGTTTGATATAGAGGGTAACAACAGGGTGGGGTATAAAAGTGCACTGCCAAGCAACAGAGAACCTTAGGGCGTTACTTGCTTGTTAGCAGAAAATAAGGGAAGTGTTGAAAGTATAAGAAAACGAAAGACACTTATACATTCATTTTAAGTTTTTGCAAGTTATTTATTTACCAAATAAAGTGGGGTTTAAAAATAAACTTCAGGAAAGATTATATACTATAAGTCGTCTTTGTATACACGCCTGCTAGAATCCGCAGTGTTAGTGCGAGTAAATCCATGGTAGATATTTGGGAAGAATACTTAGAAAGTTAACAGTTGGAAAATCAGAAATTGTAAGTCAGTTCTCTCTGGATCGGGCAGAAATATAATGTTATTAATAATAATAATAATAATAAAGGAAGGTAATTTTTTGTATCCAACGTATATTTGAATTCTTTAATTATTTATAATAATTAGTTAGTGTCCTTAAGTGAAAACCCCTGTCAGATTATAAACAAAATTTGTAATCGGTGAATCGCCGTTCGAAAATAAATAAGACCAGGTTTACGTAAAGCTTCGTGGCCAGGTTTCAAGAGAGAAATCCTTGGTGGCACCCTCGGCGGCGATTCTAATAATTAAGATTCAGTTATTAGGGGAAGGAAAAGAGTTGTAGTGTCACAATGTCAATCCAAGTAATATAAGAACAAATTGTAAAAAAAAAAACAAAACATTAGAATTTAAATCTATGTGCAACTATTTATAACAGATCAAGTTGAGAAACCTTTGACATGCAAATTTATGTAGTCTATGAAAAACCATAATTTATTATATACATTTTTAGGGTATATGAGCACAGACTTTCACACACCCATCACTCTCCATGCTATCTCATAACACTGATACACTTGAACACATATATGTTGAAAAAATAAATAGTCACCAATATACGTATTTCATGTATAGACACAGGTATATAATAAGCCTGTGTTTCAGTTATTATATACATTTTTGTACAAAATTATGTAATAAAAGAGAAAAAAAGTGATTTTGTCATTTGAGCTTTACATTTTTATAACAGAGAGCATTATAAAAAGGAACTAGATGAATAATTGTGAAACAAAAAATGTGAATAATTTATATAGATAAATTTCCAAAAGAAAACTCATTGTGACATTTCAATTCTGCAGAATTTTAGTTTGCTTTTTAGCAAACTAAAATTTTATAAATTCAACCATATCTAAGGAACTAAAGCTTTATACAGTCATTTCTATGCAATTTCCTGCATTAGCACACCAAATAACCTCAAGAACGGCCTAAAATTCAAGGCACTAAAAAAAAAATAAAAAACAATTAGGCTGTGAATAGATATGGCTGTATTTTGAATTGTAAAATGTGTTATATTTTACATAATAATTACAAATTTTTTTCTTATCTATAAATTTTAATGGTTTTCTGATGTCATTTTTTCTTATATATTATAACCAGGTTACTGCAGTATAAATTATTTAAATAAGTATTCTTTCTTTCTCTCTCTGTACATATATATATATATAATCCATTGAGATTATGTAAATGTAACTTTGTATTATTATTATCTTTTTAAAATCAACAAACTTGAGATAATAAATATTCTTAATATTTTATAAACTTGTTTTTGAAAAATAAATTAAATTTATTAGCATGCATATATGTATTTATTCGTAATTATTTTATTTTTAAAGCTCATTTTAACCTATGTTTCTTTTCTTAATATTTTATGAGTTATAAATCCATTTTATTAATATTTAATATTATTTATTATAAGTTTTATATATATATATTTAAGCACCTGATAAAATAAATTCTCAGAAAATGTTCTTCCAGATTAGAGATAAAGAATACAAAGAATACACAACCAACTATGTTCGTATTGCCCGGGTTGTTGTTGCTGTACCACATAATTTTGATTTTCACAAACTTACTAAAAATGTTTTTTTAGCTTGCAAAGATTTTATACCTGCGCAGGTAACAAATGAATCTCTCTTTGGTGTACCTGATTTTGAAAATATACAGCAAACAAGAATTAGACTTCAGCAGTGGATGGAAGTAACAGGTTTGTTCAGAGAATTACATCTATCATCTATATTTTCAAATATTAATGCAGTTTATTATTTTTCAGATCATTTAAAGTATTTATGAGTGGGTGAATGCAATTTCTTTTGAATAATTACATCTATTAATTTATTTGATAAAATGCTCTTGCAGTTGTTAAATTTAATATTAAAAAATTATATCTTAATAGTAGTAAACAATATCACATACTTCTAAAATAACAAAGCATATACTGTGATGTGGCCATTCTTTTATTGAAGTCTGAAATCTCTCAGTCAATATGCCCAAGAAAAACCTGTTACTTACCCTACCTTCCCTTTCTGCTCGCTGCTGTAAAATTTTCTCATATTCTTCTCTATCCTGTTATATCTTATTTCCACATCATCATCTTTGCCACTCCATGACCTTTGTATCTATTTCCCCCTTATCTTTTTCCAACCCCATAAAAACCCAAGAACCTCTTTCTGTATAATCATTTGGTCTATATTTATTCTCCCACAACTTCATTATTTATACCCTTTCTGTTTGTAAGCATTTACCTTCCATTAGTATATGTCTAATATTTTCCATGCCTTCCTTAAGTAAACTGTAGACTAAATCCCCCCATTTCTCCATTTATGTGTATATTTCCTTGTTGCTAATGATCCTATTCAAGTCTTAAACAGTAAACTAGTTTTCTTGCTGTTATCATAATTAACTTACATCCGATATTCTGTTTACTTCTATATATATATAAGTACTTTTTATTCACCATACTAGTTTTCCATTACTTCAGCTCCCTATTTTTTATTAATGCATCTATTCTTCTATCCCAGTTTTACCACTATAACACTCAACAATCCTCCTAACACAGTCATCCCATCCTTTCTTCGAGTATACTGACATAAAGTCTTTATTCAAATCTTTTTTGTGTACTGTACTACCTTTGTCACCCATCTTGTTGCCTACCCTTTACTCGTAACCCAATTAAATACTATTTTGGGTATTCTCATACTATCCATAAATTGCAATCTACCAAACATTTTTCTTTTTGCATCTCTCATATAAAAATTTGATCATCTTGTTTTTCCTTGAATTGCCTTCTTTGCCATCCACACATCTGCATCTAATGTTATGACTTCTTATTTTTCTTTGTTTTTTTTCTAAGTGATCTATCCCTTTGCTAGCACATAATGCATCATTACGATAGGTTAACCTCACTATTGCCATTCCCTTCCATACAATTCTTGCTATGTCATATTTATTATATGAAAATATTGTTAATTTCTTTATTAATCCTTTTCTTTAATTCATATCTCAATTTTTTCTCCCAAATAGTTGTACCTATTCACCACATTTAACTTTATATCCCCCAATTCTTTCTCTTCTCTTTCCCCTGCATTAAACACTATTACTTTTGATTTTTCTTCATTAAATTTGATCCCCATTTCTTTATTCCCCCCCCACCCGTGCAAGTCTAAAGGAAAGCTTCCACATCTTCCCTATTTTTTGTGAATAAAAAATATCATCAGCACCTGATAATATATACACTCCCTTGCCATCTACTAATGATATCTCTATCCCTCTTTCTAATCTTTCTATTGCACTCTCTATTTCTCTCAAATATAACAAAAACAAAATAGGTGACATAGGGCATCCTTGCCTTAGTCCCACCCCATTTTTAATTCTGATTCTATATTTCCTAATTGATACATATGATAATTATTTTCATATAAGCTGCATTCATTCCTAAATTTAATAAACTCAACCACAATCTATTTCTATTCATTCTATCATATGCCTTCACTATATTTATAGAATATATATATAACTACCACCTGTATTCCTACTCATATCTATAAGTTGTGTGACTACAAATAAACTATCTCCTCTATGCCTATCCATTTTAAAATCTCCTTACATTTCTCCCACTATATTATTTTTTTCCATCAACTTTACGACTTTTCCAGCCACCATATGTGCAAAAACTTTATATAATACTGACATTATCACTATCAGTCTATAATTATTTATCTTTCTATGATTCTTACCCTTTCTTTTAAATAATAGTCTCACTCTTGTATTATTCCAGCAATCTGAAATGCTGTCTTGTGTGCCATATTACTTAAAACATGATGTAATTGAAATACAGGCTAATTATATATCTGTATCAATATATGTAATACAAGGATATATGAGCACAGACTTTTACACAACCCACCACTATCCACTCTATCTCATAGCACTGATACACTTGAACACATATATGTCGATGATAGTATATTTAATTTTGCCCTATTTTGTAAATTCACAACCAACTTTGCTGCCCATCCATCTAAACCTCGTCTTTCCATCTTTCAACTTCCTCCTTGCCTCATTCAATTCATTTTTTGTAAAACTAAGATTTTCATTACTATATGCTTTTATGATGATCATTTTGTCCTACACATCTTACATCTTTTCTATATCCATTACATATATGTGTCACTAATTCCTCTCTAGAACTATACTCTTTCTCCTTATCATTCAATAATACTATTTTTCTTTCCTCTACATTCCTTTTTTGATATATTTTATTCCCATCCTTCCACTTTTATTAATATCTTCCAGTAATTTACTATTTAATTTTATTCTCTATATATAATTATCTATTTTAGCCAACTTCTTTTTATTTAAATAGTTTTCCCATTTAATATTAACATCTTTTTTCACTTTCTTTGTTCTTAATAGCACATTTATTTCCCTGCTTTTTTTTTATCTTTTACATTTTTCTATTACTCTTGTTTTTCTGAATACTCTCACCTAAAACCCTATTTACCACTTTCATTCCCAACAGACTCTTCCATAATTTTATTTTATATTCTTCTAACTTTTTCTTATCATTCACTCTCTCTATATATCGTTCACTCTCCTTTCTACTTTTATTATTATTTTCCATCACATTACTAACCATTTCTGTTAAAAAGAAATTGTGATCACTATTACATACTCTTTTCATTATCAAACACTTTAATTTTTCATACTTTATTCATATCCTCTTTCTCTACTAGTAGATAATGTGTGTGTGAAATATATTATTTCTAGACCAGGTGCATTGTTCCTCATAAATATGTGATAAAATTCCAATGTTCAAATTCATTCCGTGACAAAAATTCTTCAAAAGTTGTTCATATCATCAATTTCTTCAATATTGTGCTGGTCAAAATCGTGTATTCATTCAACAAGACCAATAATCCAAGCAAAAGTACCTTGAATCCAACCATGCACAAGATACATACATCAAGACAAGGATGAATCCTAACCTATTTGCCTGAACTATTGCTTCTCTGACTAATGGATAACGTTTGTGATGACACTAGCAGTGCTTGGTTTTATTCTGTCCCAGCTGGAAGTCATGGTTCACATAGAGACTCAAAATAATAAAGGGTTTATATGAAAATTTAATGATTTAATGGATTCTGACGATTGCAGAATGGTACAGATATGATTTGATCGATTACTAATGGTTTGAACCATAATAATGATAATTCTTTATGGCAACATTATAAAGAAATGAATTTAAGTCAAGGAAATATTTAAATAAGTAGATTAATTAACCTTAGACATTGGGAGTGATGACAAACTAAGCTTATTTAAAATAACAACATTATAGGAATTTATTAAGGAATTTAGTACAAAACAAGTAGTCTTTGTTTATACAACTTGGTTATTTTTTTTAATTCATTTTGATGCGGCTTTGACAAACAATGTAAAAGTTTGTTAATTGGTCGGCCAAAAACCAATCAGCAATAAAATAAGATATTACAAATAAATCTGTTATATATATATATTACAAAATATGAAAGATGGGCATTTAAAACACTATTACATTTAAAATCATTTGTATATAATGAGTGTGGGAAGCAAAATAGTTCTTAAATAAATAATTGACAATTATACAGTCAGATTTAATTAATTACGAAATTTGTTTGTGAAGGACATGCCATCATGGCAGAGAGCATTTCAGGTTTGCTAAATAAAATGATGAAGAAGGCAGTATGCTATTATAGATTACAACAAAAATAAATGAGGTGGCTTTGCTAAAAGAAATTCCTGATATGTACAGGTAGATAAGAGAAATGTTGGCCCTCTAGCCAAAGCATGTCTCCGAATAATAATAAAATATTTTTGATGTGCTGGACTTCCCAAACACATATTAATGACAATGCCTGAAAATGGATCCCTTGGTATGAACTATGTCTACTTTGAGGGAGAGTAAAAGATTGGACTGGTCAGATTCTGAAGGTCCTAAGAGGTGATTAGCAAAGCTAAAATAATAATAAGTGATTGGTTGTAGCTATAAATACATAATGCCTCAGATATATATAAATAGATAGTGTATCACTAACAACATTATTAAATGAATTCCTGATTAAAATAATCAGTTCCCTGACGTCGATAGAAAGTTCCCACAAACCTTAGTCCACTAATGAATGAATCATAAATATAATATATATATATATATATATATATATAAAAGAATTAACTAAAATATAAATTGTTTACCACACTTCACAAATATTTCATTTATTAATAAGTTCTTAAATAATTTCAAAGATTACAAAATAAGACTGTTTTAATTAACACAGATGGGCATTAAATATCAAACTAATAAATTGTAAATCATAATTTTAATATTTTCTGACAAATAAAATATATGTACAAAATGTATATACTGATAAAATTCTATGATAAATTTTACTTAATTGATTCACTAAAATTATTTATTCTTTCAGAAATAATTACAGGGCTATTTTAAATTGGAGGTAATAGTAAGATACTTTTAAAATAATTTCAATCATTCAAATAAATTTATATATGATGTACAAAACTAAATGAGCTTTCTATTAATTAATTTACGGGAAGTAAGTCTCTTGTAATGATTTTTAAGTTAAAGAAAAAAAATAATGGAAGGATTTAAAGTTAATAGCTCATTGAATTTGTATTTGGCAATTTCAGTAAGTCAAATAATCTAAACAAACCGACAAAAATTAATTTAATTTGCCGCATCAAAATAATGTAAGATTTTATAAGAATTGATATTTTAAATTGAATAAATTTAAAAGACACATTTTAAACCAAGCTGTATAAACATTACACAGATATAAAATATAAATTAATATAGATTTTGAAAACAAGTAAAATAAAATCAATGGCTTGCGGTGAATTGGATGTTACCTCAGAATCAATCAGTTAATACAGGCAGTTAATACAGTCAGATTATTTGCAAACTTCCTCGACACAGACAGTCTCCGGCTAGATGTTTAAACACTGTAAAGGCATGGATGAGTTGGTGGAACAGACCCCTGAGAAGCAAACGACCAATCTTTTCACCCCGTCATTTCTTTAGGCACGATATATATATAGATTAATCACTTCTCTCCAGTAAACTCAATAATAATTAATTCTTATCAAATTTTCCCTTATTTATGTGTTCTGATCTTTATCTAGAGGATTGAATCTACAGTGACAACTGCCAATTGCAATCGCTCTAACTGTTTCTCTCAGGTTGGTGCCTGCTTGGGATGGAAATCTATAATTCTGCATGAACATGCCCCAAGGGTTGATTTGCTAATTAAAAAAAACAACAACAACAAGCATATTAAGTTTATCAGTCATTGTACTAACAAAATCTATTTAATTAAGATTTAGATTAACAAAAATGTAGATTTTATTCAGAAAAATTTTAGGAATTTGGTACAATGACTTTCAAACTGATATTTGACATAAACTTAAATAGAAATCTATAAAATATTTCTTAAAATATTACATTGTTTAAATAATTGATTCTCAAGTGTATATTGATTAAAAGATAAATATAAAATGTTACCCACTAATTAATTGAAGAAAATGAACTTTAATAAAGAATTTGAAATATTTGTAACATTTTATAGATATCTAGGATTCAATTACATATAAATGCCAATTTAATAATATAAACATAGTATACATTTTTACAAATATAAAATAATAAACTAACATAAAAAGGTTAGTTTTAATTATAAAATAAGATTAATGAAATATAAAAGATTATAATATTGATCAAAATATATTACCACCTATTATGAGATGGGTGTCAGTTAATATAAGATTGGGTTCAAACCCAGACTAGTGCTGATGACATTGGCACTAGGTGAAGCAGAAATATGTACTATATTTCCAGCTTCAATATGCCCATTCATATCTTCTATAACCATTATCTTCTTCTCCATTTTTTTGAAACTATGTATATCCTTAAATAAGCATTCATATATGTTGTTGTTTTACTATATTGTAGTTTGACTATTCCCAGTGATTAAATACACTATATCCACTATCCATTATTGTCTTCCTAACTTTATCTCAAATTATAAATGTTCTTGACATTTTGCAATACTTATTTTTTTTTACATAACTCCTATACCACCACTCCTTTTTTCTTTTCTATTTATACCCTGCCATACCAAATTTTCCAGTATAGGTTCTTCTTCTCTTAAATGTGTTTCCATTAATTCTAATACCTCAAGTCCTTCATTTTAACTATTTTGTTTCATTTCAACCACTTTTCTGTTCTCTTATCACTTTGTATATTCAAATACCCAATTTTTACAATTTCTTTCTTTCTTTCTGCTCTTTTATAAATTCTTTTGACCCTTTTTTCTCTATTTGCAATTAGTTTATCATTAGTTTTATGGAGCTTGTTTGTCCATACAATATTGCCACATAGTGTAAGCCATAGTGATCAACATATTAGAAGGTTAGTGCATCAAATCCTTATTTAGGCAAAAGGTAACTACTGTAGAGATGCATTAGATCCTGAGATCTAGGTGCAGTTTTCTCAGATCCAAGACCCCTCACTGATGAAAGCCATAAGCTAGAAAGTAGTATGGGAATATTAGATGAGTAGACACTAGATAGTAATTTGATGCACTAACCTTTTAGCATCCATTGACAGCTATAGTTTGCACTAGATGGCAATATTGTATAGAGAAAGTTTCTGCTGTGTTAACAGATTGTGTAAGCATAAAAGATAGTGGTCATGTGATGTTCTAGTAGCTTAATACTAATCTGAGCTGAGCAATGTTGGTGACTATGGTTATTAAGAAACTAATGATACTAAAATAAAAGTAGATTCAGGTTTCATGATTATATAAGTGAATTAATTTGGATTGAACACATTATTGTATTTTCAGTTTTAGGCTTATAGTTTTATATTTACTAAAAAGTAAAAAGGTAAATCCTAAAGGGATGCAGTAGATCTAAAGATCTAGGTGCAGTGCTCTTAGTTCCAGGGTTTCTCACCGATGAAAGATGTAAGCTAGAAATTAGTGTGGGAATATTTTATGAGTAAGCACTAGAGAGGGATTTAGTGCATAAACTTTTTTGTATCCATTGATTATTATGGCTTGCACTAGTAGCAATACTGTATGGGAAGAGTGCTACTGCATTAAAGAAATATATTAATAATTAGAAAGTATTATGAATAAGCAGAGTTAAAATAACTCCTAAGCACATTTCATAAAATTTTATAGATAGAATATATAATAGCCTTTGTATATAACATTCTTGGTCATGTCAGAGATTTAAGGTATTAATCCAGGAGCATTACTTATTGAAAATTCAAATTTCCACTAATACCTCATAGACTGACCATTACAATATATATATATATAAATGAAATATTATTTGGGTACATCCGTGTATAATTTATTTTAAATATATATATATATACTGATGTTTTGAACAGGTTATATTGGTCATCAACTAAGTAACAAATATAAAATAATTGTAGAGGTGCTGTAGACATTGATGTCTAACAATAATGAACATTCTATTAATAGAAAATATAAATAATCATTAAGAGAAATTAGTTAGATTAATGACTTTTTTTTAAAAAAAAAATCCAAATAGATGGTAATTTGCATGTATCATCATGTTTGTTAATACATTCTGGACTTTTAAATGTCTCAATGGCTTCTCTGATCTGACATGTTAGAAAGTGTCACATCTAATAGTATTCTCGTATTAGAAAAATCAATATAATGACATGTATCTATAGCATAAAGAGATAGTGCTGATGATGATGAGTGTTTTTTAATTCATTAATATGTTTGTCTCTTCTAGCATTGATGCAACACTTACTCGTGCTTTACAAATATATTATTATAGCTATTAGCTGATGAAATATTGCTTATTTGATTTATTTCATTTCTGATACTTGATTTATCTGAAAAAAGGTTATTAACTCTAGTGAAAAGAGTTTTTGCAATACAAAAGATTTGAGATAAATGATGAAAATTTTAAATATCTGTGTGTAGATTTTCTGAAAATTGAAAAAGACAGAGGATTATTTTTTTCTTGATGATAAGTACATCAAAAAAAGGAAGTTTCCTATCAGTTTCTGTTTCCATTATAAATTTAATATTAGGCTGTATATTATTTATATGTGTGAAAAAAATGATGTATCTTTACCATGTGTCCAGATGATAAATGTATCATCTACATATCTGAGCTAAATAAAAGATTTTATAGGTGTTGACTCTGAAGCATGAGTTTCTATATATTTTTTAAATGAATCAGCTAGCACTCCTAAAATTGGTGATCCCAAAGGAGTACCAAAAGTATCTATAATATTGTCGAATATACCTAAAATAAGCATTGAAAGGCAATATTTAATTACGTTAATAGTATGTTCTGGTAAATTGCATTATTTAGAAATGATATTTAAAGCTTCATCAACTGGAATGTTTGTAAATAAAGAAATAACATCGACGCTGACTAGAATATCATTTGTATTAATTTTTATATTTTTTATTAAAGAAATAAAATGTATGGAGTTTTTAACATATGATTTAATAGATGGAATTGTAGGTTTTATTACATCAGATAAATATCTAGCTAAAATAATCAAAATGAAAAAACAAAAAAAAATAGAAACGGCCATTAGAGTTTGCATTCCTTGTATAAAAGGAACTACAGACAATATTGGACATATGCTAATACATTATAATATGAAGACAATTATATACCACTCATCAAAAAATTAATACCATTATAACCAAGCCTAAAGATTTAATCCCTCTTGAAGCACAAGTTTATGAAATTCCATGTAACATTTGTCATCATCATCATCATCATCAACCATTATCAGTCCACTGCAGGATGAAGGTCTCTCCAAGTTCAATCCATTTTTTCCTAACATGATTGTATATATTGAAAAAATATTCTTAAACTCGGAGGTAAAAAGCCAATAAACTCACCATGCTGGCTAATGCGTGTTGGTGAGCAGCCCATCCATGTTCGTATACTATATGAATAATCACATAGTAATAACAGCTGCAATGACAAGAACGTATGGAGTGGACATTAGGAATTTGCCCTGCTCGGTTCCTTTAAGGCCTCCAAGAGGAATCAAAGCGTCTCCTTTCAGTTAGTAGCCAATTCCTTTCTGCACTTGTAAAGCTTCCTATATAAGCATGAGTAATCAGCACATCGATGCTAGAAAAGTTGAATATATTAATGCAGTTAAAAATACTCATCATCATCAGCACTACCTCTTCATGCTAGAGGTACAGGTCATAGTATTGATTTTTTAAATATGAGAATACTATTGAGATGTGACACTCCAACAATATCAGATCTTTAAAAGGCCGGAATGTATCAACAAATATGATGATACATGCAAATTACCTTCTATTTGAAATTTTTTTTTTTAAAAAAGTCATTAATTTAAATAATTTCTCATAATTATTATTTATATTTTCTATCAATACCATTGTTTACAGTGCCTCTATAATTATTTTATATTTGTTACCCAATTGATGACCAGTGTAACCTGGTCAAAACATTGCTTTATATATTTTTAATAAATTATACAGGGATATACCCAAATCTGTAGTCCATGAAAATATTTGATTTAATTTATATATATATTGATAAAATTATTGAGTTTATTTTAAAATCCATATTTCTTGAAGCTGTAAGATTGTTAATTGGATGTTTATTTTTATTGAAACATCCTTATGTTATTTTTAGTGGTAATAAATTGATACATGGGTATGAATTGTTGGCTTAGGATATAGTCTTTTATATTTCAAAGTATAATATATTTATCTTGATATACCAAAACGTTTTGCACATTACAGAAACAAAGCAATATTTAAATGATTTGCACTCTAATATTGAAGAAATAATGAATTATTACTTTTAATAAACAATTTTAGATATTAATAGAAGATTTTAATTAGAATTCTGGTAAAGTTATTTAATAATATTTATGTCAGTCAGAAGTATGGTTGTGAACTTATAATTTTTTTAATAGTATCTAAATTATATTAAAATAAAGGAAAATCTGCATTGCTTTTAAATATAAAAACATTAAATTAAGATCACAAACAAATCATCTGTTCATTATTCAATTTTGATAAGCATGTTGTCTGTTTTGTGCAAGATGATTGATCACTTAATGTTTTTGTTTGATATGTTTCTTAACTTGGTTGCTATGCATGAATGTTAACAGCTGGATGAAAAAAAGTTTTATAACTCCTAAGAATCCTTGTTCTATGAGATTTGGAATAGTGATAAAGTGCTTTTGGATTGATTCTCACTATCATATGGATGCTCAAACACAACCAAGATCTTCTGGGCAATTAACCGTGATTATTTATTTATTTACAAAAATCTTATGGCAAAATAAAATGTGATTAAGCGATAAACATTTGATATTATCAATGACAGTTTATTTTATACCAAATGATAATCATAATAATAAAAGTAAACAACTTCACTTCTTAATTTAACAAAATTGTAAAAGATTTACATTTATAAATTATAAATTCAAATTAGCCTTTCTCTAAATTCATGTGTAAGATTGAATATGTTTGGTAATATATGAAATAATATTCATTGCATCACATCTAACATTGATACAGCCTTTTATTTTAAAGAGCATAAAACTATGTGATGTATTGTAATTTGATATAAAGATGTACTAAATAACACATTTGGATTAAAATAATTAGTGGTAGAAGTATTAGATGAAAAATTGAGGATTACAATGATTAAAATGAATTATTTGAATTGGACCTAATTTCTCTATTGTAAGAAGTCATATATGTTAGCTCAGAACACCATATGTAATATTTTCTTAATAAATGTATTTTTATTCATATTTTAGATAATTATAATATAATACTAAATTGTCCATTCACTTTACTACTGTTTCACAATGCTTTATTTACCACCCTTTTTTAGTTTCGATTGCCCCAGCAATCTTATTCAGAACTTTATATCTTTCAGTCTCAACTCTAGGTTAGGAGATATAAAGTTCTGAAGATTTTTGGGGCAATCGAAGCTGTAAAAAAGGGTGATAAATAAAGCATTGTGTTAAAGTGAATGGACAATTTAATATTATATGATATACACTTGGGAGTGCAATAAGAAAGAGTAATTTTTTGATAATTGTTACAAATATATTCAGATTGGCTAAAAATATAAATTTTTGATTTATAAGATAATTTGTGGTGGATGTTTAAAGACAAATTATCATCCAGCTTTCATTTAGAAATTGATCATCAGATGTTTACAAAAATGTTTAGTTTAAAATGCAACTATGTAAATAGAAATGCAGAAAATTTAGAGAAATAAAGAATTGAAAATTTTTCAGATGTGTTTTTAAAGTCAAAGATAAAATTAAAAATATTAAAATGCAAAAAGGTTTTAAAAAAAATTTTAAAAATCAGAAGATAAATTATAATATATATTGGAATGATCTATAATAAGAAAAACAAAATAAGTAGTCATGTGGAAAATATCAATTAAGAACATTTGAAGGATTGAGATAAAAATTTGAAGAAGGTAATCTGAGATGCATTTTGGTTCACATTTATTAGGAAATTGTGTTATTTGATAATAATGACATTAATTTGTATTTAAATATAATTTTTGTTTCAATTTTAGCACAGAATAATTAGTAGCATATATTAATGCTATTGTGCTTTTTTTCCTATAGGAGCTAAACCTATATGTGCAGAGACAATTCATTCAATGATGTATGGAGTTGGTAAAGGCATGATTGCTGCTAATAATTCACACACTTGTATATATAGAAAAGACCGTGTACTTTGGATACAGTTTTTTAGAGTTTATTTAAATGGAGTTTACCAGAATCCACCTGAAGAAGCATTACCACCACTTCCAATTCTTCCCAGTGATGATTGTGTGCTTTCATAATAAGATGTAAATTCACTTAACATTTACTAAATGGATGTATATTAAATTACTATTTTGAAGATTTGTATGTTATTAATCTCTTCTTATATGGTAAATATGAATTTTCTTGATAAATTAATCTGTTTTATAATGAAATTTTTTTAAAGTTTCATAATAACATAAAGAAATATGAAAATTTATGTTTTTTTTTTATATGGAACCTTTTACAAGTCATTCTTATAATAAGATTTATCATGATAATATATTGCAATAATAAAAATCATTCACACAGTTTTTCTGTTTCATAAATGATTAAGATGATTAGATATTATGATTTTGAATGATTTGGTCTAGTATTCTGACAAAATATTCTTTTTGTTTCAGTTTAATATTTTCAGAAAAAATTGTATTGAAAAAGCCAATAAATAGGGGGGGGGGGAGGAATGTTTTTAATTTAAAAAAAAAATTTTAATTTATATTTATTTACAAGACTGTTATCAACTTTATAGCTGATCTATTCATGACTTGTTATTGTTAATTTGATAATTGTTAAGATATCATATGCTTGGTCAATAAACCTTATAAATAGATAGAGTTGTGCAAAACTGATTTGTCGCAGTCTTCAGCCATTTTACAATTTATTATAACAATATTTTTTTTTTTTAATTTGAGCTATTGAATTAATTTTATGTAATATAGTTACTTTTTTTTTTTTTTATATAGAACTTAAGTAAATACTTACTGAATACTATATGTTATATATGTGAAATAAATAATTTGAAGATTATTTGTTCTGGTTTGTGGATTTTAAAATCTGGTTATCTTATGTGTGTCTTATTATATTCTTTTAAAAAAGCTCAATAAATAAGTACTGAATGTGATCTCTATTTCAGGTATAGTCTTCAGTAGTATATAGTACTTTATTGTAAAAATCTCTAATGATAAGCTTCTTCAATAATTTGAGAATAGCATAATGTAATGGGTTAATTCATTGTTGCTAATGTTTTATTCATATTATGTAATGATTAGTTTTTAATTGACTACTGAAGTACTCTGATTTATAGGTGGCATAATGTATATAATCAACAAGGAGGTCTATTTTCTCATTGACAAATGTCTGTTTCAGTATTCCAGAAATAATCAAATGGCTAACTTGGAAATCCATAAGAAATTTGAGCCGCAATTAATGAACCATGAGCTCCAGAATTCACCATTCTATCATTGTGCTAGATCATACATAGCTGTTTCAGAGAGAAAGATCAAAGCAAATAATCTATAAATTTCATCATTGGGTCAGTAAATCTTCTAGAATTGCAAACTGAATGTCACAAGTTTCTTTAAAGTTACGAATTAAGAATTAAATTAGTAAACAACTCATAATCTCTATCAATTTTGTTAGTATTTGATGGTAAAATTATAAATAATAATGTTCTAATACCTTTTGTTTAAAGATTTTCTTGATTACCAGATTTAATTTTTTGATTAAAATTTGATAGTGATGATTGTAGCATTATTGATAGAAAGTAATGTTTTAATTAAAAAAATAATAATATGAGTAATTAAATTATAATCATTAGAAATCAAGGTAATTCTAGAACAAAAAAAAAATTAAATGAAGCAAAAAGTTAAAAGATGAATTTTATAAACACCACACAAAACAATCCATTTATTATACATATATATCATATTTTAATATTTTTCTCAGTGAATTTTTTTCCCCAAAAGACTTCAACTTCTTGACTAATTGTAGTTCTTCATTGTATCCGATTCTCAGCCTTATTTTTGCATTGAAAATGGCATTATATTTTTTTTTTAGAATGTCTTTGAGCTAATCTTTATAACATAAAGGAATATATTTTTTCCACAAAAAGTATAAAATACTTTTTTTTTTAATGAAGTTTGTTATTTTTCATTTACTTTAAATGTTAATAAATGAAAATAAATCCTAACATTTGTATATTCAATATTAAAACAGGCAAAACTCTCCATACAGTATTGCCACTCAGTGCCAGAGTAATTAATGGATATCGGAAGGCTTGTGCATACAATCCCTATCTAGTGCCTACTCATCCAATATCCCCAGACTAGTTTCTGGCCTTCATCAGTGAGGAGCCTTGGATTAGAGAGCACTGCACCTAGCCTGGCTTGCGCCGAGTGGCAATACTGTATGGAGAGTTTTGCCTGTTTTAATAATAGTTATCAGCAAGCATAAGAAATGATCATGTGATATATTCAATATTCATTTATATCCAATAACCTAAAGAACAGAAGATATAGATTGTTATTATAATACTGCCATCATATTTGTAATATTGATTTTAAAAATCATTATAATAATGAAATAATCACTTATAAACTTTATTATTATTTTTTATTATTGTGGAAATGTAAAAAGCATTAAGTGTAATTATTTGTATATTTTTGTATGCTCAAAATGTTTATTAAAGATATATCTTAATGATTAAAAAAAAGGGTTCATTAAAATTTATGATAATTCCAAAATTAAGATGCCATATTAAATCATTTTATTTCATATTTCAGCAACGCCCTCTATGAATAAATATAAAGTCTAAACTTTATATTTATTCACAGAGAACATTGTTGAAATATCATAATGTTTGGGAGGGTGATTTGAATATTTTCTATTTAATTTAAATCACCCTCCCAAACATTATGATATTTCAACAATGTTCTCTGTGAATAAATATAAAGTTTAGACTTTATATTTATTCATAGAGGGCGTTGCTGAAATATGAAATAAAATGATTTAATATCTTAAAAAACTGTATATAATAAAATTTGTTTATTTTAAAACATATTCACATTAATGATTTTTTATGTATAATGCAAAGAAATGTAACAGTGCTTATTTAATGAATTTAATTGATTTGATGTCTTAAATAAAAGAGTATTTACTAATCATCAAAGTTTATTGTTCATTTTCATTTGGAAAAAAAGTTTTAAAAAATCTGTCTAAGCATATGAAATAGAACTATATCTTCAATGTAATTGGTAAGATATCTGAAGCTCATTGTTATTCCCACCCCCACCCCCCTGGAACTATGAATAGCACAACTGTTAAAAAGTAAACGATTTTAGTAAGCCTTATGTCATAAATCATAGAATAGGTAATAAATAGAATATCTTTACCAATTTTATAAAAATTTGTAGTACTATTTCATTTCAAAGAATGTCAGAGCAATCATTGATATGATTTTGTTTTAGCACTTATATAATTATTTTGGAATAATAATAAAAGTCAACAATGAAATCAAAATATGTTTATTTTCCCATAAATAGTTCCCCAATATGAGGAAGTACAGTAAATACTACAATACTAGTATATAACCAGTATTAAATTGTACAAAAATTGCATTCTAAATTAGATACAATAGATGATAATAAAAAAATATACATCATGAAAAAAAGAAAATTACATTACATGTTGAATTTTGGGTAGTTCCAAATTAAAAAAATAAACAGATTTACATATGCAATAATATTAAATAAATGAGCAGCAAATGATGGTAAATTAGACAATCAAATATTATCACTTCTCTATAATATATTATTGCCTAATTCCCTGGTCTACTTTTGGACAGTGAGTTTACATAACTAGTATTTTTAGCCAAAACCATAATAAAGAATGATAATAAAATAGCATTTGAATAAATACTACTTTGATGACTGAAAAAAACAAATATTGTTAATAGTAAATATTTATTCAGGCAATTCTTTTTGATTAAAAAAAAAAAGAAACTATAATAATTAAATTGACAAAAATATTTTTTATAACTTTATACCAGCTAGTAATTCAATATTGATGACTAAATCAGTTATTTAACTACTGATTATTGGCTAGAGAGTAAAGATGAATGTAAAAAAAAAAAAGATTGTAATACAATGTGACCTTTTTGATTACTGAAGAATGTGTCAAACTCTTATGGGCATTAAAATCACGATCTAAGAAAATATTTTTCTCCTGTTTGTTTACATTTATATATATATGCTGTTGTTGTTTTTGTGTAGAAAACTATATTTACTATTCTCTCAATATATATATATGATTCTGTTTATATTACGTATTATGATACACTGTGTAAATATGCTTATAATTTTTGTATGCAAAATTCCAAGAATATAACAGAAATTTATTCTGATTAGTAGTATTTACTTCTTAAATTCTCTTGAAAGATAGGTTAGTCAACTACATTAATTCACTCTGTTTTTTGAATACAATCAAAAATATAGTTATTACTTCATTATTTTATAAATTGTAAGAATGTGTGACATTTTAAATCTTTTTTTTTTGTTCCCAAAGTTTTTGATTAAGAGTTATGAAAAATAGTTTTCCCTTTCAAGAATTTTTTTTTCAGATAGCATTTAATTTATCCACTTCATATCATTTAAAAATTTATTTAGCTTCTCTTTAATAATCTTTGGTTATATTGACCATTTAAAACCAGAATTCACATTTCATTGAAACTGACACCATGTTTTAATTACATGTATTAATACATAGCTGATATATTAAATTCCTTTTCAACTATTGATTTTACAATTAATTTCTTTAATGTTTGAATGAGAATAGGAATTTTTAATGAAAAGTATGAGATGAATAAATTAAATATTATCTGGAAAAACTTATTAAATAAAGAAGAAAAGGTCATAAAATTTCAATGCTATTTTATTTTTGGAGCATGGAAATATAACTGTGAGATAGCAAGGAACGCTTAAAAAAAAAGAATAAGGTTTTCAAAGAAATAAAATATATTGGTATTGGAAGGAAATGTATTTAATCAATAAGAAAATGACAATAATTTCTAAAAACAAGGATGACACAAATTGACAAAACTACAAAAAAAAAAAAAATTATAATGAAAAGTAAAATGATATGCTAACAGTATCTGAAATGCTACACATTCTTAAAAGAAAAATGGTGAGCTAAAATGGAGAATGTTCCATGAAATGATAAAATCATTAGAGACATTTAAAAAAGATAAAATGTAGACAAATTATATTTCAAGCATCTAAATGATAAGACTATATTATTTGATTAAAAAAATTCATTAGTGATAGTGAGAATTAAGAAAAGAATTAAAATAAGATGTTAGGAATGATAGACTATTCATTTTTGGTAATAAATGTATAGGTGTACTACAAACAATGTAAAACCACTAAATTCATATAATGTTCATACTGAAAATATGAATTTTTGCATTCTAACAAGTAAACATTTTAAATATCATAATGAAAATGGTAAATATAATAATTTAACATTCATTTCATAGCTGAGTTTGGGTCATACACCTGTGTACAGCTGCTCAGAAGTTAAGAGAAATATATCGCTTGAGATTTGTAGCCACTGTGAAGTCCAAAGACTTGATCATGACTTAAAAAATCTGTCTTTGACTTGGACTGGTTAAGAGATGGTGATCATCTATGGTGCAAGTGATTCTAAGATTCTGGAAAGGATATTTTTTCCCAAATTGTCATTTGGCAGATCACATTCTATAGTGTGTGATTACAACACTGCTTATTTTCATTTTATATCATTAAAAATATATTTTCCATACATGCAAAAGTCAAATAATTTTAGCAACTTTTAGACAAGTACAATTATTAGATGATATTTCATCTTCGAATGATTGTTTAATTGATATCTTTTTTCAATAACTAATAAGTGAAAAATTATCTATAAAATATGGCACACAATTCCAGTTCCATTAACACCATTACGGCTTCAGTGTAAGTAATAAGCTTATTCAATCAGGACCGTTAATTAATTATTTTTTATTCATTGTGATTGTTATTTTATATTAGTGCTCTTTATCGCTAAATGACAAAAGGAGGAACTTTATATTTTGTATCTGTCAGGAAATTATTAATATTTATTTAATTTTAAAATATGATGGAGAATAAAAAAAAAAAAACCAAAGTCTAATTCTGTGAAATATTTACATAGCCCAAAAACTATGAAACTTAAATATGATGAGGAATTAAAATAGTAAATGAAATTATTATATAACTTGTGTGCATATATATATATATGATAATAAAAACTGAAATAAAGTATAATCTGCATGCAAATAAACATACATGATTTGGCACTATTCAACTTATAACAACTTTTTCATTTTTTGGAATAGATAGTTATTAGATGATGAGTTGTTCAAATAGTAATCTATAATGTTTTAACAGTCATTTTTTGAATTCTGTTTCATTTACTGTGGTCTTTTTCAAGAAAAACCAATTTTTAAGAAGCTTAACAGTATCAGAATGATCTGTTTATTTCAGAAAATTAATGGGTATTTTAAATAACTAAGTAAAGAAGACAGACTTAATTGCTGTACAGTTTTTAATATAAGTGTATATCTTGACAAATAAGTAATATGTAAATTTTATCATATAAGTATTTCATTAATTTCTTAAAGATTACTTTTAAATAGTTTTTATTGGAAGATGTATGTATTACTTTGTATGGTAGGAACAGTAAAAACTTGAATTTTTCATTTTTCTCAGAAAAGCAATATTTCATTGCTTTATTTATTAAAGGCAGATTAAAGATGTATGAAATTAGTCTTTGTTTAAAAATATTCAAACTCCTGATAAAAAAGTTTAAGAATTATTTAATAATTATGAAAGAAGGAAAATCTCAAAATATTAAAGCAAAGCAGGAACCCCCCCCCTTCTTTTCAGCATCCATCCTGCTGACATATATTATACTTGCATTTAAAGTAACAACTTTTTACTACTTAGAATTAATAAGTCTTCTAGATTACAGAAAGATTGAATTATTTTGATATTTAAATAAAGAAATGAAATTTAAAATTCAAAGAAAAATCATTGCCTACTTTAGTAATAGGAAAACAATATTTTGAAAGTTTAATTACAATGATTTTATCATATAGACAATATACAAAAGTGATCATGATATATTTGACACCACAAACTTAGGATTGAAAAATTATGATCATTTTGGGATTTATTTGTAAGTAATAAATAATGCTAAATATTATAAAATATATTTTTTAAAATTAATTATTCATATTATTTAACTATTTATTTGTTTTAGGTTAAAGTAATTAAAAAAATAGCCAAATGGGATATTGGTCAAAAATTCCTACAGTTTAAGCACCAGAGCTGATAGCTGGGCAATGAGCCATAGATCTTGAACTTCAAATTCAGTCATTTTACCATTGTTCCAACTCATGGAAGTATTAAAATAAATGATTGAATAATTAATATAAATAAACATTTTTATTTATGTTAAAAACACATGTTTGCACAGATTGCTTGTGATTAAATAAGTGTCTGAAATCATTATTTTAGGATTGAATCTTTCTCGTAATTAATGTAATCTATAAAGTTTACAATGGAAACTATTCAGACTTCTGCCCCAACAGTTGTTTTTTCTAAAGAAATGATAGCAATAATGTTGACGTTAGAATGCTTTTGATTGGACTAAACAACACTTAAAAATTGTCATGGAAAAATTTAGTGGTAGAATAGTGCACTGAGTAAATTTTGAATTTGAGACAGAAGTGGGATAAGATTTGTAGGATTTAAACTACTTGAAAATATATTTTTACAAATTTCAACCCATAAATTCATGCCATAATGTAGATATGAGTGATAATTTGTAATATGTTTTGCATTGTTTTTTCTTTTCTATAAAGTCATATTATTTACTTCTATTAATTTGTATTGTTTGTTGTTTTTTTAATAAAATTATGCATTTAATTTTACAATTACATTCATGTTTTCATTAAATTTTATTGTTTTTAAGAACATTTCATATTACATTTTAAAATTATGTTTACATTAGTTTGTATTTTTTAAAATAAAATTATATCAGTATTATGTTTGTTTTGAAAATTTTAATTTTGTTGATTAACATCTTCAGTATAAGTGAGATGTTTGGTGGCTCTACCTGATATGCAGCACTCATATGCAATGAGTATACAGAGGTTTTTTTTCTGGTTGTATACAAGATATTTAAGTCATTACAAATTATCTATGGAGAAATATAAAAAAACCTGTACTTAAATAATGCTAATTACGTCCTAACCATGACTAGGTATTTCAATTCGGTGCTTGTCTTATAGCTAAAGATGCTGTTGGATGGCGCCGTTTTCATGCTAAAACTATAAAATATGAACATTCATGGGCCGTTGATTTTAATAATTTTTCTGTGCTTTTTTGTAATGCAAAAATAAAAACAAAACTAAATCGTCTTTTTTAAATATTATTTTTTATTAACGTATACAATTTAAATGATAATAATAAATGTAAAATAAAATCAACAAATTACAATTTGATTCGTGTTTTTTATATTGTGTTTTTATATCTTTTTTGTAGGGTTAGTTTAGGGTTAGTTTCTGTACTGTGATGCGACATAGCAGCCTGCATTCTGTAGCACAACAAAAAAGTTGTATTATAGAAAATGCGGGTTCAAACGTGTCGGCCGCGGAAACAGCATTTTTATGTGTTTTGGTATGAAAACCACGACATAGAGCGGCATCTTTAGCTAAAAGATGAGTACCATGAATTAAAAAAAACTTCATAACCTTTAATAGTTTGCGCATTTGTTTACTGTGTTCAAAATTGAACTTTGAATCCAAGTAATTTTCCTAAGTAATTGATGATTAGTTGGTTCTTTTATAACTCAACTAACCATTTAATTATTAGTTAGTAAATTAATATTTAGCTGTTCTTAAGTAAAGGAAAAAACAAGGAAGGAGAATATATATTCTAATTATCCAGCAATTGATTTTTCTAGAAAATATTAACTTCTTCATGTTTATTTTTTTATAGAAGAATTCATGAAAGTCTTTGCCTTATAGATTATTTTATCTTTTTAATCTATATACAACATTAATAAAATCTAAGTTGTAGATTATGAAAAAGTATTTAACTATAAGCACTTGTGAAAATTTTTAGTTTTTTTTGTATGGAAAGTATTTTTGTGAAATAAATTGAGAAATAAGGAATCTAAAAAGAATCACATTTCAATGGGTTTTCAACAAAGGAGAAAATAAAGATTGATAATATCGAATTAAAAGAAGCCATCGATTATAACCACACTGGGAAATTATTAATATGAATGGTAACATATGGATAAAATTGAAATTGGATTAAAAGGAAGTAAATTATCTGAAAAAGAAGATATTACAAAGTCTGAAGACTATATAATGAAGAATAGAAAAAATTATGTAAGGTTTATCAAGCAGACATCACAAGTAACCAATAAGGGTGAGAGAACAATCAGATAAACAGATCAGTATAAGATTCAAGAAATAGACATAGAGATGGGCTAGTCATGTTACTAAAAGAGATAGTAACTGAAGTCTTCAATTAGTATTTTAAAAAGCTGAAAAGAATAAATGAATAAAATGAAGTTTTGTAAAGGTACATAGAAAAATATAAATTGGTAGTAATGAGTTTTATTATGCAATATGCTAATAATAATTGAAAATTATATATATATAAATGTGCACATGTATTTTGGATAAATACATTTTATATAACTAAAACTTGCCAATTTTTTAAAAGTAATTTTGTTATCACTATTTCATGACATTATTTTTAATCAAATTCATATTAACAGTTGTAAATAAATTTAAAAAAACAAAACATTAATCATGTAAGTTGGACATACTTAACAGAATCTTCATTTTGGATGTGAATATTATTAAATTTATTAGGAGAATATATTTCAGTGTCTTTTGATATTAAATAAATAGCTTGTATATCAATAAAGATTAATATACTAGTGCAGTAATACAAAATAAATCTGTTAAGACATAAAAACTGTTATGTATAAATTACTTTTACAAACTTTTAAAGTTTTTTTAAAAAAGCAAATGCCAAGTTATTTTTTAAAAAATTCTTACTTTGAAGAATATTCTGATTAAAACTAACTATTTTTGAAAATAATAATTACATATTAAAATAACAAAATTTATTATAAATAAAGTGTTTAAGATTTTTTTTTTCATAAAATAACAATGAAATCATGTTTAAATAATAAGATAATCACATGATCCAAAAGTTTGTGATACCTTTACATAGTCAACATTTTAAAATTGTTTCTAAAAAGATAAAAATGTCTCAAAATTATTGTATAAGGTTAAGTATAGCATGAAAACTTTATTGACATATATTTTTTGCATAGCTTTACTTCATTAAATAAGGCACGAATTTTATTAGACATCATACTGGAGGTGAGACATTATAAATGATTGGTTTTTAGCATTTACTTTTTTAAAAAAAAATTATTTATTAAAACTTTGTCACATGCAATAGTTTTAAAATTGATTCTAAAAATTAAAATTATTTGTATCTTTATTACATTTTTAGATCAGAAATCTTTTATAGTTAAAAAGAATTAAATTTACTAATTATATATGTAATATCTTTGGGAACAAATCAGTCTCCACACATGCACTGTTTTAACAAATTGCTGTGCACTCACGCATAAGCTAAGATTTAAAAGAACAAGTCAATTTACTTATTCTGCAAGCTTATCTATATATAAGCCAAAATTTTGCTTACCATGCATATTCAAAGCTTGAATATATAGGTTGGCTTATATATAGATAAACTTGAAGAGTAAGTGAATTCACTTATTCTTTTAAATCTTTGCTTACATGTGAGTGCAATTTGTTAAAACAGTGTATGTGTGGAAGTTGAGTTGCTCTTGAAGATATTACAATAAATATTTTGCTGCATAAAAATAAAAATATTTATTAATTATATATATATAACAAAATATGTTAAAGCTATTTTCATTTTATTTTAAAGAGCTTCAATTTTTATTTAAAAAATTAATATTTTTTTAAAATTTTAAATAGATGACAAAATTTTAATTATGTATATAAAACAAGCAAAAAAAAAAAACTATTGTCAAATCATAGTAAAGAGATTACCCCCACATTTGAATATTTAAAGACAAACATAAACTTACATTAGAATGTAAATGATACATCTATTCATTCTTAATTATGAATTTTTAATTAGTATAAATATTGTATCGGATAGAAATATTTACAAAAGACATGCTATTTACAAATAACAAATGATAGTAGACAGATACATAAAAATTGTTGGAAATAATTACTTAAGGTAATTCAAAATACTATAAAATTAATAATTTTTGTTCATTTTAAAACACATATACTTTCACTTAAAAATTGTAAATATAAATTATAATTTTCTAGTGTATGAACAAATGTATATTTGTTTTAAAAACACACAAAATATATTTATGGTGTACATACATACATACATATATTTATATATATAGATATGCGATATAATACAAGATAAGGAAATTATTCACATTTAAATATATATACATATAAGTATGTACTCCCACATAAATTTTTAAAAATATATATACAAATACATTTTTATGTACCATTGTTCATAAAGAACTTTTTTTTTGAGTTTAACAAATATAATTAATTTGGAAAATAAACTTTCCAAGTTACATTATAGTCTGTATAATGTACATTCTCATTAAATTTGCATTAAAATATGCAAATTTTGTCATTAAAGAAACTAAAACTTTTTGTGGAACTTGAAATAATTCAAAAATAAATATATAAAATTAAAATGGTTACAATATAGCATAAGAATGAAGCATATTTTGCCTTTCCTGAAGAAACTGAAAACTGCATGTCTACAAAATCATTCACAATCTTTATTCTCCAACCCATGTTTCGATGAGTGAAGGACTAAAACATATACAAAAAAAAAAGACATATTAAAATCAAGGAAAGCAGCATTTATTTAAAAAAAATATTGTAGTTAAATGAATAGCTTATAAAATCGGATTATTTTTAAAATAAACTACTTCAATATTCTAATTAGCTCATTAGCACTCTTCAATTAGAAGAAACCTATCATGACAGTAAAATCTGATTTCATCTGCTATTATCTCAATGCATAAGCCATGATAATAAATAATACTATGATAAGAAAATCTAATTTTGACAAAAATGATTATAATTAAAAATAAGCAAGGACTATTGATTAAAGATTATATCTTCTAATTTTAATCTTCATGTTTAATTCCTCTAACACAATAAAATGTTACAGACATCAAAATGTAGACTACTTTTATTTTTAGAAAAATTAAAAAATATTTTCCCTCTGCTTTATCATGTCATCTTTAATATCTGCAGAATGTAAAGATATACTTATCCATTTTATAATTAATCCTCCTTCTAATAATACTTTATTTGTAAATTATATTACCAATACTTTTTCTATAGATAGTTTTTCTGCACTGATTTACGATTAAAGTAATGCTTTCGCATATAAAAATTGTAACATACATTATAGAATGTCAAAAGAGTATGTAAAATATAAAATATGTGCTCATCAATAGATTTGATATTATACAATATTTCTGCCCAATCTGTTTTCAACATTTTAATTTACCTAATCATCCTCTAGAACAGTGTTTTCAATTATCAATCCACAAAAATTATTCCAGTTCTTGTCACAGCTTCATGGCAATAGTAAGTGCAAATGTACGGTAGTTATCAGTGGTAATATTTGCTGATGTTTTAAGTACCATTGGTGAGAGTATACTTTGAGTTCTTGTCAAGAGCAATTGCATTATTCTTGAAAATGATTAAATGACCAATCATTCAGGAGACTAAGTGATTTTGGATACAATCTTACTTCTGAAATAGATTTAATTTGTGATAAGAAGGTCAGACATTTTCAATTTTTGGATATGATTTAAAAATACTAAATCTTTTTGCTTTAATGGATTTAACATGAGCACAGCTTATTACATGATTATTTTAAACTATTCTTTATTTTTACATAGATTGCGGCTCGCATATGATAATTTCATATACTTTCATATTCATAGATTTTTTGCTTTTAACAAATGATATTACAAAAATAATTTTGCTAATATTTTGTAACATTCTTTTCTTATATTAATAGATTTATGATAATTTTTGTTATTTATATTATGAAGAATCTTTTTTTTTTTTATATTTTAAAGAACAATATTGTTTATATGAAAGTTTTAGATGTGCATATTTTATTAGATTTTTTAAGATTTCTTTTTGGAAACATGATTTCATTACGAAATGTATTATTGAAGTGACCATTTTTCATTGTCTTGGAAATATTAAGTGGTATGCTAGAAATGCTTCTGATATTACTTTTCTCCCATTGATTTATATCTTTGCACAATTTATTTTATCCCTTTTTTAAGACAGGATCTATGTACATTGCAAATAATAAAGCTTCTGGGTAGGAGGTTACTTATATTGGCCTATAATTGTTTAATACTCTCACATGATTTTTGAATATTAGTTTTAAATTTAGTAGACAGTTTGATAATAGAAGTTTATTAGTTTTAGTTTTATTGTATATAACGCAACTTCCTCTACTATTAATATAGCATAAGCTGTCCTACCATTTATTTTTGGGATGCAATTTATTAATGCTAATTTTTATAAATATAGTCAACTTTATATCTGTAGTGTGTATGTATGATTGATCTAACATTATCAAATGTGAAGCATCGGCTGTCCTTTATATTTTTAATAAAGAAAATTTCATTTATTTTATTTAGAGGTGAAAAATTGATTTTTTTTTTTTGCATAAGATAAGCACAGCATTACTATAGACTTTCCCAACTAATTTTTTAAACTGGGATTTGATACGAGAACCTTTAAGTTTTTAAATCCATCAATTGTTGCCACTATGTTCAAGCAAACATTTATATTTGTTTTTTAATTATTGTGAGAGTTTTAAATCTCATAATAAGAATGCTACTTTCACTGCATTTTTATTAAAAAAACAACAACATATTTACACAATCTATCAGCTATTATCTGATTAATAAATAGAAATATTTTGTGCTAAAAGATCAAAAATTAATTTTTGAGGAGTTTTCTTTAAAATATATTTTAAAATTTAATCCTTTAAAACTATAATTAAATTAAAATTCTTTAGATTTATTGAAAAAATTATATACTTTTAGTAAATTGACAGGCAAAGATCACTTCATAAGGTTTGAGAGTTTTTTCCCCATCTTTATTTTATTTTCTAGATAAAAATATCTTGATGCACATTTACTGACCAATATGAATAATCAGCTAGATTTATGACTGGCTACCAGGAAGAGACTGTCAAAAAAAAGTCACATTACCAGGTCAGGATTTGAGTCCAGACTGTAAGCATGACAGATGAATGCATAACTGTTACATCAGAAGGCCCTCCTTTATTTTATAGTGACTTAATTTCAAAACAATAAAAAAATATATCCTATGAATTGCAGACATTTAAATTATTAATAAAAATAACATACAGCATGTGTGTGCATAAGCATAAATGATTACTTTAAAGTATATAAAAATTAAAATGTAAATAGCTAATAAGAAAGTCAAATATTTGTTGCTACTGAAACATTAAAATATAAATGGAAGAGGGGGGGTATTTTCACAAGTTATGTAAATTTTTTATCAATATTTGAGTTTCAAAATTTTATATTTAAAAAAATATATATAACTTTTTAAATTTAATATCAATATTCCCTTATACCTGATAATACACAGTATCAGGTGCAGAACTATTTGGTGTCCATTGAAGAGTTGCTGGAATTCCTTCAAGACACTTGAGACGTAATGTTTCAAAAAACGAGGAAAACTCGTGGTAGGATTCTGGATCAGAATGACTGGATTGAGTGAATTCACAAAGTCGGCCCGCTGTAAGAAAAAAAAAAATGATAATCAAATATACATTAATTTCTTAAGAATATATTAAAAATATGAAATTGCATTTTTACTATAAAAATTGTTTAATTAATATTACTGTAAATATTATATCATTCAAATCAAACACGATCATTAATAAAATATTATTCATAACTGTATTCTTGACATTATTATTTATATTAAAAATAATATAGCTGATAACAAAAAGCTAAAATTGTTTAAGACAATTCTAAAAAATTTACCTGCTAAAGGAGTATATTTTCTTTCTCGGTTAATTACAATTCCAGCATAAACAATTTCTTTCTGAAAATAAAAGAAATATAAGAGAAAAATTATGTTTTTTGTTTTTTTTTAAATTAAATTAATTTATATTAATTTCATATATATCCATACGCATAATTTGAACTTGAATTTCTTATGTTACTTTCAATAAAATAAATAACTGCTTAATATATGTATACAGACACAAAATAAGTTTCATAAAAAATGGAGTCTATGTATACAAATTATAATTATATGCATTCTTAATTAATAATTATAAACAAACAAACAATCTTATTTAATAACTGTTTTCCATCTTTAATTCTTTTAAATAAAGCAATTAAAATCTCCTTGATATAAAATAACATTCATGCATATTCTGATTTGTAATTAGTAATGTTTAAGATTTGGGACAGCTGATAAAGGAAAAATTTCCTTAGAAGAAATATGTATATTTCATGCTGATCTCAGTACAGGTTGCTCCCATACTCTGAATATTATTTTATATAATAATATAAATAACTAAGAAAATAGATTACTAAGCATTTATTTTTGCAGAATAGGATATGGGAAAAACATATTTTAAATAATATGAAAAGTAGGAGAAACATAAAGATAAAATGAACAAAAAAGAAAGACAGTTTTTTTAGTTCTTTGCTTAGTTCTTATGACAAGAATGTAGAATAAAAAGATAGAATATTGAAATTAATGAAACAGGTTTTTATTAAAATGGAATAAGAAAATAAAAATAAATGAATCAGTATTATAAATAATGCGTTAGTTATATGAAATAAGAAGTAGGTGGTTTTAATGTGGTATGAAATGGTACAGAGGAAAAAATTGTTTAATTTTGCTAACAAAATCTCTGAATATATTGATTAAGCAAAAAGATTTTTGACTTTGTTTAAGGAGAAATAATTTATACTATTCATTTATTATTCTATTTTTTTTCAAAAAAGTAATCAATAATGAAAGAAGAACTAAAACATTCACAAATAGAAATTCATGAGAATGATCTGATAAATTTTATGATGCAAATTTATAGGTGACTAGAGTATATTTTTTAAAAGCAAAAGTTCTTGATCTTTCTTAAAAGCCCAACCCTTTATTCAAAAAAAGAAAATTTCAGTTTAGACATTTAGAAGAGATCTACCTTGTTATAATAATATCATGATTACTATATGTTTAGTTATGATTATGTGTATAAACACAAATGAGTATACTATACATTTTATAATATATTTATTAATAACATATATATAGATACAAACATATACAAACGAGTATACTATATATTTTATAATATATTTATTAATAACATATATATAGATACAAACATATTCAATTTATGATTGTTATTTATAGATATCTACACTCTGCCTGCTATTGTTGATAAGATATAATTTGCAGTTCTAGGATGAATTGTTGAAGAAGAGACTGTACATTCTTTTATAGATTTCCTACTCACTTCTAGCAGCACTTAGCAGGCTGCCTCATGAGTAGGTATGGTAATCCTTCCAGCTGTAATGACAGCTTGCTTTGAGTCAGCTTTAGTTCCAGAAGCTTCCAGTCCTGAGCGTGGGCTTGCCTCACAGTGTAACTAAAAATAGCTGCAGTCTGGAGAATGAGCACTTCTGTTCAGATTAGCAGTTCTCTTCGACCATATATGGAGAAGCAGGCTACTATTATTCAGATTTAACAGTTGTTCTCTGACCTTACCTTCAAAAACGCTGACTATTTATTGCCAGATCCCCAATATTAATGGAAACATTCGGATTCAGTGAGCATCATTCCCTGATGGCCTGTTGCTGCCATTGGCTATGTGTTATCTTTTTATATAAGCATTAATTAATGGCAATGAATTCTCAATCTGATTGCAATAAGAAAGGAATCCGGACTAGTTCATTATTTGTAGGCAAGCTGGGATATGATACTATGATAGACTTCCGAGTTATAATTAAGAACAAAAAAAACTTCAAAAAAACATAGTAGTGAACTTTGATTATCACTGCATAATATTACTATAGCTAAAGACATAAATAAGAATAGAATATCTTCAAGATATTATATATAAATTTTAGGAATATATGTGTTCTATATTAATATGGTTCCAAAATTATAGTTTTAACATGTAAATAATATATTTCACAAAAAAGATGTTTTGATTTGCTATAATGTTTTACTGAGACTATTTGAGATATTTCAATTATTATAATGAGTCATCTTCAATTTAAAAAAAAAGTACAGGTGAAACTATATATATGTTTAAATATATAAAAATCAAATACCTAAAAACATATATAATAGTCTTAAATAATTTCAATAATAAGGAGTATTGCAGTAAATAAATATATCCATGCTTCAAAAAAATATAATTTGTTATTATAAATTTATGTCGGATTATTTCCATGATATAGTTTTAATTGTTAATTATTTTTAGAAATATTCAAATTTTATAACAGTTTAATGATGGAAATAGTCCAACATATAATTACAAGAGTTATATAAACTTTCAGAAAAACAATATATTATTTTACATTTTAAAAATATATCTATTAATATGATTTAACAGAAATTACCTAAACTTCTAGAACTGAATTTCTATAAACATCAGCATATTAAGATTTTGAAGTGATTTGAATGTTGCTTTCATAAAAAGTTAAGGCTTTAGAAAGGATTGTAAGAGAAGTAAAAATAAAAGTTATCAAGGATATTGTCAGATCAGATTATTTTTTTAAAAGAATACCTACAGTAATTTGGAGAGGGCAGGCAATAAAACGGAATTTATAACGCAGCCTGATGATATATATGGGAATTGCTTTTTATAAAGAAAGTACATTTCTGGTAGACAATATATTATGAAACTGACATAAAATCTCTTCTTATTTTTTAAAAAAAATCTTATTATAACTCTCTATATATAGACATGTAAAATCATCATCATCATCAACCATTATCAATCCACTGCAGGATGAAGGTCTCTCCAAGTTTAATCCATCTTTTCCGATCTTTAGCTTCTCTTCTCCACATCACCCCTGCATACTTTCTTATTTCATCCATCCATCTCACATGTGGTCTCTTTCTGGGTCTTTTACAATCTCTTGGAATCCAGTTTAAAATTTCAATTGTCCATCTATTATCATCTCTTCTAGCAATATTTCCAGCCCAACTCCACTTCAATCTTTTAATTTTTTCAATGAGGTCAGTAACACCTGTTTGCTCTCTTACCCATACATTGCGTTTTCGATCTCTTCTTGTTACTCCCAACATGCATCTCTCCATACTTCTTTGAGTGGTCTGAAGTCTCTGTATTGCTCTTCTATTAAGTGTCCAAGTCTCAGATCCATAAGTAAGAACTGGTAAAACACATTTGTTAAAAACCTTCCTTTTCAAACACATAGGCATATTTCCTTTTAGAATCAAGTTATTTCTACCAAAAGCACTCCAACCAAGTTTAATTCTATGATTAATTTCTTCCATTATGTTTCCATCTGTATTAATAATCTGACCAAGGTATTTGTAACTGTTAACTTCTTCTAATTCATCATAATCAATCTTTATTTTCATATTTTGAGCAAATCGATTAAACATTACTTTAGTCTTTTTAACATTTATCTTTAGTCCTACTTTCATCTGATAATTCCTGCAACATATCCTGCAGCTCTGAAGCATTATTTGCAAAAACAACTACATCATCTGCGAAATCTAAATGACTTAAATAATCTCCATTTACTTTCACTCCTTTAGTTTCCCATTTTAATCCACAAAATACTTCTTGCAGCACTGCTGTAAAAAGTTTTGGAGATATGGAGTCACCTTGTCTTACACCTTTCTCAATGTTGACTTTCCCAGTATCATTATGTAATCTAATTGTTGCTGTTGCATTTTTATAAATATTCTTCAAAATATGACAATATCCTGGATCTATACCTTGATGATCCAATGCTTTAATCACTGAAGAAATGTTTATAGAATCAAATGCCTTTTCATAATCTACAAATCCAAAACATAATGACAACTCATATTCATTCGTCCTTTCTATAACTTCTCTCAACACCTGGATATGATCTACTGTACTAAAACCACTTTTAAATCCAGCTTGTTCTCTTGGTTGGTAGAAATCCAATGTTCTCTGTAGACGAGTTGTAATTATCTTGGTAAAAATTTTATATAAAACTGATAAAAGGCTGATAGGTCTGTAATTTCTAATATCTTCTTTATCACCTTTTTTAAATATTAATATTATTACTGCATTCTTCCAATCATCCAGTACATCTTTATCATTTAGACATTTGGTATATAACTTTGCTAAAAAAATTTCTATTTCTTCACCTGCTTCTTTTAATATATCACTTATAATTCCATCATTACCTGGAGTCTTTTCTTTCTTCATACATTTAATTGCATTTCTCACTTCTTCATTTAAAATTCTGGGCAATTCGGAAGATGTAATAGATATAGGAGGTACTTGTTCTTTATTACTATATAATTCTTGATAAAAATTTACTACCAATTTCATGATGTCATCTCTCTTTTTAGTAACAATTCCCTCTTTTTTTCTTATTGCAGATATAAATTTTCTACCAATACCAATATGTTGTTTTACATTCTTAAGACTTTTATTTTCTTCTACAGCTTTCCTTGCTAGTTCACAGTTATACTTTCTTATATCATTTTCAACTCTTTTCCGCACCATTTTACAAAATTTGAGATATTCAATTCTTTTTAATGCATCATTTTTGTATATCTTCATATTCCTTTTTTTCTTCATAAATTCTCTAGTCTCAGTAGAAATTTTATTGGTCAATTGCTGCTTTTTTCTACCAGCTATTTTTGTTGCAGTTTTTAAAAGTGTATCAGTTATTTTCATATTAATTTCATTCAAATCTGAATCATGTTCAAAATCTACTAATACTTGAAACCGATTTGTAAGTTCTAATTTAAATTCATTAGAATGTTTCTGAAGATTAGGAATATCAACTGTAAATATTGTTTTTCTTAATAATTTTTGTCTCTCTAGTTTCACATTAACACGTATCTTACACCTTACTAATCGATGATCACTTCCTGTGTTAAATTTATTAAGAACATTACAATCTTGAAATATGTATTTCCTGTTAGTCAAAATATAATCCAATTCTGCTGTACCTTCATTTGGATGCTTCCATGTCCATTTCCTTTTAACATTTTTCTCAAAAAAAGAATTCATAATATAAAGTTTTTCTTTTTCTGCAAACTCCACAAGTCTATGTCCTCTCTCATTTCTATTACCATAACCAAAATTACCCACAGCACTTTCATCTTTCATTTGTTTACCAATTCTAGCATTAAAGTCTCCCATAACAATTTTAAAATGTTGTTTACTCTGATCAAAAGCCTTTTGTACATCCATATAAAAATCTTCTACTACTTCATCACTATGAGAACTTGTTGGGGCATAAACCTGAATTATCTGCATTTGGTATCTGCTATTAAGTTGTATAACTAATCTTGCCACTCTGTCCGATACACCATCAATCTCCACAATATTGTTTTTCCACTTTTTATTTATAATGAATCCTACTCCACTTGTATTTCCAATATTTGTGCCTTTATAATAGAGTATATGTCCACTTTTTAAATCAATTATCTCTTCACCTTTTCTTCTAACTTCACAAAGTCCAATAATGTCCCATTTAATATAAGAGAGTTCTTCTTCTAATTCTTGCAATCTTCCTTCACTTGAAAGTGATCTGCAGTTGTAAGTACCTAAATAAAAAGTCGTCATCAAATGGCAGCCTGGGTCCGCAATCAGGGGATTCTTAGCACCCTCCGCCTTCGGCCACCAACCGCTGCCTTGGTTGGTGACTTTACAGCCTCCTGGGAATAAGGGCCATGCTTTATTTTTGTCTGTCATAATTGTATATATGTATTGGAAAAATATTTATCATTTACACAAACATTCATTCTGCCCTATCAGGCACTGAGAAGAAAGACTATGGTGTTTCTCGATCTTAAACTCAGAGGTAAAAAGCCAATAAACTCACTATGCTGGCTAATGCGTGTTGGTGAGCAGCCCATCCATGTTCATATACTATATGAATAATCACATAGTAATAACAGCTGCAATGACAAGAACATATGGAGTGGACATTAGGAATTTGCCCTGCTCGGTTCCTTTAAGGCCTCCAAGAGGAATCAAAGGGTCTCCTTTCAGTTAATAGCAAACTCCTTTCTGCAGCCAACATGTAAAATATAGTTAGATAAATTCCTAACTTCAATGCACTGTTTAAATATAATTAAATACCCTCTAGTGTCAAAGCCATCAGATATAACAAATGAAAATGAAATCATTTTCATGCATTTTTCAATATCTCATATTGATGTTTAAAGTAGACTATTACCCAATGAATGTGAAATTTAAATTAATAGGAATGCCCATATAACTTGATTCAAATTATAACTGATAGATATATTATTACATAAAATGAATAAAAACTTATCAAAGTATTCATCATAATCCCTTCTTAATAAAAAAAAAAAAATTTTGCACAAATTCAAAATGTATAGGTCTTTATTTTCATAGTAAAATATTTCTTATTAATTTATTTATTTTGATGCATTTAAAATAATTCATTCAAAACCAACTTGTCCCATTACAAAGCTAATATTTCCAGGTGCTGATTTTTTATTGCTTGTGTATTAAAATTTATTATAAAAACAGCACAATAATGGCCATTTAGCTTTCTGTGGTAATATTTTCCCTTTAATTTCTAAACTTAGATCAATATTAATTTATTATGGCACAGAACAAATAACAGGTATTTTCACAAACATACACACATAGGGCTTTGATTACGCTATGTTAACTGCATATTCACTTGCTCCAAAAATCACATTTCATATGCAGACTCATAACACAAATGATTTTGCTCAGCAATCCATCCTGATGATGAGATATAATGAAAATTATTGTTTCCCCAATTCTAAACTAATATTTTCTATATTCCCACAAACTGATAGTTACTTCATGACTTTTTTGTATTATTTGGTTTTTAATATAACATAGTAGAGGATTATACCTAGATGAATATTTAGAAATAATCAATAATTAAGCTATATCAGTTCTTTTTGTCTCTTGAAATCAACAATTTCCCTTTCAAACTAATCTTATATGAAACAACCCATTAATCACTATAAGAAATGTATTTTAAATTTAACTTGTTTTTTTTTTTTTTAAACATGAAACAGCAAGACTCAAATCTTTTTTGGATTATTATTCTTTCATATTCGATTAAAGATAGAGTATAAAATAAGAAAACTTTTTCTTCAGATTTGAGATCAGTCTTCCTTATAAAAATACATTTAAACTTTTTCTAAATTTCATTTGGTGTATTATGTGCTAAAACCTTTTTTTAAGAATCTGGACTATTCTGAATATTATTATTGTGACTTTATGAGCAAAATTTGTATAATTATTATAAGTTCTCTTGTTAATTTAATAATTAACATTCTGAACTATTATAATATGCATAAAATGATTTCATTCTTGAATTGTCACATTAGGCAATATTTATAAGGAAGAAGACAAGAGCACATTCTTTGATCTTTTGAATTTTATAAATTTCCATTTGTGTAATTGTTTATATTCAGTAATTATATATATATTTGCACACATCTTATTATAAAATATTTGTAAGCAAGTACACACTTACACTTCTTTCTTCTTCTGATTTCTGGCCAAAACCACCTTCTGCATCGCTGGTAATATATAAGGGATGATAATTTACTAAATCTGATGAATTATTACCACCTTCTACTATAAAAGTATATGTTTCTCCTCTTTTTAGGACCAACTCGGGAATAAGACTTCCATTTACATACCATGCTTGGTTTGAAGAAGGAATACCTGAAACATATATAATATAGTACATAAAACTTATACTGATATATATGTTTGTGTGTATTATTATTATTATTAAAATTTAGGTATGGTTTTTTAACTAGTTTTAATCATTGTATTTATTTGTACAATCATTTAAATAAAAACTAGATATGTTAGTTGGTTTTTTATTACAGTTAAGTTTTTGTTTAATGTATTTGTATTGAAATAAACTTGTGAGTTATTACTTTATTATTTTATTACAGTATACAAAATCATAATCATAATTGTTTGCTTTAGACCAAATATGGGCAATCTTTTCAACCAGTGAGATTCATAAAATATTGCTCATCATAAATAATCACACTATTGATGACAAATTTAATAAATATTACATTTAGTACAGAAGTATAACAAAATAAAAATATTTAAATAAGCAACAAATTATTATGCTAGCATAATCTTGAATTCATTTTCCATATAAAAAGTCATAAAAGGCTGTATTCAAGTTGGCATCAGGTGGACCATAGGGTATTTAGATGGTTTTGTTAAATGCCTTTTTTAAATATTTCTTTTAAACTACAACAAAGCTTTAGATCTAATTAAAAAGCTGTAAATTTTTTATAATAAAAAAGACAATTTTATTTTAATAATATATATAGGATGTAAATGTATTGAATATAAATATTAAAATAAAATTAAAAATATTTTGTCCACAGTAATATTTAAAAAAGACGAATGTAATTTATGTAAATATAAATAATAACAGATATTTTAGAAATATAGGAACTAATGAAATAATAAAAACACTAAGAGAAAAAAAATAAATATTTAAAGGGAATGAGAGAAAATGAGAGAGAAAGAAAGTGGAGAAGTTAATTTTTCTTTAAAAAAAAAAAAAGACATAAATAGGCAGGGTATTAGTTTTTAATAAGAGTACCAAACTCTCCATACAATAGTGCCACCAAGTGTAAGTCTTTGTAATCAATGGATGCAGGAAGGTTTGTGTATAAAATCACTATCTAGTGCTTATTCATCCAAAATCACCAGATTAGTTTCATCACTGAGGAACCTCAGATCCAAGAGCAACTGCAGCTAGATCTTAGGATTTTATGCACAGACCTTTTTGCATCCATTGATTATTGGTAGGATTACTGTATAGAGAATTGGTTACTCTTATTAACAGCATGTGTAAGCATATGAAATGGTGATCATGTGATGTAGTATTAGTTTTTGTACTCAGAACTATTAAAACTTTTAAAATACAAAATAAAAAACATACATTATCAAATCAATGCTAACCTGTAATAGCTGAATATCCTTTTCTTCCACCTGTTGGACCAATACGAAATGAAAAGAATGTATTATCTTTCCCAAGCAAACGACTGTCTTCCCAAGGATTTAAATTTTTAGAAGGTACCCCAATATAAAATCCTATACATTTTGATTCAGTAAATTGTCGTCCAAAGTTTATGCTCATATTTCCTATAAAAATGAATATATATTTACATAAAAAAGAGAAATAGTTTTTAAAAATAAATTTTTATTATTCTTTTAATTAGAATTTAAAATTATTATAGTCGCTGTATGAAAATAGTTTTTGTATATAGATAAAATATAAATGTTTTTGTTAGTAAAAAAAACAACCTTATATGATTTTTTCAGATTATGCTTAACTTCTGTACTCTGCTAATTTTCTTCAGTGAGGAGTATGAGATTAACACCCATATATCAAACAACTACCTTTCTTTATATATATTATTCAAGCTAATAATCCAAGATTCAAAAACATACTGAAGTTTTACATCCAGGCTAATTTGCTTGATATTAGACAACAATTATATATTTTACTTAAATTTTTATATTAATTATACTAGTTTTAATCATTCAAAATGATGAGTAAAACATTACAAAAAAATACAGCTCTCATGTTATTCCTAGAAATTAATTATGATCTAATCTTAGCTAAATGATAAAAATATATGAACCTATGATCTAAGGTTACTAAACTCCTAAATTTAGATACTATATATATATGTATAATATTTAAATACATGTATATTTTCTATATTAAACTTAATGTAATTATAAGGGACTTAAGCTCAGACTTTCAAATTCCCTACAGCTATCCAATCCATCATATACAATTGATACACATTACCACATATATGTGAAAAAGATAAATGATCACCAATGTACATATTTTGTGCTGAACCAGCACTTATCAGCTGGTCTAGATCACTATCTCCCACACATATATAATCAGTTCTCAGTTTATATTAAGATAGCAAATCTTTAAACTTTAATGAACCAGCTTCAACTTCTCCACTCTCCAACTCTTTAATCATCTGTATCATTGAAAATCCAAAGATGTAATGCTCAAAACCCTTGCTGATGCCAATATTATTGTCATACCCATGTTGACTTTGAGTCAATTTGACCCCACACATCTAGAACCTTAATATGTCCATTTAATTATACAAGAGAGAGATGGGCAGAATACATGCTGAATATGTAATATTTAAATACATATATTTTTTCTATGCTAAATTTAATGTAATTATAAGGCTCTTAAACTCAGACTTTCAAACTCCCTACAGCTATCCAACACTTCATATACAACTAATACACATGACCACATACATGTGAAAAAGATAAATGATCTCCAATATACGTATTTCTTACTGGACCAACTAATGAGTGCTAGTTCAGCAAGAAATATTTGTTCACATGTATGCGATCATGTGTATCAGTTGTAAATGATGGATTGGATAGTTGTAGATAGTTTGAAAGTCTGAGTTTAAGTCCCTTATATATAACATAATTGCTACTTATAAAGAAAATTTAATATTTTAATAGTTTAAAATTAATCATTGGAATCAAAGTTAACATTTATTATCTCTAATTAAAGTAATAGTATATACATTCAAGATTTGAACAGATATATAAAGAATTACACATCACAATCCATTATTTTTTTAAGTGATAAAAATATTTAGTTATGTGTAAACATAATAAATGTTTACAATTTGGCAACTGATAATTTGGCATCTTATATTCAAAATAAAGTTACAAGAGGTTTTTCATTATCATTAGATTTAACTCGCACACACAAAAACAATTGACACTGGGTGGAAGATAAATTAATATGCTAAACATTTAATATGCACACATGATTTTTTTTTTCGTAAAATATTTAGAATAATTTAAAAAAAAATGTAAATGAAATCTAGAAACTTGGAAAGTCATGAGATGATAGTAAATAGATGATAGAAGACTGAGTACAGTATAAAAAAGGTTTGTTATGATCTATATTACTCTTGAAAGTGAATATAAAACATTCTATAAAGAAGATTATATTCAATGTAATGTTTAAATATAGAATCTAACTTACTTAACACCAAAGAATATTGGTATGAATGTTGTGAAATTACAAAATGTTAAACTTATAATTTAATGTAATTTATAAAAATTCATATTTAATACTTGTTTTTAGATTACTAAAATATAATAATTTTTACATCATGGAAGATTAAATTATTTTAAAACTGGTTAAAATTTTTTATTATGATTAATATATACAATTTCAAAAGATAATAAATATAACTATTTTTATTATTTTATTGTTAATATAAAATTCCACAGAAATGATAGGATTAAATATTTTGAATTAAGATTTATAATTAATAGCATGACTTGAATTATTTTTTTCCATCTATCTTTTTTCTATTATTTTTCTAAACTGACTTTATTTTATTTTATTTTTTTGCTTTCGCTCTTCTTCATTTTTTCACTTTATTGATTCAATTTTTCATATGTTTTTAAATAAATTGTTTATTTAAGTAAGAAAGAATAGTTGTTTAAATTTTACTATAAATTTAGAAATTCATTTTTTAGCATAATTTTATAAGTAAAATTGTCATTTTTTTCCTAAACTGGTAACTTTATTTAAAAAAAAAAAAACATTAGAAAAATTTTATCAGTGGCTTTTAAAATGCAGATTACATGGAAATATAATGATAATAAGACTAAGAAGGAAATTATTCAAATTAAGCCAAAATTATTTTAATTTTAAAATAACAAATGTTGTGATCAGGTTATGATTAAATGGTCAATATGTTTAATTTTATAATAATTATAACTAGTGCTAGTATTTGGTAAATTTGACTCTTGCTTATGGACTATAGATTGGTTATATACAACCTATGGTAACTAATAATTTATATATTGAAGACTATAAAATTCTGTTAAGAACTATAAGTAATAATTAGGTTATATGAATAATTCTACACGCACATATATATATATACATACTATTAATTAATAATTTTAATGGATTTAATGGTTGGTAATATTTTAATACTTGGAAATATCTGTTTATAATTTTACTTTTAAAAAAACACTGATCAGATGTTAATAAAATAATGATCAATCTAAATAGTAAATTGATAATACTTTTGTGCATTTAAAAGGAATCTTTTCTACATGCTGCTCTAGTTTTTATATAGAGACAAAATGCTATAGTAAACATGGCTGACCTGATATAAACATTTCCCAATAGAAATTTAATATGATGATAATAATAATATAGCCCCTCTTGATATATTCATCAACACATTAGTTGACATGGATGTCCCTAAAGCTTATCTTTATGTTCTAACTAATCTTTTATTAAGTAAATGTCTTCAATGTTCGTTGCAACAAAATAGTCTTAAGACTTTATGATATACAAATATGGAGAATTCAAAAGCCCACCAATGTAATTTCAGCATATACCAAGGTTTTTTCAAACCTAGTACTTGTCTTTAAAATCACTCTTACAGATAGACCCATCTCCTCTTACAGGATGTTGCAAATCACTAATAAATCCACTTTTGTCAATTTAGAAACTTAATTTTGTCACTTCAAAAATAAATATAACTATTGGTAAGTCTATTCACTATTATATCCAAATTCTCAATATAATGATGATCGTACCCTCGACATCAATAACAAACAACTATGTCATAAATTTAAATTCTAGTTATAAAAGCTCTAACTATGATTCATTTATAATAATAATATTTTTGGAAACTGTGTATAAAGTGAGTTCATGAATCAGAGAACAAGATGTGATATTGGAGAAATTTTAATTTGAATTGATTATAAGCAAAAAGAATTTACCTTTTTGGATTCTGAATGTACAATGATACTTATGAAATTCTTGTCAATTCAAAAGACAATCTATAGAATGTGCTTAATGTTTTAAATGCAACATACAGAAATTTTTATTTAATAATTAACTTTCAAAAAACTCAATTCTTTTATCAGCATGAAAGTAAAGAGATATCTTTAGCAACTTTTAGCTTGGATAATTATCAACTTGAGAATGTGAGGCAATATAAACATCTTCACAGAACTTTAATAGGAAAGTGAGCATAGATAGTAATAAACAGCATGGATTCCAATTTTCCAATGCTTCTTTTAACAAGTGAAATGTTATTTCATCATAGTGATATAACTATTACAATCAAATTAGTTATATAGACAGCAATTATTTCACCTAATTTACTGTATAGAAGTGAGACTTGAATTTCCTATCTATGAAGCATCTAGATGTTCTGCAAAATTTTAAAAATGCATTGACAAGACTATAAAATCAATCAACCATATATTTTTTAGTTTACTGGATGTGATTTTATAGTTTATATTATTGTAAAATACTTCATTAAATTGATCTGAACATGTGAAATGAATAAACAATGCAAAACTTCCTAAAAAATTATTTTACAAAAAACTTGAGTATAGATTTTATGAGAGAGGTAGATTCTGTTTCTCATTATAAAGAGTATCTCAATGAAGCACTGTATCAATTGATTTTACCAAAAAAATGTGGCTGAGAATAAGGTACACTAAAAAGCTACAATTAGACAAAGTAATGAATTATTTTTAAAAAAATTTTAATTTCAGAACTAAATAGAATCATGAATCAGCATATTGTATATGGGGATGTATTTATATTGCACAAATTGATTTGTAGTTATCACAAAACTTTTTCACTAACATTTTTTTTTTTCTTTCCACCTTTTTTTTTTTTTTTGGAGTTGGAATGATTATACTCATTTGCAAGTGACTGCAACTGTTGCTGATATATGTCTTTATATAGTCTTATTATCTTCAGTTTCCAGAAAATAGGTCTGAATCCATTGACAAAAACCATTTACTTTATGTGACTCTAATGTTTACATATATTAGATTTAAGACATTAAAAAAAAATTCGAATTGGAAATTTATTTTATTTGTTAAATGTTAGAAAATACTTAATTATTTTTAGTTGTTTCTAAAATTCTTACAGAATTGGCATTTACATGTAAAGTTTGTTAAGTTTTCTATCTTAAATCTACGTAATAACTAACAAATTTATATAAATACAATTTAGCCAAATCACTTTGAACACTTTTTAGCAAAATCCTTTATTTGTACATATATGCATACACCTATGTTTCAACTGTCCTGCAGTCTTCTTCAGAGCCAATTTACTTCAATCTCCCAAAAGATTTTTTAAAAAGGGTGATTTTGGAAATATTTCTAAAAAATTTATAGTCAAAGAAGAATTGTTATCAAATATTAAAAATACATCTGAGAACTATTTTTAATTTTATTAAAATAATTTAGTACATATATTGAAATCTTTTTCAAAGTTATAATAAGTTCTTAAATCATTATAATTCAATACAAATATATTTTAAAACTTTTAATAGATTTGTTGATAAGCAGAATTCTATTATTAGTTAATTCAAATGAAAATAGAATATCATTTTTATATCAAAAAAGATTTGAAATTTTTTGAGTCTGTTTAAATGAAAAAGCTGCATTTCAAAATATAATTTTTGATATTTCATTATGATGTAATTTTTAAAGTAAACTGCTTAATTATATAAATATAATAACTGATTTATTGCTTGGGAGTTCATAAAAGTTTGAGAATCAGAAAAGATGGAATAGAGCCACAATACATGGACTTTGATTTCTGTCACTACATTAAATCATACAGTCTTAATTAAATATTTTATAATTAAAATATATAATTCACTCTAATTTGAACAATAATTTTTAATTTTATAGATGTTAAAGTATTTAACAATAAATTATCATGACTAAATTATAATATTTTATTGTCTTGGAAAATACAGCAGTTTATTTTTATTTGATACTTTATTAAAACTGCTTAATTAAGCAAAATTAATAGGCAAACAAGTAAACTATTTTTAATTATAATAAAATGTTATATTTTGGGCATCATAATAATTTATTATCAAATGTGTTAACATCCATAAAATTAAAACTTATTATTCAAAATGTGATAAATTATATATTTTTCTGGAATTATTCCCAAGAATATTATTGACTTCAAATTGATGACAATAATTTTTTAATTCAATAACTGAAATGCACCAAAAAAATATTTTTTTTTGTTTTGTCCCAATGATAAAATCAACAGTAAAGAGTTTAATTAAATATAATTTAATTTTATAAACTTATTAACATTAACTGCCATTTTTTTTTGTCATTAATTATATGTCTATGTGTATATATGTTAAGGACAGCTATATATAAAAATAAACTAATGTGTTTAAAACTGTCTTGTTTATTATTTGAATAAAATAGTTAATATTTTTATTTTACAACTTTTTGTTCAGCATAAAAGGTCAATAAATTTAATATAGAAAATTTTTTGATATTCTTACCATCAATTTTTTGAGTAAAAGTTCGAGGTAAATTTTTACTATCTCTTGGTCCTATTGCCCAAACAATATAAGTTGGTTGATTTGGGCCGATGTAGATTTCTCTATCCACAAAGGAGTCAACTAAATAAAATATATATATATTAATAAAATAATTTCACATAACATATACCAAGAAATTTTTTTTGTACAAATTTATCCAGAATTATTAAATACAAAAAAAGTATAATTATCATATATATATAAACATTTTAAAAAAAATTAAAAATTATTTATGATCTAACAATACTATTATAAATAATATTTTTTTAAAAATTTATGATATATCATCATCATCATCAAGTTTAACATTAATAATCAAAAATATAATTTTTTAATGTTGATTATACAAATGTTTAAACACATACAAAAAATAAGTAATATTAACCTTAGAGATTACACCCTCTCCTCAAACTCATCACTACATCATTATATTGTTATAATTTAATTCTAATGCTTTTCTTGTTAAACTTTTTCATTATTAAATTTTTTTTTAATGGATGTTTTTTCCTTCTTTTAGTAATTCATTGATTCTATCTTTGTAATGTTTCAAAAATTTATATGTCAATATTAAAAGAAAATCAATAAATTGTTTTTGATCATACTAACAGGTTCTATTATAAATAAGAACTTTTAAAATTTATTATATTTAAATATTTATTCACCTTTCTTGATATTTATGATTTTAGATTTTAAGAGATTGCTTGAATAAAATTATGATTTCATGTAAATTCTGAATTACAAAAACAATCAGATTTTGTTTTTTTAAAAAGCAAAATTCAGATGCCTTTGACTCTTCATATTTGTTTATTGTCAACAAATCTTCCAGTCTTAAAAAATATGTTCTAAATAGATAAATTTTATAATTTTTGGAAAGGTAATAAATATTTGACCACATATAAAAGAAATTTTTAATAGCTTCTAGACATATTCCAATTATGAGAATGGTTATAAGTAATATCTGAATATCACATAATCACCATTTCCCATGCGTGCTTATATTTATAATACGTATAGTGAGTTTTGCCTGTTTTAATATCTGAATAGTGAAGTCCTTGGTGTAAAGTGTTAACAAATAATAGAAGAAAACATGAAATGTTAAGTCCTACCCACAGTTTTAGTCATCTATAGCTTTTTTTGATATAAAATCAACAACAAATGACTTTCACTATTTTATTGTTCTAATAGAACATAAATTCAAGTTATTGGGATTCTTTTATGTTCTATTTTTTTTTTTTTTACTTATTTCGAATTAAGATTAAAATCACTTTTAACTTTTTGAACTACTATTCCATTAATTTGTGATTTACTAGATTTTTGTTTCAACATTCTTTTAGACAGATATAAATTTTGTAAAGTGAATAAACTTATTTTTAACCACTTAATAAAGTAATATATAATTTTTGCTTATTTAAATGTGTTTTAGAACATTAATCTCTGTATCATTATGGAATTAAGTACTTTCTATTTGAAGAAATTTTTTATATCAGATTGGTTTCTTGATGCTATGCTTATATTAATCTTCATAATTCATAGAAAGCATTAGTAAATTTGTCAAATAATGTTCAAGAGAACTATTGCTTGTTGATTGAATTAATATTCAATTATACATATCATTAATTGATAACCCAAATATTAAATCACTTCATATGGTTAAGAAATCCAATGCTGCCCTTTGTGAAATAAATATATTAGAATTTGTATTTCAAAATAGCCAGCCTCAAAATGATACTGAGATTACTATTAATTGTTGTATTATTAAATAATAAAATTATATTAATTTTGTACCGTTCAAGTTTTTCTAAATGTCATTTTTAATTATTTGTTATTACCTAAAATTAATAATTAATGTGTGATTTGCATATCATACTGTTTCCAACCTTCTTATACACTTAGCAATACTATTTTTTTACACCAAAACTTTACTCTTACAATTTCGACTGTCCTGCAGTCATCGTCTGAGATCTTTATAATACTATTTCCAAAAACCAACTCTGATGATGACTGCTGGTCAGTTGAAACTGTAAGAGTAATTTTGATGTAAAATTAGTATTGTTAAGTGTATAAGAAGGTTGAGAATGATATATAGAAATCAATACATAAGGAAAGAAAGAGGAAGAAGAAGAAAATTGTAATGTTTGATTTGATCAATGTAAGTTGGCAACATATTTGATATATTTATAATTGTTAGTAATTTTGTGAATAATTTTTTTTATAAAAAAAAATATCTTAAATTAAATAATAAAAAATGATAAAGTCTTATTTATATATATGTATATTATTCTCTTAAAAATATTAATAGTTAAAAAATTGTATTATTGACATTGCTTGATTAAAAAATATTATTGTTTCTTTAAGGGAATATATAACATTGTCCTTACAAATGTCTGCAATCAATGTTGAAGCTTACATTACTGAGATTGTCCTATGCTTCATAATCACTTCAACTAAAATTATAATCACAAGATTGCTTTAGATCCTCCCTAAGAATCTACTTAAATTCAGCTGATATTAAATTGATTCTTTGCATCTTCATTCCAGACTGATATCTACGTAGAGTTTCAATGACTCTGTTCTGTTACCAGAATTTGTTTATACTTATGTATATTTTATAACTTTTTCATATATTTATTCCACATATTTAACATTTATAAATGAACATTTTATTATTTTTCCATTAGGAATGTAATAGATAATAGTATCAAGAAAGCACTGACATTCATTGGAAAAAAATATCCATTTCTGTGAATGGTTGATTTTTTGAAAAGAAACCTGTTACCAAATTTTTAAAAAATATTGTATAAACCTTCAAGTCATAATAGCATTTGAATGGAATAAGCAGATTTTATAAAGTGAAAGAATCTCCTTGAAGAAACAGAAGTGGATGGCAACAATTTTTACGATTCATTTTTATTGTGTACACATTTTTAGATACTTTTAAAAATATGCCAAGAACTTTTGATTCACTTTGTATTTTCAATTTTCTCTTAAATATTTTAGATAAAATATTTAAGATATTAAATTCCTTTAATATCTGAAGGAATTTGTACATTACTTCATCTTGTACAAATATAGAATGATTTCTTAGCAATTTGTAAAAAAAATAGATTATACTGTTTTTCTGCATTTAAAAATAACTTTTATTACTATTTAAAATTTTTATTTAAAATGCCAGAAATTATTTTTGAAAATTACATTCATTATTTTTGAAATAAATTACAGCTGATTATGATTAATATTCTTAATAATAATTTTGTTTTCTTACTTGTATTTATGAAATAACAATGACTGTGTTAAATGATATTTACTTGCTTTAATCGGTCTTCTATACATAATACTAACTACTCCATTTTCACTTTCAGCAGCCAGCAACTGATTATTATTACTTCCTCTCACAGCAACAGTATCAGGACATATTCCTCTATTCCCAGAGCACTAAATAAACATTAAAATATGAAATATGTAATTGTAAGATTATAATAAAACCTCTAGAAACTAATAGTTTAATAAAAAAATTGTAAATATGTTTGATCAACATCATTATTATTTTTTTACCTAAGTTATATTTTTCACAGAAATATACATATTTAAAAGTGTTAATCAGAAATCATTGGGAGGAGAACGACATAAATTTGTGACTTAATTTGCTATTGGCATCCTCAGAAACTGGTCTGCAATTGGGGGTATTCTACAAAGCTTGTTAAGAGTTTGTTTTGCAAGTTCTATATATAACATTTGCAAACACAAGCTTATTAAATTAAGTCAGGTGACATCTGACTTGATTTTTTTTTTGTAAATTTTATTTCTTGTTATGATGGCTTTGGCGATTTTATATTGCTAAAGCTATTAATATAGGGTGTATCTGAACTTAGTTTAGTCCATATGGCTATTTAAGTTAGATAGGTGGATTGGAAGACATATGGATGTCTGAAAAATTCAGAGTTTTTTTTCATATGTCATAGCATCAGCTGGGAGGCAAAACCACAACTGTCTGCAACCAACTACTTGCTTGCAAGGTGGCTGTGATGATCTCTCGGCTCTATATATAACATTTGTAAACACAAGCTTATTAAATTAAGTAATGTGACATCTGACTTGATTTTTTTGGAATATGAAGATATACAAAAATGATGCAGTAAAAAGGATTGAATACCTCAAATTCTGTAAAATGATGCAGAAAAGTTTGAAAATGATATAAGAAAGTATAAATGTGAACTAGCAAGGAAAGCTGTAGAAGAGAATAAAAGTCTCAAGAATGTAAAACAACATTTTGGTATTGATAGGAAATTTATATCTGCAATAAGAAAAAAAGATGGAACTATTACTAAAAAGAGAGATGACATCATGAAATGGATAGAAGACTTCTATCAAGAATTATATAGTAATAAAGAACAAGTAACTCCTATATCTATTATATTTTTCCGAATTTCCCAGAATTTTAAATTTAGAAGTGAGTCATGCAATTAAATTTATAAAGAAAGGAAAAGCTCCAGGTAATGATGGAATTATAATTGATATATTAAAAGAAACAGGTAAAGAAATATAATTTTTTAGCAAAGTTATATACCAAATGTCTAAATGATATAGATGTACCAGATGATAGGAAAAATGCAGTATTAATATTAATATTTAAAAAAGATGATAAAGAAGATATTAGAAATTACAGACCTATCAGTCTTTTATCAGTTTTATACAAAAATTTTACCAAGATAATTATAATCCGTCTACAGAGAACATTGGATTTCCACCAACCAAGAGAACAAGTTGGATTTAAAAATGGTTTTAGTACAATAGATCATATCCAGGTATTGAGAGAAGTCATAGAAATGATAAATGAATATGAGTTGCCATTATGGTTTGGATTTGTAGATTATGAAAAGGCATTTGATTCTATAAACATTTCTTCAGTTATTAAAGCATTGGATCATCAAGTTATAGATCCAGAATATTGTCCTATTTTAAAAAATATTTATTAAAATGCAACAGCAACAATTAGATTACATAATGATACTAGGAAAATCAATATTGAGAAGGGTGTAAGACAAAATGACTCCATATCTCCAAAACTTTTTACAGCAGTGCTGCAAGAAATATTTTGTGGATTAAAATGGGAATCTAAAGGAGTGAAAGTAAATGAAGATTATTTAAGTCATTTAGATTTTGCAGATGCTGTACTGTAGTTGTTTTTTTTGCAAATAATGCTTTAGAGCTGCAGGAAATGTTGTAGGAGTTATCAGATGAAAGTAGGACTAAAAGATAAATGTTAAAAAGACTAAAGTAATGTTCAATGAATTTTTTCAAAATATGAAAATAAAGATTCATTATGATGAGTTAGAAGAAGTTAACAGCTACAAATATCTTGGTCAGATTATTAATACAAATGAAAATATAATGGATGAAATTAATCATAGAATTAAACTTGTTTGGAGTGCTTTTGGTAGAAATAATTTGATACTAAAAGGAAATATGCCTATGTGTTTGAAAAGAAAGGTTTTTAACTTATGGATCTGAGACTTGGACATTTAATAGAAGAGCAATACAGAGACTTCAGACCACTCAAAGAAGTATGTTAGGAGTAATAAGAAGAGATCAAAAACACAATATATAGGTTAGAGAACAAACAGGTGTTATTAACCTCATTGAAAAAAATTAAAAGACAAGTGGAATTGGGCTGGACATAGTACTAGAAGAAATGATAATAGATGGACAATTGAAATTTTAAAATGGATTCCAAGAGATTTTAAAAGACCCAGAAAGAAACCACATGTGAGATGGATGAAATAAAAAGTGTGCAGGGGCAATGTGGAGAAAAGAAGTTAAAGATCTGAGAAGATGGTTTGAACTTGGAGAGATCTTCATCCTGAAGTGGATTGATAATGGTAGATGATGATTTTATAGGAATAATAAATCCTGGATAATGACCATGTATGGCTGAAACATTGGATGAAAACAAAACAAAATGGTTCACAAAATAAAAATAAAAACAAGATTTTAAAAGAAAAAATGTGTTTAAAGGATTTTTTCTTTTAGTTTTTAAATATATTAATGGATTACCTTTGTAAAGAAAATGGGGAAGTACTTATTATTGATTTTATTAAATAATATATGAGAGTGGATTAATTTGTGCATAACTGTTGGATTATTCAGTGTTATAACATACATTATATTCACTAAAAAGTAGAATCCTATGATCTTTTTAACATATATTTAACAGCAATGCACTTTGTATACTGCTGTTAATGCAAATATTAAATATAACTTTAAGGGAATCATGTGGTGCTATTTTTGATATTTGTCAAAAAGTGAAGAGTTCTTATAACTGGCATATAACTGAGTTCAATAAAATATACTGTTAATGATATAATTTTAGACATATATAATTATGCAACATTTTGATGTGATGTCAAAAAAATATTGAAATTTCAAATCATTCAAGTAGTTTAATAGAAATAAGATGCCAAAAAGATGGTTATGTGCAATCCAATGCTTTTTATTATAAAGGCCAGTAACAAGAAACTAATTTAGGATCCGATTGATATTATCATCTAATGCCCATTTATTAATAATTTTTAAATATATGACCCTATAATAAAATACTACAATGTTTATAAAAATGAATAGTATTTAACAGTATTTTATTTCCATTCATACTGTAATTAAATAACTTTGACACCATTCTTTATGCTTACACAATCTGTTTACCCAGAGACAAAACTATCCATATATTAGTTCTACTCAGTGCAAGCCAGAGCAATCAATGGATTCAGGAAAGTTTGTGCATAAATTGCCTACTCATCCAATATCCCCAGACTAGTTTCTAGCTTGTGCCTTGTAGTTTCTAGGTGCAGTGCTCTCAGATCCAAGACTCCTGGGATATTGGATAAGGGGATTTTATGCACAAACTTGCCTGCATTCATTGATTACTCTGACTTGCATTAAGTAGCACTACTGTATGGAGAGTTTTATATTTGCGTTTGACAAATATAAATATATATTATTATTTAAATACACATGTATGTATACAGTAATATAAAGTAGGTATGAAAAATGTTGCATATATAGTAATAATGTATCTGTATAAATATAGATGTATTAAGATATAATTATATCTTTATTTTAAAAAATAATGTAATGCAGACTGCTTTTCATAGCTTGAATAAAAATTGCTAAACTGTTAAAACTATAAAAGAGACTAATAGTGAATAGAAGAATAAAATTGATAGGAAATACTTTTTTGGGATGTTTTTAAAATTCAGGATTTGAAATATTTTCTTCACACCAGACCCAAAGCATTGACATTATATGGAGAGTTATATTTTAAAGACAAAAAAATAATAATCAAATATTCTAGTGATTTTAAAAATGATAGTTAAAATAAAATTATACTTATTTAATATTATTGCTAAATATAGTTACACAAACATTATTTACCTGTATGTCTGCATCTACATAATAGTCATCTGCTTTGCTTTCAAATCCTGATTTCCAGGCTATTGTGATATCAGCACCCATCATGTCAGAGCTTTTATTATTACTACTAATCCCAAATGCCAAATATTCATTTTCAGCTAAAAAAAATCCACAAATATACAATGCATTATAAATATATAATACTAAATTAATTTTTTACCAACATAATTTATCTATCTTTAGCTCTGTTCCACACATTCTTAAAAAAAAAAAACCTACTTCCCCAATGTCATTTGTTTTTAATAATATACATATCCCCTTTTTAAAATTATCAAATTTGGTTTTTTTTTTTCTAATTTTTTTATCAGATTATAATCCATTATAATAGTTCCATCTAAATATATCTTGGAAGCATTTTTTTAAAAAATTTTTTTTGGAATGATCCTTCATTCATCTAGTCTTTTTAATATATCTGACTTTCTAATTTTATGAAGCTATATGCTCTTTATTAGTACTTCTTTCAATGTATTCAAATCTCAAATGCTTTCAAATGTTTTCTCTTTATTATTTTGATTTTTCATACTTCATTTCAATAGTGCCCATAGTAATTTAAAAATTAAAAAAGCTATCTAGCCAAAACAGAATTTTGGGATATGATTTCCTATTGCTAAAACTTTATCTTAATTCTAAAACTTTTGTGCACTATAACACTATGTTTCAATTTCTTTTAATATATTATTTCTACTAAACAATATATCATATTTGGATTTAAACTTAATTTTAATCCTAGATATATCCTATTGCAGACATGCATGTACTTTGTTCAGATTAAGATAGGCCTCTTATAAACAATCAAGCTCAGTTAAGAAACAGGAAATTTTATAGTTTTTAGTCTACTATTCTATCATTGAGTTTAAATGCAAAAAACTTTATTAGATGTTAATATTTAATATTAATTGTAATGTGATCAACCAATAATAATAATTATTATTATAATTATTTGTAAAACAGTAATGACATCTAATAAGAGATACAAAAAAAGAATTTTACCTATGCTTCCAGATAATTGGATGGTGATATAACCAGCACTGATTGTCCAGCTGACTTCCATTCGCTGATGAAGAGATTCACATTGGGAAAGACTAGTTTTTGATGGAATATATTTACCAAATGCTGGGGGTATTTTTAAATCTTTAGGAAAAAGAACAAATCCAAGGAATTTTTTAGTAGTGGTACTCCATAGACTTAAATAATCCAGCTCAATAATGGTCCTCTTTCCAAGTAAATAAATAGTAATGGTCTTATCTTTATATCGAGTCAAAGGCTGCAAGCTGTAAAATAAATACAAATATTTTTAATAAAAACAATTAAACACTGTTATTAATTAAAAAGAAAAAAATAGTATATTCAAAAATTCATTATAAGTATCACAATTATTAATTAAATATATATCAATAAATATTACTGAAAGCAGTTAAAGAAAAGTTTGTACAGATTTAAAACTCTTGAGATAGTAATGAAAATAACTTGATCTATTTTCTTATATGTAGCCATTTATACTGTTTAAGCACCACCTGTTCTTTCTTTCATGAATGAAAGAAGGTAAATGGATTGATGCATTAGATATATGTTGTTGGTAAGTAAAGAGGATATTAGCTTATAGTATAATAAGATTAATATGCATTTATGTATTACACCAAAGAATATGAGGAGACTTTAAACATTTTAATTTTTTAATGTTTTGAAGTTATTTTTGAAAAGAATTGCTATCACACTTTTAAAATTTAGACTAACTTGCATCATATACATAAACAAATATCATTTTTCTTATAAATAAACTTAATAATTTAATGATTACTGATTTAAAATGTATTCCATCACAAACAATCATTGGATTAGTATAATTTTTTGATCACATGGAGATTAATGTAGGCAACCAATCTATATTTTTCTAAACTGTTATCAGTAATACTAATTCCTAATAATAAAAAAATAATAATAATCATGATAACTTATGTAATCATATAAGCAAAAAAAATTCTTTATATGTTGAATAAGGTATTATGCTCAATATTCAATACTGGATAGTTTGGTTCTTATATTAAATTTTGAGACTTGTTTCTAGTTTGTCTATGTGTATCAAAACTCCAAATCTTAAATAATTATAGCCACATTTTATACTTTATGGCATATATATGAGCTTCTTTTCTTTAAATAATTAACTACAAATATAACTTTATATCACATTTCTTATGGAATATTGCTTAAAAGTGTTAAATTCTCATTCAGTCATTTTGACACACCAATTTGTGTATGGTATTGTCCACTGATCACAATTCTACTTGTTTTCAGGGTATTTTCAAATCATTTTCTCCCTCCCTCTCCCCCTTCCTCCCTCTCTCTCTCTCCCTCTCTCTCTCTCTCTCTCTCCCTCTCTCTCTCTCTCTCCCTCTCTCTCTCTCTCATGTTCTGAAACATATGTCAATCAACTGATTTTGTACTTGTGTCTTTTAAATTTTATAATTTCTTCAGGGTCTTGTAATTTATTTCCATAATAAAAAGTTACATATATGTTGTTGAATTTATCTTTAAAAGTTATGACAACTTTTTTGAAATAGCAAATTTTTCATTTGTTATGCTTTTTTGAAAGTTTAAAAAAAAAATTTTTTTTATACATATTTACCATTTTTCTGGTTTTCTTACACATTTTTCAAAAGGTGTTTTAGTCTGGCACAACCAGAATAGCCTCATCAATTATGAAATAATTTTTAAGATTGAGGGAATTCCACTTTTCTTTTTCTTTTCAGTAGCCAATCTAGTTAAGTATATAATTAGTGTTTAGAAAATTTATAGAAATCTCCCAGAATTAGGCAAACCTACTGACTAAAGTCTTCTTTTTCAACACTTCTTTGAAAGTTTGTTGGAGAGATTAATGCCAAAGACTATTTTTACTTGTTTATTTTTACTAGTTTTTGTTCAATAACATCTTTAATTAATGTGTAAAGTTCTAATTTTCTTGCTTTATAACAGTTCTTCATTTTTAATAACTTTAATTCCTTCATTCATGAAATTCAGGAGTTTTTTTTTTTTTTGTCCATCAAAGATAAAATTGTCATTCAGATTAGAAACTGGCAATGTAATTTTGATTTTTACCTTTCTGTTTTAGCTTAAAATTTTCATCCATCAGTTATTTGTACATTGCATAATTTCAGCTTTTAAATTTTACCTGAAATCATAAGTTCAAAAACTTTGCTGTCAACATATGATTCATTCATATTCTCATAAACAATTTAGGTAGAGCATCAGTCTTTATACTATTTTTTTAAATTTTACTGTTGTCTCTTTGTTTCTTCCTTTTGTTAAATTTTCATTTCCATTTATAATTAGTACTCTAAGATAAGTGTTAAAACATACGGCTTCTCTTAAATATTTGAATTTGTTCTGATACCTAATGATTAAACAATATCTTATTTTTATTTATTTGTTTTTATCATAATCATTATTTATTTATTTTTCGCAAATAAAGGTTTTCATTTTAGTTCTCATATAATTAAACTTTGTATTTTATTGCTGAGACTGCTTATTAATGAGACTACTTCTCAGAAAAGGGTTCAAAATTTTATAAAGAGATATTGCTGACTTTATACATGTGAGAATTAGTCATTTTTATAATTCCACTTTGAAAATTTTGCATCATCTCCAGTTATGGCCATTTCATACTTTTTTATTGAAATAGTTGCGGCTTTACTTCATTAATGTTTGAAATCAATAAATATATATATGTGCTTTGCCCACAGATAATGAAGCTATTTAAAATTAAATGTTGCTGCCAAGCATACTTTTGGGATATGTAGCATCTTCACACAAATTTGCATTAACACCATTATAGTTATCAAATAAATTCCAGTAGCCATGAATATGGGGCTATGAAATATCCCAAAAGCGCACTCAGCAGCAACATTTAATTTTAAATAGCTTCATTATCTATGCACAAAGCACATATATATACTTTATTATTATTTTTTTTATATTAGCATTACATATATATCTTTTATTTTCCCTATTCTTATGCCATCTTTTGTAAGCTTTAGTAATCAATATATGCATATAAAATACCATATTTGTTTGTTGAGTTTAAAAGAGCTCTGATGATGACTGCTGAGCAGTTGAAACTGTCAACAAGAATGACTAAATTCTATTTTATATTAAATTGCATTGTAAAGTGTTCAATTAAGGAGTACATGGTATTTTATATATATACAGATAATCAATGCAAAATAGAAAAAAAGTGGAAAAAAATTATAATCAATAGATCCAGTGCTGTCTTATCCAAATACCTCCAGACTAATTTCTAGCTCATGGCTTTCATCAATGAGGAGATTTTTAGATTTTTTTGAACAATTTACTTGGATTTTTTTGAATATAATGCAACTTTCCTCTAGTAATCAATTTTTACTTTTTGTTATATCATCAGAGTAGGGAGAATAAATGAGTTTGCTAATGAATAGCAAAATATAAACTGTGATCAGGTGATGTATTGTTGGTCATGTGATATATTATTAGTTTGCTTTATTAAAATATATGTTTATACATATACTATAATTTTAATGTCTTCTTTGTCTACTTTCTAATCCCATAAATAAGAGTTTTGAAACATTTTGTAAAAATTTGTTCAAAATTATTTTATTTGATAATTATATATGTGAGTGTTACTTAGAGAACAGTGAAATTTTGAGAAGAAAGAAAAAAGCCTAAGGAGTATAAAATTTTACTCTCTTCATTTTTATTTTACAAATATTTAGATTATATTATTAAAGAAGTAAATAACTCAGATTATATGTAACTGAACAGGAAGTAACTGAAGTTTCCAATGAGCTATATCATGCTTGCAACCCAATCATAACCATTCATCAGCCCTAAATCAGACTTATTTCTCAGACCATAGATGCATTAGAAACATATACATACTATTTATAGAGAAATCCTAACCTTAATTTTTTTTTATCCTTTTTATACATCTTTGATTATATGTTTCAGTAATCTAGGATAGAATTGAAATTAATAAAAAAAAATTATAAAAAAAAATTAAGATTAGGGTTTCTTTAGAAATAATGTGTATATGAAGTTGAAATCTCACATGAGGTATAAGAATTGCTTGACAAAGTGTAAGTTTTTAATATATCTATGGTCTGAGAAATTTGTCTGACTTCTGGGCTGATGGATGGTTGTGATTGAGTTGAAGCATTTCTATTATTAATAAAATATTTATTATCACATTTCAAACATTATTTTTAATTATAATTTAATCAGAGTTTTTATATACAGTATATTCATCTACTATATGCTTATGTGTTTGTGTCTGTATATGAACAAATAAATGATTCTAAAAATAATTTCATGAAATTTAAAATTAAAAAAATCCAAAAACAATCAATTCTGTTAAAAAACCTAAATATTTATGATTCAAATAATGAACTATTTATTTAAATAATATTGAAAATAGAAAATTATTTTTTACCTTCCTTCATCATTAGGAACTTTAGACCCATTGAAATTTGGTTCTTCTCCATTTCCAATCCAGAAAAATACATCTAAAATAACAAAAATTAATAATATTTAGAAATTAAAATTAATACTTAAAAAAATTAATGCATATATAATTATACAATTTTATAATATTAGTTTCAGCTTTTTTTTTGCAAATGTTAAATACGTAAATGATTACCAATCGATTAAGTTTCAATACATATATATTGAAAAAAATCTTTAATAAAATAACACAAAACATATTTTCAATATATATATAAAGAAATTATATACATAAAAGTATTGCTGGTTAATAATAATTAGAATATAGTTGTAAGAAAAACCTAGGTGAGTTACATTACAAGAACAAAAAACAAAATCAATTATGACAATAGAAAATAAAAAGAGTAATAACTCACAATAATTTTTTTTTACCTTAGTTGAGAAGTACCCATTTGGATGATGACCACATAAACTCTCCTAGTCATTGAAACAAATATAAACAACTACTTGTTTAACCTTATGACTTGCATCCATATTTTTTTAAAAAAATTTTATGCATACTTTTTAAACATTTATTTCGGTCATAAATGGTTTTCGTTTGAAGATTATAATAGATTGCTTTGGTTAATTCTGGAAAAATCACACATGCATTGAGTTCTACATTGATTTGTTTTACTATGATTTTATGTATATGTTTTTTACTCAATAAATGTTACTGGGTCTAATAATTTCATTCTCTTATCTGTAGTGAATACATGATCATTCATAGGACTATTGAAAACATTTAATAGTTAGACACCAAAAATTTGATCTCTTAAACTCAGACAAGCATGAAATTTTTTTGCACAAACATAATAAACTAATGCCAATTTTTTGCCAATTATTCATTAATATCTTCTATATATAAATGAAAAAAGTTACACTAATATTTATAAACATTTCCATTTCTATGTTATATGATGTTAAAATATAGTGCTAATATGATAGTATATTTATTATTTTATTCAACCTTTGTGTATGTGTATATATACATTGTGTATAATTTTCAACCCTTATCAAACCATTCCAGGAAGGTCTTGTCAAGTTTAATTCAATTTTCTGATTCAAACCTTCTATACATCATGCCAACAAACTTACTAATTTCATTCAAAACACTAAAATTAATTTTGCAATTTTCTATATGCAAATATGTAAATAAATTATAGTATGCATGCCATTTTCAGTAACATTTACAATTAAAATGAAAAAAAATCAAAATATCATTAAAACAGGCAAAACTCTCCATATAGTAGTGCCACTCAGTGCAAGCCAGAGTAATCAATGGATGCCACAAGACTTGTGCATAAAATCCCTATCTAGTGTCTACTCATCCAATATCTCAGGACTAGTTTCTAGCTTGTAGCTTTCATCAGTGAGGAGCCTTGGATCTGAGAGTTATCCATTGATTACTCTGGCTTGCACTGAGTGTCACTACTGTATGGAGAGTTTTGCCTGTTTTAATAACAGTTATGAGCAAGCATAAGCAATGATAATCATGTGATGTTTAGTGGTTAAATACTACATATCATTAACATTTTAGCATAGATGACCGATTTCCATAGTTTGTTTATATTTACACAATTATCATCATCATCATCATCAAACATTATCAATCCACTGCAGGATGAAGGTCTCTCCAAGTTTAATCCATCTTCTCCGATCTTTAGCTTCTCTTTTCCACAACACCCCTGCACATTTTCTTATTTCATCCATCCATCTCACATGTGGTCTCTTTCTGGGTCTTTTACAATCTCTTGGAATCCAGTTTAAAATTTCAATTGTCCATCTATTATCATTTCTTCTAGCAATATGTCCAGCCCAACTCCATTTCAATCTTTTAATTTTTTCAATAAGGTCAGTAACACCTGTTTGTTGTCTTACCCATACATTGTGTTTTCGATCTCTTCTTGTTACTCCCAACATACATCTCTCCATACTCCTTTGAGTGGTCTGAAGTCTCTGTATTGCTCTTCTATTAAGTGTCCAAGTCTCAGATCCATAAGTAAGAACTAGTAAAACACATTTGTTAAAAACCATTCTTTTCAAACACATAGGCATATTTCCTTTTAGTATCAAGTTATTTCTACAAAAAGCACTCCAACCAAGTTTAATTCTATGATTAATTTCCTCCATTATGTTTCCATCTGTATTAATAATCTGACCAAGGTATTTGTAACTGTTAACTTCTTCTAATTCTTCATAATCAATCTTTATTTTCATACTTCGAGCAAATCGATTAAACATTACTTTAGTCTTTTTAACATTTATCTTTAGTCCTACTTTTCTACTTTCATCTGCTAACTCCTGCAACATTTCCTGCAGCTCTGAAGCATTATTTGCAAAAACAACTACATCATCTGCAAAATCTAAATGACTTAAATACTCTCCATTTACTTTCATTCCTTTAGTTTCCCATTTTAATCCACAAAATACTTCTTGTAGCACTGCTGTAAAAAGTTTTGGAGATATGGAGTCACCTTGTCTTACACCTTTCTCAATGTTGATTTTTCCAATATAATTATGTAATCTACTGCTTATTAAATAAATTATCCATCTCATTTATAAATTCTTTAATTTTTCTTTGCGTCAAAAACTTCCATTGCAAATAAATAAATGTTCTGCAAATATATTTGTAAATATGATGGGTAATTTTTTAAATAAGAAATATAATTATGTAAATATAAACAAATTATAGAAGGTTTATCATTCATGTTGGAACATTAATGTTCTGTAAAATTAATGAGATTTTGATTTTTAAATTCTAATTGTAAATGCTATTTTAGATGGCAGCCATACTCTAAGTTAATTATCATTTTTATTTATTTATTATCAAAAAAGGAAATTAATGAAGTCCATTGTGCAGTTTGTTTCTATATCAATTATAATAGATAACAAAAATATCATATATAATACATATATGTATATTAATATTTATACAATAATAGGTTAACATTAAAATAGATGTTGAACATTTGAAAGGCATAAAATCATGTGCCAAAAAATATTTTTTATAAATAATTATTACTTTAAATGATCAAACTTCAATGTTAATTTGTCCCTAATGTTGCCTTCTACATATAAAATGAAAAATAATCAATTTTAAAAAAAATTGAAATAGACAACTCACTATAAATAAAAATATTATTTAATATGTCAATCTGACTTTCATTCCTTAATGAAACCTTTTCAAGATTTTTTTTTTTTACATAATCACATGTCCAATTGTCCTACAGCAACTTCCCAATGGACATTATTCACATTACATTACAATAAATATAATTATATATACATAAAATTTTTAATTTATTACAGTACCCCTCCCCCCATAAATATATATATATAAATAATATCAAAAAAATAATTATAATAATCCCTTCCTTCTATTTTTAAAATTATAATTTAAGACTTTGTATATTCCAAAAAATTTAAACAAATGTATAAGCATGGTTAAAGGTTCAGCACAATTAGGGGGGAAATGAGCATTGTTAGATTATTGGAAATTTTAGAGTTGTAATTTTTAAAAACAGAGGGAAGGGATTATTATTATTGTTTTTTTAAGATTATTTGTGTATATATATATATCATAGGGGAAAAAAGGACTGTAATAAGTTTAATCATTTTTATGTTCATATATGTATTTTACTAATTATATTTAATGTATGTATTTTAATAATTATATTTATTGTGATGTAATGTAAATAATGTCCATTGAGGGGAGGTGCTGTAGAGTAATTGGTCAAAGTAGTTTATTGTTTAAGACTCGAATGAGATCTTTAGCAACAAGGGAGTATGGGTGATTTAGTCTGCAAGTTGTGTAAGGAAGGCATAGAAAATATTAGGCATCTGTTAATGCAATGTAAATGCTCGGAAGCAGAAAGGGTACAAATAATAAAATTAAGGAAGAATAAATATGAATAAAGTGATTATACAGAAAATGGGTAATTGGTTTTTATGCTGGGTTTGGGAAAAAATAGGGGGATTTAGATATGAAGGCCATATATCTGACAAAGATTATGTTGTAGAAATGGGATGGAGCAGATTATGGGAAAACTTAGGGTGGGGAATGGAAAGGAAAGGTAAAGTAGCTAATAGGTTTCTCTGGACATAGTTTCTGAGAGACTCCTGACTCCGTATAAGGAGAAGTCATAGTGCATCACATCACGTGATTGTGTAAAAAGAAATATCTTGAAAAGGTTCCATTAAGGAATAAAAGCCAGATTAATATATTAAATAATATTTTTATTTATTTAATTTATTTTAAATTGATTATGTTTAATTCTGAAAAATTATTAATATGTGTGTACATTTATATTAACTATTATATATGATATTTTTGTTATAATTATTATATATATATTGTTCTATTGAAAATTATAGAGTTAATTCCAATGTCTTGCTTTATAATATATTATTCTGTCTAATATCACATACATATAAAAGGCATAAAAAGAATATATATATGATGCAAATGGATGAGATAAAGAAATTTATTTGAGTGTAAGAAAAACTATAAATTAAAAAAAAAAAAACACTTGGAAAGACCTTCACCTTGCAGTAAATTGATAATTGACAATGATATATATATAAGATCTTAAATGTTATATGACTAGATTCCTCTACATTTGAATATAATCAAAATTATGTCTCAGATCCAGGCTACTTTAATATATGATCTGACGTATTAAAAGTTTGTCTAGTTAAAGAATAGAAGTATTATATTTTATTTATTTGAACTATGCTCTAGTTTGAAGTCTGGAATAACTAGTCCAGATGTTGAAGTCAGTACCGAATCTTATTCTTTCTCAAGAATTTGGAGAAAATAAATAATAGAAAATAGAAGAGAAGCGTGTTAAAAATATAAATAAGATCACTTTAAATTTATTTACTGAAATATATGTAAAGTACATCTAAGGTTTTATAATTCAAACATTTTACATTTATTATTCACAAGAGAAGCATGAGTATGTGTATGGTAATATAATTTTAATATCAATAGAATTACTTTCTAAAGATTTAAAAATTATTTTTAAATGAAAATGAAAACTTTCAGTTTTTTATATTTCTATTTAATGTTTAGTCTATTTGTAATTATTTAATCTACATTTTATTTGAGATAATATAAAGAATTACTTGATAAAAAAAAAAAAAAATCGCAGTTGGGGAGATAATAAGCTTTTACAAACAATAAAAAAAAAAAACTTGAAAAAGATTTTATTAAAAACAAAATAGTAAAAATAGTTGAGGAAAATTATAAGATTATATATGTATTTAATTTAATATAATTAGAATGGTCCTAATTTACTATGCGCTCACTGCCATTTTGAATTCTAAGGTTGACCCAAAACCACTGCTGTCACTTCCAAGCATTAAATGACATCGAATAATCCACACAGAATCGCTTGGATGTATCAATTATGGTTTTTGGGTGATCTTTAGAATTCAAAATGGTGGTGAGCGCAATCTAAATACTAAATGCTAATAACTTCTCAAATATGAATGTTATTAAATAATGACGGTGTGGGGAGGGGGGTTGAGGGAGAGGATGACTTGGCTGATATGAAATATCATTCAAAAAATGCAAATGTTTGATCAAACCAAGCTTATGATTTCCAAATATTGAAAGACTATAACTTCTAAATTATGAATATTATTAAATAATTTACATTATTTCAACAAGTGGTTATTTGTTACTTCCATTTCATATTATAATCATGTGTGTATTATTCGATGTAATTTATCAGTTGAATGTGTCACCGATTGGTTTTGGCTGGTCTTTAGATTTCAAAATGGCCATGAGTGCAAACTAAATCGATACCATTAGAATATATATAAATTTAATTATCAGAACATTATTTAATAATAAGCAAGCTCATAATATGTGTGTGCATATATATGACATGTGGATGACTTCAAATTAAAAAAAAATATATTCATGAAGTGAAATATTGTTTCGAGTTCAGACACTGGATGAAGGAAGTGATGCATTCATAAAACTGATGAATCAAGAATTCACTATACAACCAAATATACATATAATTTTATTACAAAATTAATTTATAAGTATCATAACATGAATATTTTTTATATTTTCAAAACATTTACATATAACAGCAAAATGTAAAAATCTTGATTATGTCATTCAAAATGTAAAGTTTTAAGTTTATACATTTTAAAATCTACAACTAAGAATTATACTTACTTGGAGTTTTTCCATCGAAATTAAAACCAGGTATACGAACTGTTCTGGTATCAATGACTTCAATTGGTTTGGAACTGACTCCAGAAGTAGTTTTTTCAAAACTGGAAATAGTCTGAGCAACTGGCGCTACGAAATCGGAAGGAAATATTACATCTGCCAAAGCAATCTAAACGCATAAATAAATAGAATGTGTATTAATAATTTTTATTAGTCATTCATTAAACTAGAGATTATCCACTTAATGAATATTTCTGTAGTGTAATTTTCATTATACCGGTCTCACACAAGATAGTTAAAAACAGATAGAAAACATCCCTACTTAATGTGAGAGTGGTGTAGTGAAAATTACATTACAGAAATATATAAAATGTGTCAATCAAAATACTTAGTATTGTGATATTTTAAATTTGAATTTAAAATCATTATTGTTGAATAAAAAAGTATTTTAAAATGTAAAAACAAATACTTAGAGGTGTCTTGCGTTGTTAGCCGAGAGGTATCGCAGCCGCCATGCAAGCAAGTTGGGTTAAAAAAGTGCTATGATACATGGAAAAAAAAAAAATACTTAGAGGTTATATGTATACAGTATATATATATTTAAAAAAACATCGCTTTTTGTTTTTTTATTTTGTTCTGTTTTTAAGTAAACCTTTGTAAATAAAAAAAAAAGGCAAAAAATTTAAAAATAAATACAAAAAGCAGAAGAAAAGAAGCTTTACAAACAAGATTTTATCCAATTTCAAATACAGTATAAACATTTCATAATTTTAATTAATAAAGAAAAATATACATTTTAATACTTTTTAAAGAATAATAAATTTAATCAAAATTTTAGTAGTAACCACATTGACTTCACATTTGATAATCTACCGTATTTAATGAAACATTGTTCTGAATTATCAGAGATAATCTTATTGTTAACTGAAGCTTTGCAATATTATTGGTTACGAAATAATATAAATATTCTTTTGAGATATTAAAATTTTTGAGGATATTATATTTATTGCTATCAGATAGTTTTCAATATATATTCAAGATAATTACATCAGAGATTTCCACATTTAATTGGCCTACTACTCCTTTACCAAAAAAAAGTCATTACTCTTGTGAAAAATTATCTTCTTTAAACAAATGCAACTATAAATTGGTATTCTTTTATATTCCATATTTTTACTTGTGTTTTGCAACATAATAAAGAAAGATGTTATTATAAGATATCTTGAAGACTAAAATTATAAAATTACTTTTTAAAATCAACCATAGTAACATTTATATTACATAAAAAAAATAATAACAAAGGAAAATATAAGTCATAAATAACACTAAAAATAATGCTAATAAGAAATATGATCTTGGTATACTGCTGTCAATTTAGTAATGCTGAGCTCTATTTTTATCAGAAACATTCTTAAGTTACTACAATTATCAATTTGCATTTGGTTTTCTTATTAGTTAACAGATTTATGAATAGTCCGAATCCATATTCCACTATGATTAAAAAAATGCAATTAAAAACTTTTGTATTACAGTCCATAATCCAGGACAAAGTATAATTATCTGCTTTTGCAACCATCTTTGAATTTAAATTTAAATTCCTCATTTGTTGTTTCTTCTATCAATTCTTGTAATATTAGTAGTGACTTTTCAGTATTTGTACTTGAAAAGGATCCAAAATTCAATCAGGTAGGGTTGTTTTAAAAATATCTTCAAATTGTTGATTGAAGTCAGAATGGAGAACCTTCAAGTGCTGACAATAGGTAAACAAATTTTCATTATGTTTTTCTACTGTTGATAAATTTTGAAATCAGCTGAATTCCTCTCATTTTAAATTTCATTTGCATAAACATAAATGCAGAAGTAACAGTTTTTGTTTTGATTAAATTTAAATTAGCATCTTGGAATTGTAGATTTGTTTCATAAAATTTATAAAACAAATCTGCCAAATAAGTAATGCTTTTTTGCAATCAACCAAATTAGCTTGTAAAGGATTATTTTTATTTTTTAAAACTCTACCACTAGGTCAAAGAATTTATAAACAATTAAACAATCAATTTTTGATATCTAAAGAACTTCTGTATGAAGCAGTAATTGATTGAATTCTTTATCATTTTCAGTGCAAAGTTGTCTAAACTATTGAAATTGCTTCTGATTTTGTTGATTGATTTTAAAACAGGCAAAACATTAAATACGTATTGGCAGTCAATGCAAGCCAGAGTAATCAATGGATGCCAGAAAACTTGTGCATAAATTCCCCATCCAGTGCTTACTCTTCCAATATCCCCAGACTAGTTTCTGGCTTGTGGCCTTCATCAGTGAGGAGCACTGGATCTGAGAACACTGCACTTAGATCTTAGGATCTAATGCAACCCTCCAACAGCCACTTTTTATATCTATTTAATTACAAAACCATGAGTCTTAAATTGAAAACACTATAATCTTTTCCAATTCAAACTCATAAGCTTATATAGGCATATAGGTGTCAACTCAGTTCAATACCTATACATTTTGGTGACTCTGGTTTTTTAATAACCATAGCCACCATTATCCTATAAGGCAGGATTGGTTTTAAGCCAATAAACATCACATGATCACCATTTCTTATGCTTGCTTATAACTCTTATTAAAACAGGCAAAACACTTTCTCCAAAATGTATAGATACTGAACTGAGTTCAGACCTATATGACTATATAAGCTAATGAGCTTAGATTGAAAATATTATAGTGTTTTCAATTTAAGACATGATTTTGTAATTAAGTAGAGATAAAAGGTAGCTGTTGGAGGGTTGCATTAGATCCTAAGATCTAGGTGCAGTGCTCTCAGTTCAAGGCTCCACACTGATGAAGGCCACAAGCCACAAACTAGTCTGGGGATATTGGAAGAGTAGGCACTAGATTGGAATTTTATGTACAAGTCTTCTGGCATCACTAGATTGGAATTTTATGTACAAGTCTTCTGGCATCCATTGATTACTCTAGCTTGCATTGAATGGCAATACGTATAGAGTGTTTTGCCTGTTTTAATAAGTTATAAGAAAGCATAAGAAATGGTGATCATGTGATGTTTATTGGTTGATTTTATTGGCATACTACAATGATTTTTTGTGGGTATTTACTCAGATTTTTGGAAATTAAATATAAACAATGAATGACACAATTTACAGCAAATACATTCATTTGGAACTGCTTGATTTAATAGTAATTAAAAAAATTTGCAATGCCCTATCATTGCTGAACCACCATTAACAACAACTGACAAGATATTATTTAAGGGGATTTCTTTTTTTAAAAAAAAAACTTTTAATGCATGAAATATCAGTTTTCCTGAGTATCAGCTTGCAAATTTTTTAACAAATCAAAATTTTTGATATTTTTTTTTCTTTTATAAATCATACTTATGCTAAAAGTAACATTCATTTCCTGGCAAAATTGACTCATCTAGCTATATAAATTGGGATGTTTTTGAAGTCTTCAATACCTTGAGTTATTTCATTAATTCTTTTTTGCATTGTATTATTGTTTGAATAATTTTTTTTCTAATATCAGGTACTGTCTTGTGTAACACAGTGCATATTTCCTCACTTTTTCCCAATGTAAGAAACATGCAACCCATCATCTTTTTTGGATGCTATTGAAAAGAGTTTTTCTTAATGTTGGTTATCTCAAAAAAAAAAAAAAAATTAATGCTTCATCATAAATACAATAGAAAGATCATACGTAATATTATATTTGTATATAGATAATTCTTAGTTTACCAGCAAGTAACTTAACATTTTGTATATACCGATATATTTATATTTTAATTTATGTTTTCTCTTATTTTAATTAATGTTATTTAATTATAACTTGTGATTTTATATTTATATTCAAATATAAATGTACAAAGTTAAGTTTTTTGTCAGTAAATTAAGAATTATGGATATATAAATAATATATTTTCTATTTCTATTGTATTTATATATGTGTACATATTTTGTAGCTTTGATGAAGAGTGCTAATCAATCGAAAATGTAAGCAAATAAAACAATATAAACAAGACGTTGCATTGAATATGTCTATAAAAGGATATAACTGCTTATATTTGATAATATAATCACTGTATATAAATTAAAAAAGAAGAAAGGATATTATAAATATAAATAACTGCTAACAGTTAACTTTTTTTTGTACGATTTCATTTTTTGTTTTCATTAATGTTTTAATAAAAAATATAACAAATATATTAACTCTGTACTTCAAATACACAAGTTTGATACAATTTAATTAGTAGTAAGCTGGGGAAATTTTTAAATATTTATTACAATTGTGCTTTTGTTAATTGCAAATTAGAAACAATCTAAATTAAACTTAATATATGCTGCCAATTTATAATATTGTAATGCAAACAAGTCATTACATAGACATTTCTGCTGATGCAGACTGGACTTCCTGACAATGCACAGTATATACACTTACTTGCCAACACGTATTTACTAAAACCTGCTGTCAGAGTTGATCACTGATTTGTTATAATTTGCATTCAGTATGTTATTTGGAAAATAATCACTATAATTTTAACTCTATATATGTCAAGCATTGGTGGCCAAGTGGTCAGCACAGCTGCCTTACAAGCAGTTATCCTGGGTTTGCGGGTTCGCTTCCCGGCCAATGCTTTGACGCATGGAAAAAAAAACTTTAACTCTATACTACATAACAGATAAAACACATATAAGTAGTTTTCAAAATTTTATTATTTTCTCTTCTTGCCATATACTTCCACCACTCCTTTATTTTTATTTATTGTAGATCTAAAGGAAGATCACCTCTTTTATTTTTAGTTAATGATCCTCAATTGTACCCAAAATTACTAAATAGGGTCTGGATTGTTCCAGAATTATTCAAAATGAAAATCTTTTGATGAAGTTTTTTAAATATTTTTCTTTTTAAAAACAAGATTTCTAAAAAAAAAAAAAAAAACAATCCATAAGGATTTTTTGCTTTACTTGATTGTTTTAAAACAGTTTTTTCTTTTTTTTTTTTTTTTGTAAAGAAAAAAAATGTTCATAAAGCAATCCAAAAGAAAAAATATAACTCAATTTATAAATGCGTGTATACATAAAATATAATATTATCAAAATAAATTGAATTAATTCATTTTTAGGCATAATGAAAGATTTCTATTAGATAACTATTAAAAATAAAATTAATTATGATAATAATCATCATCTAAATATTCATCTAAGTATTTAAAATCTTTTAAATACTCTTTTCTAATTAAAAAAATAACATGAGATATAAACAGGAATTAGCAATAACTACATTAGCTTCATAAAAATATTGAATACTGGAATAATTATTTTAATAATTACTATCATTTAGTATTACTATAAACTTGCACTTTTAGCTTCTAAAAAGTTTCTTTGAATGAATAAAGATAACTTCTCTCTGGATTATATAGTCAAATTATTATTAAAGATTAAATTATAATGACTGTTTCAAAACTATTGATATATTTATAAATAGTCAAAATAAGAGTCATAGATCATATGACCCAATTCTCTTAAGCTTGTAAGATATAATCAATGAGGATTGCCAATTCCTCTCAATAGATAACTTCTAGATAAATGTTGGCTTTGGGTTGGGATTTTTAGATCTAGTGTCTGAACCTACTCTAGCACCTCTCTGAGGAGTGCCAAAGCACAAAACCATGGTCAGAGTTTGGGGGGGGGGTCCTGACAGAAATATTTTAAAGCTGGCCCTGGCTAAGCATTTATCACAAAGATTGTTGAGGAATTGACAATCCTCATTGATTATATCTTACAAGCTTAAGAGAATTGGGTCATGTGATCTATGACTCTTATTTTGACTATTTATAGTCTCTGCCTTAAGTCTTATGCAATGTTATATTGCTTAGACTACTAATATATGGTACGGCTGAAGATCTCTCAGCCCCATATAGCTATTTAAGTTGGATAGCTGGGTTTGAAATATGTAGGTGTCTGAAAATTTCAGATTTTCCTCTCAATAGATAACTTCTAAATAAATGCTGGCTTTGGGTTGGTATTTTTACATCTAGTATCTGAACCTACCCTAGCACCTCTCTGAGGAGTGCCAAAGTATGAAACGATAGTCAGAGGTTGGGAGGGGGTCTTGACAGAGATATTTTAAATGCTGGCTCTGGCTAAGCATTTGTCACAAAGCTTGTTGATGAATTGGCAATCCTCATTGATTATTGATATATCTATTTAGAAGTTAGACAATTTATCTGGAATATAAATGCAAAATTAACTTCTATGCTGATAAATCCAGAAGGTGAAAGAAAAAATTAAATATTTTGATATTTGGTCATAATATTTATTAGCCAGAGAAGATGATATTGAATCCTGGAATTGATTTTATGCAGTCAGTACTGCATTAGAGTTTAACCACACATATTTTCAAAAAACTACATATATGAAAGCTACAATAAGCATTGTATTTATAGTGATCACCCAGATTTCCTCATTAATAACTATTATCAAAGCTAAACTTCAAATTCTTTATGGTAGCAATTGTCAACCAGTATTTACAAAATCTGTCCAATTTTTCTCAAAAGTGAGCAAAAAGCAGAAGCATCTGAATAAATAAGAATGGGAATCAATGCATCACAATTAAGATTTGCCAATATTTTTTTAGATTTATTTATTATTACACAAGACAAACCTAATCATGATACAGAATTAAAACTGCTTAATCCATTTAATAGTAAAACCCAAAATGAAACCTTAATTAATTTAGGTAAAGTGATTCTTTTTATAAACAATGAAAATTAAAAATAATAAAATGGACAATAAAGTTTTTACTAATGCTTTTTTAAAAAGAACAAAAACAAATAAAGTAAAATTAAAAATTTAAACAGAAGAGATTAATATCTGAAAAGAGTGGCAGTCTATCTTTTGTACCTAAATTTAATTATATAAACTCTAAAGCATCTTAGTTTAAGAACATGAAGATATTTCTTTATTCACTTTTTATCTATTAACTTCTTTCTATATATTAACGTTTAATGAAATTTTTCAATTTACTACATGTATTAATATTATGAACTATTAGAAACTATATAATATTCAATTTTATTTAGCACAGAGATCTTGTGTTATTTAAACAAAAGGGATGTGGTAGTAAATAAAATTTAATATTAAAATTGAAAATATAAAATTATTTACATTTCAAACAAGTTCCATTTTAATCTTTTTAAAATCTTGTAAATCACCAGAAATTTAAAAATAATAATAAGTTGATAAATTTCCTTATATTTCTGACTTTAAAACAAAACAATATAGATATATAATCAAACTATTCTATATAATGAATTTTTGCCAATTTTTGTTACTGACTTATCATTACCAATGTTATAAGATAAAAACTTATTCTTATCTGTATAATTATACTGTTTCTATATATATAATTAAGACTAATAATAATATCTAATCACTGGTTTGATAATGTATTCAAGGTGCCATTTATATCAATGCACTACAAGGGCAGCCAATATAATAAATAATATTAAAAAAAGGGCAAAACCAATTTTGACAGCAAAACACAGTGCATTTTTATAAATAACATTTAGATAATTTATCAACTCAAAAAAATCCTAATTTGAAATGTTTGGGATTAAAAAATATGTAGAATTTGGGATTTTTCAGATTTTGGATTGAAGAAAAATATTATTTGCTTTTTGATTTTATATATCAATGTTACTTCAGTTCTCCACTCTTCACAGTTTGGTGCAGTTGCAGAGCATCTAACTTCAGATCATCCAACTTGGAATCGAGAAGTCCCAGGATCGATTCTGGCACTCACAGATCTGGCTCTTGAACGAACTTCTTATGAATTCCTGAGCAATATGTTTTTTTTTACTTCAGTTCTCAATAAAATCATTATTTTTTTTAAACCAATGTTCTCCATATGTATATTTACTGTGATTTAATAATTTCATCTTAAATAATATTCATTAAGGCTGTAGCCTCAAGCACATGCATATAAAATGCGATAGTAGGGACCTCTACAGGTTTTAAAACCACAAGCTATCACATTTTATACGCATGTGCTTGAGGCTACAGCCTTAATGAATATTATTTACGTAATCAATGTGCATTTAAATAAATTTATAATTATAATTTCATCTTAATAAAAGTAAATAAACATCACATGATCACTACCTCTTATGCTTGTGTATAACTGTTGTTAAAACAGGTAAAACTCACTATATATATTGCCACACGCAGAAAGCTAGAGTAATCAATGGATGCCAGAAGGCTTGTGCATAAAATCCCCATCTAAGGCCTACTCATCCAATATACCGAGACTAGTTTCGGGCTTATGGCCTTTGTCAGTGAGGAGCTATGGATCTGAGAGCACTGCCCCTAGATCTTAGGACCTAATGCAACCGTCCAGCAACCACCTTTTATCTCCATTTAATTACAAAACTATGAGTCTTAAACTGAAAACACCTTAATGTTTTCAATCCAAGCCCATTAGCTTATATAGTCATATGGGTCTGAACCCAGTTCAGTATCCATACATTTTGGTGTCTTTGGTTCTTTAATAACCATAGCCATCACTATCCTATTAGGTAGGATTGGTTTTAAGCCAATAAACATCACATGACCACTACCCCTTATGCTTGTGTATAACTATTGTTAAAACAGGCAAAACTCACTATATATATTGCCACACACAGAAAGCTAGAGTAATCAATGGATGTCAGAAGGCTTGTGCATAAAATCCCCATCTAATGCCTACTCATCCAATATCCCCAGACTAGTTTCTGGCTTATGACCTTCATCAGTGAGGAGCCTTGGATCTGAGAGCACTGCACCTAGATCTTAGGATCTGATGCAACCCTCCAGCAACCACCTTTTATCTCCATGTAACTACAAGATCTAGGTGCAGTGCTCTCAGATCCAAGGCTCCTCACTGATGAAGGCCATAAGCCAGAAACTAGTCTGGGTATATTGGATGAGTAGGCATTAGGTGGGGATTTTATGCACAAGCCTTCTGGCATCCATTGATTACTCTAGCTTGCTGTGTGTGGCAATATATATAGTGAGTTTTTCCTGTTTTAATAAAAGTAAAGTTATGGATTTTTGAAATGTTGGATTTTGTAATTTCAGGAGGACCCTCAACATGTCTATATATATTGTAATGGTCTATTTGATATAATTTAATTGATTCAGGTACCCCCTGATAATAGTTTTAGGCCATATTTGAGCATGTATACTTTATTTATTTATATTAATAGAATTAGGAGATAATTTTCCCTAACATGCAATGATCATGATGACTACAAAATCCATTATCTAAAATACCAGGCCAAATCATATAGAACATGTACTCCTGATGAAACGGATATGGAATTATTATACACACCAGACAATTTATATATAAAGAAGTTAAATATGAACTATTTAAATAAAAAATAAAACAATTTATTTACAAAGTACTATAATTGTCTAAAATGTACAATTTTTGTTTGCCATATATATACTTCCATTACTGACTATATAATATAAGATTTCATTAAATACTATTAGTACATGAAAATTTGCTTAATAATTTAACTGCATTTATGGTTATAATTTAATCTAATAAATTTAATTGAATGGTTATGATTTATATTTTTATTTTTCTCCTTTTACTTTCTTTGCATTTCTTCATATATTCATATATATTGCTTACAATAACTCCTCTCATATATACTTTAATGCAAAATGTTTTTTAATGATTTCTTTATTTTCCAGACAGTTTCAACTGTCCTGCAGTTTTCATCAGAGCTACAATATTGAATGATATAAACATATAATCATTACTTCATATACATATAAAAATATGTATTCATACATATGTATATTAAAAATATATACATACATATCCTCAAAAACTTATATATACACACACACATATACATATGTAATCCATATCTATATGCATCCACACACACATATAAAAAGGGTAATTTTTAAAAAAAAAATTAAAAATTAAAAATAAAATACATTTTTTTAAAAAATAATATAAATTTGTATATTTGATGTTTTTTTTGTATATATTTTATATATATATATATGTATTTATATGTAGGTTATATATGTGTATGTGGATGCATATATATATATGGATTATATATGTATATGTGTATATATGTGTAAGTTTTTGAGAATATGTATGTATATATTTTTGATATACATATGTATATATATATTTATATGTATATGAAGCAATGGTTATATGTTTATATCATTCAATATCGTAGCTCTGATGAAGACTTCAGGCCAATTGAAACTGTCAGGAAAATAAAAAATCATTAAAAAAAAATTTGCATTAAAGTGTATATGAGGAGAGTTATTGTAAGCAATATACATGGTCATGATTTATTTAATAGACATGATTCACAAGCAAACAAATCCAAAATAATTTATACTAACAATTGTATTTTCTATAAAATGTCCAAGGTTTATCTTGATTATTTTTAAACATTAACCTTTTAATCCCTTATAATATCAACATAATTGTATGATCTAGTGTACTTGCTATTAAGTAAAATTTGAGACCTTTAATACATCATGGATATTGCCATATTTTGTAAAAATATTATATTTACATTAGTATAAGTTTGTGCACTCCAGAAAAAGTAAAAAATATTAGAAAAATATATTTAGATTGTGAACTGATAAGCATAAAATTTCATAAATTAATTTACGTTAATTGCAATCGATAAATTCCAAGAAATATTTGCTGATTATAAATATTTCTTGATAAGAGACTATAAATTACCTTATATGGAAATTAATTGTGTGAGTCATAGAAAGCTATAAATAGAGTAAGCAACAAGGTACGTGGTTCATTTTCCGGTTCATATTGGAGTGAGATGTGACAGTAGCTTCAGTGAGAGTGCAGCACTCAATGAAAATGTGTTTATGGGCAGCAGTTGAACAGGACCAAAGAGTTTGGGAAACTGAAGCTGGAGGAAACTGTCTGGATAGCAGCTAGATGTGAAGAGTTGGTTTTCCAGTGGACTGTTGCCAAGAGACAGAAGTAATTGCAGCTAAAAGAAACTCATAGTGATGGTTGTAGTGGTTTATGATAAAGCCAGATGTGTTCACATGCAGTTGAACTGGACTGGAGGCCAAAGTGTTTGGGAAACCAAGACCAGTGGTAACTATCTTGAAAGAAGCCAGTCTTAAAGTGCATTGAGGGAAGTGAATTAAATAGAACTCTATATATATTTGTGTTGCGAGTGTAACAGACTGTTCACCATTCTTACTATTCATTATTTTATTTGCTGGTATTTGGAATGCAGATATAATTCTACACATGGCCAATTCCCATAAATATATTTTACTTTTTCAGCTATCTTTAGCTTTATAGCTAAGTAACACACATATATCCAATATAAAAATTGTATCAATACTCATTATAATAATAATTCTAGGGAGTAGCCATTTTAAGCCTGAATCCTTTTTGATAATAACTCAAATTTAATTAATAAAAGTATTTTTTTTTTAAATCTGACTTTGAATTTAAAAAAATAAAACTTGAATAGATTCACTCTTTAGATATAGTATATTTTAACTATTCAAATTAATGATCTAAACAATTGCATTTATAATACAAGAATTAATAGATATAAAATATAATTCACAGTAATTAATGCAAGGGTTAATTTTCATACTGGACACTTCATATTAAATATTTTTACATGTGCACACTCCTTGTATTTAAAATGCCTATTACCAACTATGGGTTATTTTCTCTAACATATTCGCTGACAATTTCAATATGAAAAGAAAACTTTTGTTGTTTTTTTTTAAATTTTTTTTGTTTAATAAGAAGATAAAATTTTAACTCTAATTAAACCTGATAGCTATCAATGTTTCAATCTGTATTTCATAAAGGAGTTACTTTAAAAAAATATTGCTATAGAAATTAGAGATTAAATAATTCTAATAAGATAGCTTTATTTCAAAATGGTCAATTTTATAGAGATTATTTAAGCGTTGGCTACTCTGATAAATTTGTTAGAAGTATTTTATTTAATAGTAATTATGGTGGTGTTATAAATGGGAAGAATAAAGAAAAATATTATTTTAATGATTTGCCCTTTAAATTGTCTTCTTATAGAATTGTAAGTAAAAATAGTAATTTGTTTGGAAATAAGAAATTTTTTTGGAGGGTATTACTTTAAATCATTTATAATATAAGGGATTTGAACACAGACTTTCAAGATCCCTTCAACCATCCACTCTATTTTATATAATCGATAGAGATGACCACACATGAGAAACAGATAAATGATTAATTTATCAAATAATATAAAGAAAATTTTTGTTAGGAAGACTATTCTTAATAGTGTATATTATCTCTTTTTTTGTTAAAAGTTATATATTGGTCAGAATAGTTTGAGCTTCAATGAAAGAATAAAAGTACATGAAAGTATTGTTATAAATAAATATCTTAATTCTACTTTATATATCTATATCTATGAAAGATATACAGGCTACACTATTAGTTTTGGTGAGACTTAGGTTGTCTTTTTTGAAAGAAATGAAATGAACAAAATTTTTATCAGACTTGTATATATTTAGCTAGTATTGAAATTAAGATTCTTCTATATATTACATAAAATCTAAAAGAATTTTATTTTGATTGTTAGCATTAATGTTTTAAATCACATGTTCACAAATATAATAACTAATTATTACATAAGTATAATTTAGTGTTTTATCTATATAATCTTTATTTGTTTAGAACTTTTTTTTTCAGGTAATCAACCATAGGTAACTGAGCACAGAAATCATTACTGGTCAGTAAATTGAAATCAAGCATGGATGAACAAATACTCAAAGCCTCATCAAGCAGTAATTGATGACTAATCCTTTTCCATTCACTATTTTCTTCAGAGGCTGTTGAAAAAATCTTCATCCTACATTGACTAATTAAAGGTTATTTTACCAAACTATCTATATATAATTGAGTAAAAACCCTGTCTTAAATTAGTCCACTGTGGACAATTCTTAAAAGAAATAACAAAAGACAAAGCATTATTAAGCTGATCATTGTGTGGGTATATACAAAATTATATTATAGTAATCTATATTTATCAATTATAATAATTTATTTTACCTGTCCTCGAATGTTGTAGATAGCAATCCACTTCAAATTGCTTAATTTGTATCTCCCTGGTATTAATAAAACCACATCTTTATTGATGTATGATTTGAGAACATTAGTTCTATAAATTAAAAAAAATTATATTAAATATTTATTTTTCATTTTAATAATTATAATCATAATTGCATATATACACTTATTAATACTTAATTAATAGTAAATGGCAATTTTTAAAGAGTGTTGTGTTAAAGTATAATAGTAAAATAAGTGAATTATTGTGCCAGTCTTCAATGTTTTAATTTTTCTTTCTTTCTATGTAAATAATAATATTTTTATAAAGCGCAGTCAATATTGAAATAAATGAGAGAGTGCAAATCTCTCAAGCGCTTATGACTACAACCAGCCAATCAAATCTTAAGCACTGGGACAGAGAATTTTAATAAGAAAAGAGCGGTTCCACTCTCTTCTTTACTTGTCTTAATATATATCCAAGCCAGTGCTTAAGATTTGATTGGCTGGTTGTAGTCATAAGGGCTTGAGAGATTTGCACTCTCTCATTTATTTCAATATCGACTGCACTTTATAAAAATATTATTATTTACATATATTGCTGCAAATTTATAACATCGAAAAACTACGGCGTAGTAAATTGAAAGATTTCACGCTGTATGTTTATAATTTGATTTCAGATAATTAAGTGTGATGATATTTAAGATTCACGCTTTTAAATATAAGTACTTTGGACTGGCTTGGATATATATTAAGACAAGTAAAGAAGAGAGTGGAACTGCTCTTTTCTTATTAAAATTCTCTGTCCCAGTGCTTAAGATTTGATTGGCTGGTTGTAGTCATAAGCACTTGAGAGATTTGCACTCTCTCATTTATTTATTTCTATAATAATTAAAAAAATTATTACATTATATGTAGATAAGTATGTTATTTAATTAGATAATAAGTTTACCACAATGAAAAATTTTTAAATTTACATTTGGACTAAATATAGTTTATTTATTAATCAATGTGATAATGTAAATTGGCTAATTATAAATTTATTTTTGATTGTAATATTGGATAGTTTAAAATAAATGTTGATAACCAAAATGATTCATTTATACTATATAAATCTAGCTAGCTTAATGTTCAAACCTATACACATTATATAATTATATAAGCAAAGTGACTTGGTTTCAAAAATTTCAGGTTGTTTTTAAATTTTAGATTATTAACTTAAATAGTGTAAAAGAGTTTAAAGATACCTGATGTGAATGTAATTTTTCTTTTTACATAGAAACTAGTCCAAGAATGAATATAGTATGACCATTCAGTATCTATTATAATTTGTTAGCATTTCAACAGCTTTTACCTATCTTATATCATTAAAAATCAATTTGCTCATTTACAAATGAAATAAAACAAAACTAAAAAAAAACACTTTCAGGATAATTAAATATTGTTAAAGTTTTGACATCAATTAACACTACTAATAAATACTACACTTTGATTAAATTCACAAAAAACTTTCTAAAAGAAAGTAAATATAAAAGAGAACAATATATAAACTTTAAACTTACTAGTTGTATTTTTATATTGGACTATTTTCTTCATCTAATATGTGTATTGAATGTCTTTAGAAAAATTTAACATTATTTAAATATTCCAAATACATTTAACTGTTAGTAATAGCACATCAAACACAGTTGAATGTATTTGAAATATTTAAATAAAGTTAATTTTTTTTAAAGACATTCAATACACATATTAGATGATGGAAATAGTCCAATATAAAAATACAACTAGAATACCATCATCACAAATCTTCAGGAAAACATTTTAACTTACTACTTGAAAAACAAACATGTTATATTTTCTATTATTAAATAAATATTTTTTTTTCTTTTGTAGGGAGTTTGCTGCTATTATTAAGGCTAAGAAAGCATGCATGCTAAAAGTTGTTAAACTATTCACAAATAGAATTACAGGATCTAATTGAAAAAAATACATATAACTTAGAGTTGTCACAAATAAATCCTATAGTTATCAATAAACTAATAGATTTATTTTTATATCAATATCATCCAATATAAATATTAAATAAAATCACTAACTAAATGGCCTTGTTTTTAAAACGTGTTTGTTTTTACTGTTCTTTTTTAAATTGATAACTTTATTATAGTCATCTTGTTATTCAAAATTAATGGATTTAAAGTTTAAAATTTATTTTATTTAAGAGTAATTAAATTTGAATATCATTTTTATGGTTTTATTTTTTGAAAGTGATTAATTTTTGACTTACTTATGTTCTTTTAATGATAACAATCAACCTTTAAGCTATCAACAATCTCAACCTGTAGTCAAGGCAACTGCCTTTAATAATAAAAATAGTATTGCAAAAGATTTAAATTTAAAATGAGAAACTGAAAACTCATCATAATAGGAAAACTGGAGATTCGATATTTCAGATTGTAGAAAATAATAGATTTTGGTTTTTTTTTAAAGTTGACAAAAAAGGGAAAAGGAGTGGGCTATGAATAAAAACAAAATGAGAATCTATTAGAAATGTGTAATGCAAATCTTATATGCTAACTAAATTTTGGAGATTCGTTCTATAAATTTAGATTCATCAAATTCTTGTAAGTAATATAGTTTGAATCAATTGCTAGATTATTCTGAAATGACTAATTATGCTATCAATTTCTAAAGTTAAGACTGATAGTAATAAATATGATTTGCTAAATACATATAAAATAATGCATACACATACATTTAAGAAAATTACTGAATAAAAAAAAAGTCGCCAAGTACTTTTAAATCGGAACCTTTTTTTTTTTTTTTAATAATTAAGAATGTGTTTTTTATTTATTATTATTTGAAAAAATATAGTAATTAAATCAATTTTATTTGAACATTTTTAATTAATACCAGTTTAAATTACTGACTTTATCTTCAAAGCATCCAAATCTTAGTTATTAATATTTCTGGAAAAAAAATAAGTTTGCTTAAATTATAATCTAATAATGCTTTTAATACTATTTTGTAATTTTGAAAAGTCATAGTTTGTTTACATTCTTTTTATTTGTGTTCACGCTAATTAAAACATGTTTATTAAAAACATTTTTAAGAATATTAAAACTAGGAACTTGAAATAAACATTAAAAAGTGTGAGTAAAAATTCAAATACTGTAAAGAAATGAATACATTATAAAATTACGAGGGGAAAAGCAAGGGTGACCAGAATGAAGTAATATCTATTTAAGATAACATATTTTGTTTTATGGAATTAAAAAAAAAAGAAATAATATAAAAAATAATAAATATCAAAATAGTAATATAAAAAATAAAGATATTGTCTAGAGCAGAATGGGCATTGACAAATGCAAATATTTTAAACAATAACTAAACCCTATAAATATTGATAGTTAAGTAAAGCCTATAATTGAGTTTGTGCATTTACTTAAAGCTAGAATTTAAACTGTGTTACCCTATAAATGTAAAATATTAAATAAAAGAATTCAGATGACTTGTGACAATGGGAATAATTTTTAATAGTTATTCATTAGGGTAGAGATTATCCAATAATCAATAATATTTTTGTAGTGTAATTTTCACTACACCATTCTCATGCAAGGTAGTGACTGATTTCTATTATCTTTTAACATTTTGTGGAGGGATATAATCATAAACATATGACCAAAGACACATGAAAAAGATCTATGATGCACATTACATGCTGAAACAGCACTCATCAGTTGGCCCAGAGTACAATCTCTTGCACATATCTTTATCATTGTTCAGTACATATAGATAGCAAATTATCACAGTTTAATTTACGTCAAATGTGCTACTCTTATAACTTTGACCCAAATCACTTCATAAAAGTATAATTTTTATTAGTCATTTATTAGACTTAAGATTATCCAATAATCAATAATATTTTTGTAGTGTAATTATCATTACACAACTCTCATGCAAGATAGGGACTGGTTTCTATCTGCTTTTAACACCTTGTTGGAGGGATGTAATCATAAACGTGATCAAAGACAGTAAAAAAATCTATGATCCCCAAGATGCACATTCATACTGAAACAATATTCATCAGTTGGCCCAGACCATAATCTCTTACATGATATTTTTGTCATTGTTCTATAGATAGATGGATAGATGAATGGATGGACAGATAGATAGATAAATAGATGAATAGAAAGATGGATGGATAGATAGATAAATGGATAGAGATGATAGATAGATGGATAGATGGACATATAGATAGATGGAAGATGGATAGATAGATGGATACATGTATGTATGGATGGATAGATGGATAGATAGATATCAAATTACTATAGTTTAATTGATAAATGTCAAATGTATTGCCCTCACAACTTTGACATAAAGCACTTAATGAAAGTATATTATAATTTTTATTAGTCATCCATTAGACTAGAGATTATCCAATAATTAATGATATTTCTGTTAAAACAGAAACCAGCCCTTACCTTGCATGAGAATGTTTTAAGTGAAAATTACACTAAAGAAATTTGTCTTTTATTGTATCTTTATTTATATGAAGAATAGAAAAAAAAAAAGAGGAAGTATGGAGATTATTAAAGTAATCAATAAAGAAATATTAATGATTATTAGAAAATCTCGTCTAATGAATGACTAATAAAAATTATTAATATACTTTCATCAAGTGATTTGTGTCAAAGTTGTGAGAGCAGTACATTTGACACATCAATTAAACTGTAGTAATTTGCTATTTATGTGGACCAACTGATTAGTGTTGGTGCAGCATGAAATGTGCATATTAGGGATCATAGATCTTTTTCATATGTCTTTAGTCATATGTTTATGATTACATTTCTCCCCAAGATATTAAAAGAGAATAGAAACAAATTCTTATTTTGTGTAAGAGAGGTGTATCTTTTTGACATGTTGTTGATCATAACTACATCCCTCCAAAAGATGCTAAAAGTGGATAGATATCAGTGCATGACAGTAGTGTAATGAAAATTACACTACAAAAATAATATTGATTATTGGATAACAGATAGTTCTTTGACTAGTTAAGAAAACATAAATTAAAGTAATGCTGAATTCTTCCGATGCATATAAAGATTAACTATAGAAGAAAGGTAACAGTGCAAAAAGACAAGAGTGAACTATAAAAATTAAAACTGTCTGTGATATAAGATGTATTTGAATTATTGAAATCTAAAGCAACCCAATTTTTTTTTATTAATATTGTAATGATCAAACATATGTGCGAATTTTTTTTTTTTTAATAATTCGTTTTGTTATTCATATAAATTATTAAATTTGTTAATAATACATATATATATAGAACTTATTTAATCTCATGTAATAGTTAGAAATTTTTTATTTATTATTTTATTAAAAGCAAAATATTTCAATAAATTGCAATGTGTATATTATTATTATAGGATAATTAAAGAAAATGTTTCAAAATTTTTAATGAAAATTAAATTACAATAAATTTATGATTCAATGAGTAATTATTTTATTCAGTAATTTTGTAATTGAATTTTGAATAGATGGATCCAAAATTCGAAGAATACATACATAATGGATTACAGTAAAAGGTCACATACATTGTATATATAAATGAAAATACATATAAAAAAATGTAACATTCACATATATAAGAAAAAGTTTTTTTCTAAAGCTTATATATATTATACCAAAAAACTAATTTAATAAAACTTATAAATATGTTTTCTATACAGTAGAATCATGATATCTATGCATATACATTTTTAACATATAGATATATACTTTTGAAACAATTTGATTTTAAAATTATACAGCATAAAACATCAACAAAATAATTAACAAACGTTTTGAAAAAAACAATGGAGTAATAAATTGAAGAGATGGAAAAAAAGCATTTTATTTGTAGGTGCTTAGTATTCAAATCTAGGTGAATATCTATGTGAATGTGTTTATTGGATTAATCTTTTTTTCATGATAAATAAAACGTACTAATCTTTTTTTTTGATCCATGATAACATGCAGAAAATATAACACCCTATATGATTTAAGTTTATACTGTTTTTTGTTTCCATAGTATATTTTTTTGGAAAATATCTTGTATAGATTTAATACTTTTCAATGATGCAATACTTACTTTTTAATAATATTGTTAACCAGAGCAATCTTTCTGCTAAAATATTCATGTGAACTCTTTATAATGATGCAATATGCTAGTATATGCTTTTTGTTCATATCCACCATTCACAAATTTAATTTTTTTCAATCTTTACTAAATACTTCCATTACCTATTCTTATATAACTTTAATAGTTTCATGTATATACAATGCAAATTTATTTTTGCCTTTTTACTATTTTGCAAACAGATAACTTGTTCTTATTAAATATCAAGCCAACTTACAATTTATTTATTTTAAAAAACTAAATCAACTATTTTCATTGTACCACATAAATGAAACATTTGATGTTCTTTTCTCAGTCTCATCAGAATTATTATCCTCATTAACATTGCATTTTGGGAACATTTTAAAGAAAATCTTAATTTTTTAATTTACATCACTAAGATACCTAACTATATGTATGAGAGAAAAAAATGGCTGCAAATATACCAGCAAATATGAAATTTGAACATTTCTAAATATTTTATTTATAAGTTTTGACATAGCAGATGACAGTCACTTGCAAATTAATCTGAATTTATTAATTATTGCAGTAAGTTTTTAAAAAAGTAAAATCTTTTTACAAATCGAAATAATTTTATCTATAATTTATAAAATATATATGAGTTTTTATTTTGTGATTCCAATTTTTTTTAAAAAAAAAACTGTACATATCATATGATTTTCTGTCAAATATTTTCTTGACAAGGAAAGTAAATTCACATATTTAAAAATTAATTTTAAAAAGTCATAGTTTTTTTTTTTTTCATATATCAAAGCATCGGTCGGGAAGCGAACCCGTGACAACGTCTGCAAGCAACTGCTTGCTTGCAAAGCAACTGCGCTGACCTCTCGGTTCCCAACGCTTGACAAAAAAGTCATAGTTGACACAACTTTTGTAATAAAATCAAAGTTTATTTAGTCTGAAGATAAATGCATTTTAAAGTTTTTTTTAATAGTAATTTTCAAATTTTTTTTAAAAAACAAACTGAATATCTTATGGGCCTTCTTTTTTGTTGTTATTGATGATATTATTGTTGTTACCATCAATCTAATAAAACTAAAATTAAATAGAACAAGGATTAATTTTTATTAAAAAAACAAAAGACCTTTTATAAATAATAAAGTATTTAAAAAAAATTTTGTAACGATTTTTTTTTTATTATGATTTTCCAATAAATAATATATAAAAAAATAACCGAGCATTTATAATGTATAGTCTATCATTTGCATATATAAATACTATATTACTTTAATTTATAAAGCATTTATTTATTATTTTATTGGAAATATTTAGTTGTTTTTTTTTTTTAGATAAGAACTAATGCTTAATGGTTGATACAGGGTAAATAGAAGTTTGAATCTATAAATACTTACGTTCCTTTCTCATCTGGAATAATGAATCCTCTGCCATTTGGAGAATCTGAATCAGAGCCAGCCCAAAAAAATGCATCTACAAAAAAATCAAAACAAAACATGAAAGTGTTATCCCTTACCAATGAAATATTAAAATAAGAACTTACAATACAGCCAATGCTGGCATTAAAAGATATGAATAAAACAATGCATACATTTAGTATCTGTGAAATGTTTATACATTAAAAAAATATATACACATAAATAATTTTGAAAAAAGTATTTAAAAATTATTAATCTAATATATTAATTTTACATAACACTATAGAAAGGCTTGAAGAAAGAGTTTCATTTTGATTGTGAAACTAACTTAATTTTTCCTATTACAAAAATTAAAAATATTAATAAAGAACAATGCAAGTAAATTAAACATTTGAAGAAATCAAATAATTTACAAAACTGATGTTCAGCAATATATATATAAAGAGAAACAAGGCATAAGGCTAGCTGAAATCTCTATAAAGTATTTTAAACACCACATAGCTATATCAATTCAGCCTCATTTCCCCTTTAAATAAAAAAAAGCTTAAATTTTGCAGCCCATTTAAAAGGAATGGCTGCAAAATTCAAACTTTTTTTAATTTAAAAGGGAATGTGGCTGAAATGATATCACTGTGAGGCATTTAATATATATATATGAAACACAATAATACATTAAATATCCACTAATAAAAATATTGTAATAAAATGTAATTATATTTCAAATAAAGATAAATAACAAAATAAATTCTAATATAAACTTTAATCAATAGTAGTACTTTCAATTATATTCATAATCATTTTCAACTAAACTGACTTATGCTATTTTACTCCATTTTGAAATTAAGTCAGTTTAGTTGAAAATGATTATGAATATAATTGAAAGTACTACTATTGATTAATTTTATATTGGAATTTATTTTATTTACCATTATTTGGAATATAATTACATTTTATTTTATATATATAATGTGTATATTTATGTTTATAAAAAGATAGTAATTTTTATATGAAACTATGTAAGTTTTTATACACTAATAAAACTATAAGTATGATGAATGAAATTGTTCATAAAATCATGCATAGTGAAAGAGGATGGAGTGCATTTTTATACAGCTTAGTTATGATCTAATAGATTTGAGGTGAAGTATGCACTGATATAAAATTTCAATATCTCTTCAGTGTAATAATTATTCAACCTTCTATTAAGTATTAAAATGAATAGATATTGATGTATATAGAGACCAGACTCACCCAATTCAATTGTACTTTCATTAATTTATTTTTAAAAAATAAATACATCATAAATTTAAGCTAAAAGAAAAAGAGTTTATTATTCTGAATATAAAATACAATATTAGTGAAGTATTAGTAATTTTACCTAGCATTTTGCTGTTAGCCTTCACAAATAAATTTGCAACTAATGTTCTAGCATTCTCTGACTATTATGCTACCTGGTACATTGTTTAATATAAATCTATCAATGCATTGTACTTAAGTGTGTTAAATACAATATTCCATTCTATTTTGCTCCACATTTTAAGCTCTGTTGACTTTTCACTGTTAACTCTTCTACATGCTGGATTGTGTGTTTGTTTAACAACTCATTTTATGCTATGGCCTTATTCACTAATTATGCATAACACTAATCTGTGCTCATACACATCTAGTTCTGCAGTTTTTCCTTTGTTTTTCTAATTTGCATAATTATTAACATTATTGCTTATCTGCAAATTGGCATACATTTTTCTTTTTGAACAATTTTAAGTATCATGCATATGAACTTTTTACAGTGGTTAATGTCCTTCTTTTCTGACTAATTATATCCACACACATGCATTCTATTTTATTTATCTTTTACATTATCAATGTATAAATTTCTTTAAAGTCAGATTATGAGATACTAGTACTTACTCTGTAAAGGTGTAATGTAATAAAAAATATCAAACTGTCAACGCAAGCATGAAGATCTAGGTGTTTCATGTTTGGTGGTTCAATTAATAATTGAATATTTTTCACAAAATGCATATATAGTTAAATAGGATAGTTTACATTTTTATATTGGTAGATAATGGAGTTTGAAATGAAAGATGCATTGATAAAAGCATTAAAAATTATATATAAATACTTAAATAATATCTCTACTAATTTAACATGTATACAGGTTAAACACCATTAATACAAGATCTCTGGTTTCAGAACTTTTTTTAGATTTGTGACTTTTTTAGATTTCATTAATAGATCTTTTACCAGCTCAATGTAAACTCAAACTCTGTTAAAAACATGAATAGACATTAATTTTTCATTTATATATAAATGCATTCTGCATATTGTAAAAAAATTATTTTATCAATAATAACATAAAATTTCAAAATAAAATGTATTGTTTTACCTATACAAATTTTTATGACTATAATAAAAAAACAATAAATCAAAACAATGATTTAATTTTACAAATTATGCCATTTATTCTTTAATTTCTTGTTTAAAATTCAGGACAGCTTTCCATTTATCAATTCAATGCAATCTTTTTTTTTTTAATGTAGAACACTAGAAATCTATTTCTCTTATTTCTTTCTCCCTAATCTATTTATTAGTTGGGTATAATATTTTGTATAATTAATTTATAGCTTTGATTATAACTTAAAAAGTTATTGCATTAAGTTATAAAAAATAATATGCAGCTCATTGCATGAGATTTATTAAATTATTGATACTTAATAAATATTTTGTAAAATTTTGTTTTAAAATGTATTTATAAACTAATTTATTTATCATAAATGATTAGAAATCATTTTTAAAATTTTAGATAAAGATTTTTGAATTATGGATATTCATATTAATAACAAATCAATTGTTGTTTGTTGGAAGAATGTAAAAAAGCTATGGATTACAAATATGGAATAAACTCTGAGAAATCATTTTTTAATTGTCCATAATAGTTGATAATGATGATATCAAATATTTTATGTGCTTTAAATTTTTGATAAGCATTTCTGATTCATATGCATTATCACACACAAACAGATATATGAATTCACATACACACATATATAATATAAAGAGGGTGTTAATAGCTCTAAACAAGCTTATTTTATTTTTTTTCTCTTTTTTTTTCTTCTGGTAAATGCCACAAGAGAATGCATTCAAAATCTCTAGCTAGAATTGACCTCACCCCTAAACTGATTTTGAGCTATGGCTTTCATCAGTGAGAAGCTAGGACATCCAGTCACCAGATTCACTTCTATACAATATCATTGCCATTAGATATCATGAATGATATAAACTCTTCTAAAGATAAACACGCAAAAAACATTTGTTCAAGCTTCATATGCCACAGAAATAAAGACCAGATTAGATATTTTTGTCTAGTCTAATATAAATTCATTATGATTTCAAGATATTTCAAGATAAATAAATGCCAATGTTTTTGTTAGTTTATAATACAAATGTTATTCAATTATATAAATTATCTGACATTCAAAACTTGTTATAAAAAAATGGCAAATTTTTTTTAGCACTGAATAAACATTTTTTTTAAAAAAATTCTGATTATCTAAGCTTTCTTTGCCTTAAGTGATGCACATTCTATAATTCTGCCATAAAATTTTATCATAAATGTTTACTTAAATGAAAACTCATATTTAATTTTATTTCTAAATTCAAAACTATAAATTTAAAAATGTTGCCAAAATGTAATTTATTTTCATATATTAATATTAATAATTCATTATTGTAATTGTGATTGTAATTAAGAATAAAATAAACTAAAGTAGTATTCTTCATAAGATCATCTTGGGGATCATAGATCTTTTTCACATCTTTGGTTTTATGTTTATGGTTATATCCCTCTACAAGGTGTTAAAAGCAAATCGAAAACAGTCCCTACCTTGTATGAGAATGATGTAATGAAAATTACACTATAGAAATATTATTCATTATTAAACTATTCTTTGAAGTTTTTTTTTTTCAAATATATTAATTTTATTAGTAATAAAAATCATAAATACAAACTTAGCTATTTTTAATTTCAGTGAGGTGGGATTTTTGTATTATATATCATATCCTTAAAAGGTTTGTACTTTCCTAATTTTTTTTTTTCCATATACTGACACCTTTTTTTTTTTTCTAAAAAAAATACTCATAGAAAAAAAATGTTACAATAATATCTGATAAATTTAATTTCCTGTTCAAAAAATATTTGATGAATTTCTTTTATTTTATTTTGTATAATTTTAGAAATACTAATAAATATTAAAGGTTAATAACAATAAAAAACTTTTATTGAATTTAGTTATTCATTGCACAACAAGATGACTAATGATAAGTAAAACAAATGTATTTAAATAGATTAAGTTAGCAAAAGATAAAATTGAAACATATTGTAAAGGGTCTGTATTTTAGAGGTAAATTATATTCTTGGAGAGCTAATAAAACAGAGATAATTACATGTAAAACATGACAATTAAATGGAAAGTGTAATGGTCACCAAGATATAACTATTAAGAAGATGCGTTATAAATATGGAGAAAATTGTGACTATTATTATAACAAATGAACAACTGGAATTAAAGTAAATGAATAATGGTAATGTATTTAAGAGATAAAATTTCTAGAAAATAAAGCTTTTAATCAAAAAATTATAGGATATTATAAGTTAAAAAAAAAGTGTTACGTGTGATACAGTAAATAAATTTTGATATAATGAATATTATATATTGTATGAGAGATAATCAATGAGAATGACTTTTATTTTATTTCTCTGTAAATGCCTCAAGTTCAACTAATAGAATAGTTGCTTAAAATCATACATTTTTTTACTTAGAATTAATCTTGATTTATGTCTAGATGATTGAGAGAGAAAAACATGGACTTGCATTTTCAATAAAACATGGATATATAAGTAAATATTTCCTCTTGGATGTATGCTGATATGGAAGAGATAACCCATTTATTTGTCTTAAAATACTTCTCAATATTGTATTTGGCTTGAACTCTACTGGCTATAACTAGTGCAAGAAAAGATTATATAACAAAAAGTTAACTGAATTAAAGATTTAAATGATAACCATATATATATATAAACAAAATAGTTTTGGGATTAAACTGTTATTTTTGCTTACTACTCTATGTTTCAACAAAATAGCATCTGCCATTGTCAAAATTAATTTTTCAAAGAAAAACTGTTAAATCTCAAATAGTAACGAGAATGAGTATGAAATAAAGGTGGAGATTCAGCATGAAGTAATTGAGCATTAAGAATATGTGAACCAGCAAAATGTTTATTTTCTTCAGTTTCACCATTAATTGTTTTTAAGTTTATATAAGAAGAAAGAGATAAAATAAGTGGTCTCCATAGACCTGGAATACGTTGTGCTTCATCTGCTCTATTTAAACCAGTTGGTCTTTTTAATATTTCAATTGATTTCCTATGTTTCTCAATTTATACTTTTCCAAATTAAAAATTATTTTAACATTATCAAAATAATTGCTAATTTGAAAAAGTATGAATTTAAACCCACAAGGAAGTCGATTGAAATATTAAAAAATTCAACTGGTTTAAATAGGCTGACACAACTTATTCCAGGCTTATGAAAACCACTTATTTTATCTTTTTCTTCTAATATAAATTTGAAAACAATTAATGGTAAATATTCTGAATGCTCTCCTATATCATGCTTAATCTCATTTTTTATGTTCACATTCTATCTCATTACTATTTGAGATCTAATGGTTTTTCTTTGAAAAGTTAACCTTGACAATGGCAAATGCTATTTCATCGAAAAGTTGGATAATAAGTAAAAAATAACATATGGTTTAACCCAAAAACTATTTGCTTACATCATACAACTGTGAAAACATTAAATATATATTGTTCTTGTTAAAGTAAAAAAAAGTTTTAATAATTGATATAGAAATATGAAAATATAAATAGATACAAGAAATTCATATATATTATATTATTAGCTGCAAATAACAAAAGTCATTTCAAATATAAAACCTATGTTATATATTTGGATCTATAATAAAATAAAGATGGATTACATTATGAACAAGAAAACATCCTTATAATAGTAAAAAATTTTAAAAAAGTCAATGATCATATCCACAAACAAATCTCTAATCTAGAAATAAATCCAAAGAGAACTAAATATATATATCTTTTATAGAAAAATTTATAACAATTTACAAATCTTTTACTCATAATGATATTATTGCAATTTAACGATTTTATTTTTTACTTTTTGGCATATTTTATTAATTAGTTGCAGTGAGAACTTTTTTGTGTTGAGCTAATTTATAAAATGCTTAATGTTATTTTCAAAATCAACCTATACTGTATTTCATAATTTATTATTATCAGATCATTCTCATACTCTGCATTGCAGATTTTTCCACAATTCAATCTATTATTCAAAGAGATACATACCTGACAAAGCTTATTAAAATGCAAATATTTTTTTTTCTTTTGTAAAACATCTTACCACAAAGATGAAGATTTTTAAACTCTATTCTTAATTATAAATATTAATTGATATCTTATTAATAATTACTGAAATATTACAATATTAAATGTCCTTGAGTTACTTTTTATAAATCTCCACATACACTCTAATGCAATTTTTTTTATATAATTTGTTTAATTTTCTAACAGTTTTGACTATCTTGCAGTCTTCATCAGAGCTACAACATTTAAACATATAATCATATAACCATTATTCAATATATATAAATACATATTTTACATTATTATTCATAATCAAATTTTATTTTTAATCTTATATCTTTACTTCTCTCCTTTTTTTCTAATTATTATTTTTTCATTATTTCTTTACTATTTCTTTCTTTTTACTTTTTATTTTTTATCTTTTCTCCCTATCTATCATTCTACATTATTCTCTAATATATTTAAAAAATAATATATTTAATATATTTAAAAAATATAATATAATTTAATATATTTAATATAATTTAATATATTTAAAAAATAAAAAGAAAGTAGAAATAGTAAAGAAATAATGAAAAAATAATAATTAGAAAAAAAGGAGGGAAGTAAAGATATAGGGCTAAAAATAAAATATGATTATGAATAATAATGTAAAATATGTATTTTTATATGTATATAGAATAATGGTTATATGATTATATGCTTAAATATTGTAGCTCTGATAAAGACGGCAGGACAGTTGAAACTGTTAGAAAATTAAAGAAATTGTATAAAAAATTTTGCATTAGAGTGTATATGTGGAGATTTATAAAAAGTAATATATATGAATATATGAAGGACTACAAAAAAAAGTGAAGGAGAAGATATAAGAATAATATCTCCTCGAGTTTTATGAGAATGATTCTCAGACCAGAATGGTACAGAATAATTTAGTCGTTTGAGTTACTAATCAATTTTATGAGAGTTTTTTGGTGACAGAGAAGGATATCATATGTTTTTAGATGAACATATTTGTATCTTATTATTTAATACTTTTAAAATGTTTTAATTATTTTTTTATGCTGTATTCTTAAATAATATCTTTTTGTTCCTTAAAGCCTTCACAAAAAAATATTTCTGAATATTAAATAATACTGATTACTTGTAATGTATTTAATCTTTCTAAATACACTGCAATGTCCAAATAAAAGGATATAAAATGAGAATGATTCATATTCATGTGTTCAATTGGACTGATTATTGAAATGTATGGCTTCATTGAAAAATTAAAGACTTTTCTTTAACTTTGATTAGTTTTGCAATGGTAATGGAAGGCAGACTCGTAATAAAATATTCTTTCAAATAATTATCTGTCAATTTGATTAGCTAGATTAGTTAGATGTAAGATATAGATAAATATTCGTAGCTTATTTATAATCTAAAAAAATTTCCAAATTTGTCTTGAATTCCAGATTGCAAACATGACAGGAGAGTGCGCTAACTACTATACCATAAATATCTACTATTAATAAGTGAATGATCTGATAGAATTTCTATCAATCTATAAAAATCCTATTGCACTTTAAGAAAAATAAAACTATAATTTATTCATAATATGAAATAATAAATAAATAAACATCTATCACTAAGATAAGTTCAATCATTTAAAATAATAATTCATTCAAAATTTTTGTAATAAGCAAAAAAAAAAAATCATATGTGTAAAGATGAAATAAATTAAGAAAAGTGTACAGACAATGAAATATATAATATTAATTCAGAATTCTTTGTAAATATACCAATCTAGTTATGTAAATGGTACTTAGAGAATATTGATACTCAGATTTACTGTACAATATAAGTGATCAATGGAAAAACTTTTTTTTTTTAAATAAAAATGCTTAATAAAATCCAATTTAAAAAACACAAAATCAAAGAGTAACTTAGAATGAATTATATTGAAATCAACTTCAGAGCCGTTCGACAATATTGGAGTAAAGCATTTTATATGCTGATGGGTGAAAACAGTCATTATCAATGTGATAGATATTATTGCATACATTCTGCTCCCCTGCCCCCTGATAATATCCGCAGCATATATCAGAGTTCAAATAGATTAGCTAAAAACTTAATAGAAAACATTTAAACAAACAGAATTTACTTTGTATAATGAGGAAGCCAATAATGAATATTATTTTAAAGTAGAAAACTCCAAACATTGATTAAAAATTATTGATAAAAAATACTTTCTTTTACAAATTGTTTTGAAGTGATTAATGTGAGAATTTTTTTCAGTGTGTCATATTTAGTAAATTTAAATATAGACCAATAGTGTTAAAATGAAAAAGAACATTTAACCAAATACCAAAAGAAAATGAATCTCATTATACTAAATGCAATAACTGATAACATTGAATTAAAAACTAACAATGGAAAAATTGCCATCTTCTAGAGATTTAATAGATGAAATATTTACTATAGTATTATTGCAAACCAAAAGATAAATCAATCATTAAATCTTCAATATCACATATGAGAAAAGCCAGCATTTGAAGCTAAAATATAAAGATGAATAATAATAATGGAGTTTTAAAAGGCTTAAACACTATTACATGAACAGCAGCATCTATATTGTTTTCTCAAGCATGATGATGCTTATAAAAAACTAAAGTTTGAATGACTCCTAAGTATGCAAATATAAAAGTCAAATTATTATTATATTTAACAATAATAACATGAATAAAATTATTTAAAACTAAAATTCTCTGAATATCTGAAAGTGAATGAAAATAAAACAATGGATAGATGCAATGGTACAATGAGAGAAGCTATTATTTCTGATACTCAAATGTCTCATAACTTATGTTTAAATATTTTATTGCTTTTGCCCTCATACAGTCCATACAGTGATGAATGCAAGAGTTTTAAAGTTCTTAGATCAAAAATTGTCACTTCCAATGCTTGAATATCTCATAACTTCCAGTGTGACTAACAATTCAACTATTTAGATAATAAGCATTTAAAGAAAGATATAACAGCTTTATTAAAGTCAATTAATACACTTGAATGATCAAAAGAAAACTATAAAGTCTAAAAAACATAATAATAATTTACATAAACTTATCAATGCAGTATATCTAAAATATTAACAAACATGAAAGATTAACATTCTCTTTAAATTCATTTTTTAACTTAGAAACTCTATTTTGGATCAATTTTTAATTGATATTTATATAATTCTATCAAATGGAATCTTTCAAATTTTGCACATTTGTTAGAAATAGATGATAATGCATTGTGATAATAAAATATCCTAGGTTTGTCATACCATTTATTTAGTATAATAGTGTTGCCTGACCAAAGTTCAAACACATCAATATTAGTTTACTAAGTTTTCAGAGATGTGCATGAGTGTTGGTATAAAGTTTTTAAATGTTTTATTTTAAAAAGCTTGCACTAAAAACTGTTATGAATGAATTAAAATAGACACAAAAACAAATCTTATTTTTCTTTGATTGTAAAGCTTGTTTTTTTTTTTTTTAAATGGATAAAATTTTATATTCTCTCAATTGTAAAAAAAAAAAAAAATAATACTTCTTTCATAAAGAAAATAATACTGGAATCTATTTTTAATGCATGATTTTCTTTATATATTACACAGACTGTAAAATTGTTTTTATTTTTCACTTTAAATAGGAATAATTACAAAAAATATCTGATATGAAAATAATATATTTTAAAAATATTATATATAGAACTCACAAAATAAGCTCTTAACAAGCTTTGCAGAATATCCCCAACCCCAAACTGTTTTCTGCTACTGGCATGATTTTTTTTTTTGTAATTAAAAAATATTTTATAACAAACACTTTTATTTACTGAAAAAATACTAAAAAGTTACAAATAATAGATAAAATATATTTTATAATAAACAATTTTATTTACTGTGCACTAAAAAGCCAAAAATAATTGTTTTCTTTAACATAGTTGGGTCTTTCATGTTTAACTTGAAAAAAAAACATCAGGTATTCAGAAAATATTTAATTGAATCACTAATTTTTAAACTAGTGATTGAATTAATTAATTTCTGGATAGCTCATGTTTTTATTTTAAATTAAATATAAAAACTTCAACTATGGTTAAATAAATTATTTTTTACTTTTTAGTGCCCAGTAAATAAAAATATTTATTATGATTTTTTTTATATTTCTATAAGTATTATTTAAAAAATATTTAATATATACTTTAAACTAAATAAATGAAATGTAAATATAGGTAAATGTTTGTAAATAATCCTTCATAGTTCTACATAATTAAAAATAAAATTTATCTTGCAACAATGTCTTCTGAAAATTTGATTGTATTAATGATGCAAAATGTACACAACTGTATATACTTTTGCAGTTTATTAATTCTATTAAGTTAATAACTCCTGAAATTCATATAGACCATAGCTTATTATAAATAAGCTTTGGAATAATAGCAGACTTTTACTCAAAAATAAAAAAAATAGTTTAGAGACAATTTCTCAGAAATATTTTAAATATTATTTGTATGTATAGATTGACAAAAATAAATATCAAAAAATCAAAATTTGTAGATTTTATGAAATTTTACTTTATCTACTTCATATTATTTGTTTTATATCAATGTATTCTCCAACTTTTTTATATTTTTCTCAGCGCAATTTATCATTGGTATATAAATATGTTAATTTTCAGATCAGTCTGATCACATGATAAGAATACAAAAAAAAAGTTATTATTAGATCTGTGTTTCACTTATATCATGTTTAATGCTTTGGATACTATAACATTCATGATGAAAAATATCTTAGCTGAAATTAGACTTGTCATATATTAGCTTTGATAGCAACTTGTCTCCAAACATATTCAGATAGTAAACTTTAATTATAGTTGTTTAAATGATAATGAAAGATACATAACCCTATCAATTACTGTTACAAAGAAGACAATGATTTGCAGAGAGCATTGTAGATATCAATGCTAATACTTTCAGTCTATTTAAACCCCATTAGTATAACTTTTAAACAGTTTTACAAGACAAATGAAAATCAAACATATATATTAAGTTTGTATATTTATGCAATTATCATTACTATTAGTTTATAATTTTATTTTCAATTTTTTGTTTGCAATTATTTCCTAAAAATGAGTAATTAGATTTTGCTAAAACATCAAAGTATAATAATAAAAATGTTTTCAGTTAAAAAAATAGGGAATATGATGATTTTACTTTTATAATTTTGTAGATATTTATAACTGGGGAAAAAAAAAAATCCTAAGAAATGCGGAAGATTTTAACAGATGATCAAAAACAGGTATTTGTGAGTTTTCAAGTAAACTAAAGTGGTAGACTGTATTTTTGATAAATCTACAGCCAGCCCCCAAAAATGTTTACAAAAAATAGGCCTGCTAGAAAACATACATTTTACATTTTATTACTGGTAGTGGAAAAATTAATTACAGTATTTACAATTTTTCTTTTTTTGATTAACTTATTAACAGATAAATGAAAAAAGTATATAAATACAATATTTAGACTTTATTCATGTCAGCAGTGTACAATCATATCATGACCATTAATATACACTTTTCAGGAGGACAAGATCCTGTATCTTTGGGAATAGTCCACTGCATCATGTTCTGTGGAAAAATCCCAAATTTTTAAGATTATGACAATTTATCAAAAAACTGCTGACAAAGAAAAAAAAACACTCAAAATTGAAACAAAGTAAGACAATATTAAGAGCATCTCTTTGCTTCCCACATTATAAGTAAACAAGAAACAAAAATTAAAATAAAGTTTCTTAATGAAATTTATAGGAATTTATTCCCTTTTTAAATTTAACAATTAATTTATTAATTTTGCTTTAATGTAACAACTAACCCATCTTCAGGTAGATAATAATATTTTAATGCTATTTTCAGGTAGATTATAAGCCCTCAAAACTATACATTTATCAAAAATATGGGTTATCTTGGTTTACTTGAAAACTTACAAGTACCTAAAAATGTGTAATTTTAATACATAGAGAGAGTATGGTAGTATAAAAAATATTATTTATTTTAAACAAAATTCTTTTTCAATTCTGAAATAGAAACATATATATAATAAATTAATTATTTTAATGTAACTATAATCTCAAACTCATTACAAAATTTATAATTAATGCATACACTAACAATATTTTAAATGGAAAGTAAAAGTTACCATTATCCAATCCATCATAATTGAAATTTTTGATTAGAATAGCAGATTCATTAATTGCGAATACATCACCAATAACTGCATGTGTATGTGGAACAAATGGTGCGATATAAGTTCCATAATACTCTTCACAAAAACACTCTAAAACAAACAAACAAAAAATATATTATAATCATACTTCTAGAATATTTTCTAATATCTTAAAATTTAATATGTGAATGCTAAATAGCAGAAACAATTACATGACCTTTATTACTATTTGCCATTTTTCATGTCTTTTAACTCCCCCTTCTTCCTTTTTTTTGTTTACATTACACACATGTTCTCGTAATTATAGTAGATAGACAAGAATTGAAACTTAGACAACATATAATAAAAATATTGTGTAATTTAATAAACTAAGAAAAAGATTTATTAATTTAAATTTTTATTTACTTACATATTAATAAGGATATTAAAAGATCATGCATATCTTATTTATATTTTTAATATTTTCACATGACTGATATTTTTTTAAAAAAATTATTATTGATGCATTTTTACAAGAAATAGATCAGCAAAGCTTATATCTGCAAAAAGCTACTAAGAAAACAACAAATTTATATTAAAAGTAATCAAATGGCTATTTGATCAGGAAGTCATATGATCTTCAATCATCAGAAGTGACAAGTTGAACTTTAATCCAGGAACATTTAGCTCTATTGCTATACTAAACCATACAGGGAACAACTGTTATACTAATGTATTAATTTTAATGTGATCATTATATTCATAATCTTTTTTATGTACCATTTTTATTATATCATCTAAATAAAAGGTATATTCTGTTATTGAATAGTGAAATTGAAAAAAAAGTAAGAACTTGATTTGCATTGCAATAAATATGTTTAATAAATAATCAAATGTTTTTATCATGTGAGAGTTCATAAAAAATTAGAATGCTGAAATTGGAATTGATCTGAGGACCTTATTATCTAAGTCTAATACTTTGCCACTACACACAAAGCAATAAATTTATTACATTATAGAAGTAATGTTTCAATTTCATATGTAGTATTCATATTTCACACACTTTTTAAACCAGACATATTTCAAAATATTTATTAGACTATTTGATAAATAAAAAAAATAAAAAAATAATTTTAAAATTTAATAGTCAGGTAAATAATATGTCAAACGTTGGTACTTAAAAAAAGAGAAATTAAATTAATAAGAGTAGATGAGATGCACTGTGACTTCTCCTTTATTGGAATCAGAAATCTCTCAGCTACCATGCCCAGAGAAATCTCTTAGCCACTTTACTTTCCCTGTCCATTCTCCACTCTAAGTTTTTCCCATATTTTTCTCTATTATGCTCTATCCCATTTCCACAACATAATCTTTGTTAACTCCATGACCTTTATATCTACCCCCCTATCTTTTTTCAAACCCAGCATAAAAATCAAGAACCCATCTTCTATATAATCCTTTTGTTTATATTTATTTTTCCACAACTTTATTATTTGTGCCCTTTCTACTTGCAAACATTTACAACCAATTAATAGATGCCTAATATTTTCTATGCCTTCCTTATACAACTTGCAGACTAAATCACCCACATTTTTCCATTTATGTGTATATTTCCTTGTTGCTAAATATCCTGTTCAAGCCTTAAACAGTAAACTACTTTCCTTGCTATTATCATAAATTAACTCACACCCAATATTCCATTTATTTCTATATATATTTAAACCCTTTTTGCTCTCCATACTAATTCTCCATCTTTCCAACTCCCTATTATTTATTAATGCATCTATTCTTCTATCCCATTCCTTGCAACTATTATACTCAACAATTCTTCTAATACAATCATCCCACCTTTTGTATAAGCATACTGACATAAATTCTTAATCCGAATCTTCTGCTAACTGTACCATCTTTCTCACCATCTTGTTGCCTGCCCTTTATTCATAGCTATAGCAAACTGACCACATGGTAATGCCATCTGGCACAAGCCATAGCAATCAGTGGATGCCACAAGGCTTGCGCATAGTACCAAATTCACCATATAGTAGTGTCACCAAATGCAAACCTTTGTAATCAATTGATGTAGGAAGATTTATGCATAAAATCCCCATCTAGTTCATATCCTTCCAATATCCCCAGACTAGTTTCTAACTTGTGGCTTTCATCAGTAAGGAGACTTTGTAGTTAACCAAATAAGTAAAAGGTGGTTGCTGGGGGGCTTGCATTAGATCTAAGATCTAGGACAGTGCTTTCAAATCCAAGACTCCTCACTGATGAAAGCCACAAGCTAGAAACTAATCTGGGGATGTTGGAAGAATAGGCACTAGATAGGAATTTTATACACAAATCTTCATGCATCCATTGATTATGAAAGCTTGAACTTGGTGGCACTATTGTATGTGTAGGCATATAAAATGGTGATCATATGAGAAAATAAATTAATTGGTTTCAGAGCTTATTTATTATATATAATTAGTATTTTTATGTATTTCTAATTCTTAATCAATAACTGTAATAACTATATTTAAAGTGAAAGGTCCTATACTGTTGAACATAATAGTAGAATGAAGGAATCAAGAGCTAAAGATTCCTAAATCAACATTTAAGTTTTCATTCTGGTACTTGAACATCAACTGTCCAACCAAGAAACTAACAATTAAAGTATATTTTTAAAAGGCAAAAGAAATGCTTAAAAAATTATTTGCAGTTAAATCAATATCTGAAAGTATAAAATGTATTTGAAATATTTTAAGGTCTACACCATTATTTGAAAAATGTTTTCTGGTCTAAAAAAAACAACTTTAATAATCAGTTATATATTTATTAATTGATGATTATTATAAATATATACTTTCTAAAAATTCAGCATTTGTACAATAAATTTGTTTAGATTACATTATAAAAATACAATTAAAAGCAAGGGTTAAGAAATGATTTTAAAAGTGGACATGAGCATTGTTACAAAGATGCAAATATTGGAAGCACTAGTAGAATGGGATTCATTATAAATAAAAAGTAGAAGAATAACATTGCAGTGAGTGGAATATAATGGCAAGATTACTTGCTCAAATTAATAGATGATGCCAAATGCAGATAATTTATGTTTAGGCTCCAATAAGTTCTCATGGATGAAGAAATAGATTATTTTTATATAGATAAATAAAATGCTTTTGAATATATCAAACAACATTTTAAATTTGTCAAGAGAGACTTTAATGCTAGAATTGGTAAATGATTCAAAGATGAAAGTGCTGTGAGTGAATTTGGTTGTGGTGATAGAAATGAGAGGAAACAGAGCAAAAAAAAACTGTAAAATATAAATTCTTTCTTTTTTTAAAAAAAAAAGACTAAAGTCAAATGGATATGGAAGCATCCAAATAGAGATATAGAAAAAACTGGATTATATTTTATAACAGAAAATATGTTTCAAGATTGTAATGTTCTTAATATATTTAACACAGGAAGTGATCACATTGATTGGTGAGATGTAAGACACATGTTAATACAAAACTAAAAAAATATGAAAATTATTAAAAAAAAACTTGTATCAACAATTGATTTTCCTAATGTTCAAAAACACTCCAATGAATTTAAATTAAAACTTTCAAATCATTTAAAAATATTAACAGATTTTGAAGATAGTTCAGGGTTGAATTTTAATTAATAAGAATGAAATTAATATCTGATTAAAAATTACTAGAAAGATAGCTATTATAAAAAAGCAGTACTTTTCTATTAGATTTTCTACTGAGACAAGTATTAAAAAAAAACAATATAAAATGTTTTAAAAATAATTCCTTAAAAACAATTGAATATCTAAAGTTTTGTAAAATGATATGACAAAATTAGTAATGATAAAAGAAAATATAATTACTAGTTGGTAAAGAAAGCCATAGAAGAAAATAAAAATCCCAAAAGTGTAAAACATCTTAGTATTGGAAGGAAAATTGTTTTTGCAATAAAAGAAATAATATAACTATTATTAAAACAAAAGAAGAGATTATAAAATTTATGGTAGTGTTCTGCGAAAACCCATATACTAATAAAAAAACAAGAAAACAAAGTATCCTCTATAATTATTACATCTTCTGAATTCCCTAGCATTTTAAATGAAGAAGTGAGACATGCAATTAAATTTTGAAGAAGAGAAAAGCTCCAGAAACAGATAAAGAAATAGAAAAATTGTTAGTTAAGTTTTATATCAAATGTTTAAACAATAAAGATATACCAGGGAATTAGAAGAATGGAATAGTAATATTAATATTTAAAACAAATAGTATAAAATATATTAAAAATCACAAGCTTATCAATCTAATATTATTTCTATATAAAATCTTTACTAAGATAATTAAAAGCTATCTGCGACAATCATTAAATTTTAATCATTCAAAAGAATGAGAAATTGAAAAGTAATTTTAGCATAGATGATCACTTCGATATATTGAGAGAAGTTATAAAAAGAACAATGAGTATGAGTTCCTATTATACTTTGGATTTGTTAATTATAAAAAGGCCATTTGATTTTATAACCATTTACATCATGAAATCTTGCCATAGTTTTAAAAATATTTATCAAAATGCAACAAAATTTATTTGATTATATGGTAATCCTAAGAAGAATAACATTGAAAAGGGGTAGGGTGATCCCATATCTTCAAAATCTTTTATAGCAGTTTTACATAAAATATTTTAAGGATTAAAATGAAAAGCTAAGGGGATACAAGTAAATGAAACTGTTCAAATAATCTAGATTTTACAGATTATGTAGTTGTTTTTGTAAATAATGCTTCAGAGCTTCACAAAATGTTGCAAGAATCATCAGATAAAATTTAAGAAAATAAGATTGATGATAAATGCCATGAAGTAGAATCATGAACTGGAAGAAGTTAATAACTAGAGTATCTTAGTCAGATTAAAATTTAGTTGGAAACACAAAAAATAAAATTAACTTTGGAATGAAATTTGGATGGAATGATTTTGGTAGAAATAAATTAATACTAAAAGAAAGTATAACTATGTTTTTGAAAATAAATTTTTTTAATAGATTTGTTTTATTAGTTATTACTTATAGATCTCAGACATAAAGACTTAACAGAAGAACAACTCAGAGATTTCAGACTACTAAATGAAGTATAATGAGAGAATCATGTTAGAAGTAAAAAAAAAAATTGAAACAAAATATTATGAATAAGAGAACAAACACATATCTATCACTGATGTCATTGAAAAAATTAAAAAACTGAAATCAAGCTGGGCTAGATATATTACTAGTGGAAATGATAATAAATGCATAACTGAAATTTTAAATTGCATCACAAAAGAATGTAAAAAATCTAGAAAAATACATGTGAGATGGATGGATGGATGAAATAAGAAAGTTTGTTGATATGATGTGCAGAAAAGAGGCTAGAGATCGAATAAAATGAATTAAATTTGGGAAGACCTTTATCCTGAAGTGCATTGAAAATGACTGAAAATGCTGATAATGATATAAATACAGAACAATGGCATATAAATATTCAGGAAATTATATTTAAAATTACTAAGAAATTTAGGTCAAAATGTGTATTACAAGCTACTGATATATTTTCTAAGGGTCAACTAAAGTTTCTAAAAATAAAAAATTGTGAGCATTAGTAGATGAATACACAAAGTGAAGTTTAAAAAAACAGCACTTATGACAAATATCTAAATAGTTATAGATAAGTATAATCTTTATGTCAGATTTGATAACAGTGCTAATAAACATATGCAAGCAATAAGCTTTCAGATTTTATTAGTGCAATGATAATTATGAAATAATAGATTAGAAAAAAAATGAAGCTACAAGCTATTGGAACACAGATTCTTCAGTGTTGATACCATTAATACATACATTTTTTATACTGTGTTAATCTTTACAAATCTTCTGGATATTATTTATATGAAAAGAAATTATCTTTACCATGGGTAAAAAATGAGCAGGGTCTTTAGATGTTAAAATATAGATGAAATCATCTTCATCCTGGGTGTAATGAGTGTGAAGTCATATTAATAATTTATACACCATATATATGTGTATAACTGTGTGTGAATACTGTATACTTAAACTGTCAAGTAAATTAGGTTGTTTTCTCAATCTTTAACTGCAAAATTAGGCTATCAATTCTAGTACAGAGATTCAGGTGCTTCAAACTTCCAGTTCACATGATGAAGAAAAATTTTTCTTGAAATGCATGTGTGATGAGAATCAGTGGTCAGATAACTTTTACACTAGTGTTTAGTTGTAACATAATCAGAATTAAAAAAAGAGTATACATGCAGAAAGCTTATTAATTCCATATGATTGTTAATAAATTTAATAACTATATTTAAAATAGGGATCCCATTTGTTTAGTTTTAATCAGGATAGTATTATTATTGAAGATTCATCTCAATGTCTCAAGAACAAATAGTGGAATAACATATTGTTATAAAAATGATGTTTTTTCCCAATGTATGTTTTATTTCATGCTATTATCATTATTCAAAGTTTGCAATTGTATTTGTTTAACATATATATAATTTTGTTTCCTAGTATATCAAAATATATAATAAATCTAATTGTGCAACCATTTATCTTTATTTTGATATTATCAGTGGGTTAATAAAAACATTTTGTCTGAATATTATATCAAACCATCTGCACAAACAATATTCAACATTATTTTTGCATTTAAATCAAATCATAAATGTAAACAAATGCCAGCTTGCAGTAGTGAAACATCATTGATGTAATAAAGAAGTATAATTATCAGCTTGATTGATTTTAACAAAACAATGTGAAAACAGATTTTTATAACTGAATACACAATGTAGACTGCTCAAAACTTGCAAAGACATATAAATTTGTCACTTAGCTAATAGAAAGACTTGAAAAAAAAAAAAAGATTATAAATCCCTCACTTATAGCTTTGCTAGAAATTATTTCATATCTTTTTTATTATTTTAGGTACAAAATCTATATCAATCAATAGATCTATTTTATAATTTATATGTTTTAAATTACTGATAATTTTTCAATATTATTCAATTAGTACTTTAATTTTTCTATATAAATGAAATCACAATAAATAACACTTGGCATTTGTGGTATCAAGTTTTTTTGTTTTAAAATTCTTGTATAACTAATCTAAAGGTTATAAGATATAGAATAATGTAAGACCTAATAAAGAATGTCTGTGATTTATAATCACTTATTTGTTAAAGGATTATTAGTGCGAATTGCCCTATGTAGTTTAAGCAGTGCTAAAAGTGACTGACTTTTGGAATGGAATATCCCTTAATTAATTCCAGTTATGGCACTTCCGGGGGGGGGGGGATAGAATTTCTTATGGTTTCCAGAACAATAAAAACTGTTTGATTATTTTCCAATAATAAAGTATTTGTAAAATAAATTTAATTAGTAAACTATAATAAAACATTATTAGTTTGTAGAGAAACATCATAATTTTTTCAGTGCCATATTAAAAATGTCTTGAATTGTGCTATTCCAGATTTAATTATTTTCAAAATAGGGATAAAATATAAACACTTAATCACAAATAAAAAAATAAAAACAAATTATTTAATCGATTAATTTAAACTATAAGCTAAAATAACCTAGTAAAATATATCCCTATTTTCTATATTACCTCTTCCCCTCTCGAATATTACTTATTTATCTTTTCTTCAGACTGGTTCAATGTTTCACTACATCAAATGTATACAATATTAAAAATAATAATAATTATTATTTTATCAAAGATCTTAATTTTTTTATATTCTTATTTATAAACTGACTAAATATCCCTCCTCCTTCTCCATCTTCTTCATACTACTTTATCGAACTTACTTTTTCTTAAATAAAATTTATTTTAATCTTAGCTTTAAGCTACTTATGTTTTGAAATACAATATATTTTTTTTCTACTGGTTTCTTTGATAAATGTACTCTTGTTTATTAAAAGTCAAAACAAAAATACTATAATTTTACACCTTTTGACTTTAAGGTCAGACTATAAGGAATTCAAGGATGTGAAAAATTAAATTAAAAATTACACTGATTGAAAATATATTATTTATTTATTGCTATAATTTTTATTATAAGGATATGGGCTGATTTAAAATATGCTACAATTTATTAATATTACTTTTTTATAATTGTTAAAGTTATAAATTTATTTGATTTTTTTCTCATTTATTGTTGTAGATCAGCAGCGCCTCTACTTAGAAAGAAAACCATACAATTACATGAATGGATAAGCAATATGATACAAGAAGAAAATTTCAACAGTGACTAAGATGCCCCTAGGGTTTATAACCACTCCTAACCTCATTTACTTCAAAGATGAATATGACAGAGTATTAGTATGCAGAGTGTACCATCGCAGAAAAAGTAACCAATCCCACAATGTGCCTTCATGTAAAATTCTCTAGAAAACTAGCTAAACCGCAGTGTTTTTAAGATAAGGTTGGAATAGATCAACAACGGTAATTGTGAGAAAAATTTATAACATGAAGAAAAATTTTGATAACTAATGTCATTTTTATAAAGATTGGATTAAAATAATGTTAAATATAAATTATTCATATTTAATATAAAAGAATGTAGTTCTGCTAAATGGATATAAAGATTTCAATTTATATATATATATTATGTATGGCTGTTGTGGGAGCTAAATTATTAGTTTGGCAACTGCCACTACCAACCCTGGAATGCATAAATACAGACATTAATTTAATAGTCATTATAATTAAAAATTAATGGAAGTGACATGCACGGACACACCCAATTTTATTAAATAAAGAGACTGCTATAAATGGAGACTTATTCATAGCTTTCTGTAGTATATAATTTAAAATTCTATATATATTAAACATAATTAATCACTATCGTAACATAAACAATCCAAGCTCTCATACACATATTTAAACTAAATTAATCTTTTTGATAGTATTTCATTTCTAACACAGTACAAACGACTGTTTTTGTTGAAATGTGTTTAGGTTGACTTTGGTCTGTTTATTTTATATTATGATAATGGTTAACTACAATAAAAATAAAATATAGAGAGACTAATGAATTTCCTTCCTATATTTATTATATACACATAAATAATAGTGCTAATGTTATTTACTTACATTTTCTATTGAAAATTTCCAGTGTTTCAAGTGATAACATTTGATGAAAATATCAACTTCTTTTGGGATTTATATTTGTGTCAATCAAACATGTATGTCATCAGTAGCTTAGAAAATCACTTGAAACTCCAACAAATACAGCCATTATTCAACTTATATATTTATGTGATATTTAATTAATTTACATATTTAAATATTTATTTAAAAACAATGTTATTTAAAATAAGTTTGTTTAAAGCTCTACCTTGTTTAATGACATTAACCCAATATGATGTCCAGTTAAACTGCCAGTAAAATTTTATTTAAGCTGTAAGATTATATTGAACTCTGTAAGCATATTTAATAGTGATTAAATAACTATGTTGTTGGAATCTCAATTGATTTCTTGAGCTACTGACTGCATCATATTTGATTAACAAAAACATAAGTTTAGCAAGAAGTTAATTGGTTTTGTTACTTGAAACAAAAAAAATTATGTGGATTATACATTAATTATATATATATATATTAATTAGCAACTATTTATAACATTTAAATAAACCAAAAAATTTATGGCAACCTATACATATAAAATAAACTATTATATTAATCAGTTCTTCCAGTGTTATTGTTTTATAGAATAACACTAATCAATCACAGACTATGAGATTACTTATTAGTCACTGTCAAAACAATATGTAAGCCCATTATTTATAAATGCTAAACCAAATACCAGTGTAAAGACTATTAAATATTTTTAACTACGTCAAATTAGCTTAAAGGAGATGTAAATACAATCACATATAATGCCCAGTAGCATAATTACAAAGTCACAAAGGAAGGCAATGCCTGCAGGCCCACACAGTTCAGGAGCCATAAACTTGAAAATCTATAGCAAGGCAATTAAAATATAGGCACATGAAAACAATATCTCATAAATTGCTGTTGTTAAATGATATAAGAAATTATAAAATAGTGTAATAGATAAAATAACTATGCAAATTAAAAAGCATTTTGTGGGAATGTAGACAGTAAAACATTATTTTATTTTTTTAGATCCTAAGAAAATTATCAATATAACAGATTCTGATGCTCAAATCTTAGAAATAAATACCCAGAATTATTTTCATAACAGCTTTCTAGACAATCAATTAATTCAAGTGATTTCATTATTAAAAGACAATCTTCAGAAAAAAATGATAATTAAGAATTTCTTAGATTTGTTAATTACTAAATACAGTTGTTTGAAAAATGAATTGAGTGAAATATATACCATTTTCTTGTTATTCTTTACACTTCCAGTAACTGTAGCTAACATTGAAAGATCTTTTAAAAAATTAAAAATAATAGAAGATTAAAATAGATATTCAATTGTCCAAACCAGGCTTAAAGATCTTGCAATGTGAGCTATTGAGCAGAAGGAAGCATCTAAAATGGACTTAAAAGAACTAATTAGTGATTTTACAACTGCAAAGTTTAGGAAGAAGGATTTTTAAAGTATCTGTATTAAATTACCATATATTTATAATATAAAATAAATAATTAAAAATTTGTGAAATACATGAAAAATCAAAATTTTGAATGTTAAAATAGGACCCTTTTTGTGCCTTCAGGCCCAATTTTTTTGGTTTTGCCACTGATAATGCCATAAACACAAATGAATTTCATTTAAACCAGAAAATGCATAATGATAAATTAAAAATAATATAAGTTAAGAACATCTATTACACTTAAATAATTCAACCAAAATTTATTGATAACAATATATTTACAAACTAAATTATTATGCAACATAAGCTACCAATCAGACCCCCTATTACAATTATAAAATAACCAGCCAATCAATACTCTTTTTCCAATTGTTTAACAGAGTAATACTAATCAACAGCTAGCTATATTCTTATTTGCCAGTCATTTCTAATGTAATGTATAAGTCCTATACTTGTAAATACCAAATCAAAGAATAATTAGATTTTAAAATGTGAAATAATCACAATGCAGTCTATGATTATTAAATATGCCAAATTAATGTATATTATTTCCTATTTAGTATTATGCATGTTTGGTCTGTAATATAGTAAATTATTAATGAATATTAATTTCTGTTTAAGACATTATAATGTATAGTTATTGTTTAACTATATCTTAGACTAATTAACCTTTTAATAGTAAAAATTTGCTTTGTAATTATTTCATGCTTTAGAGAACCAATCTGGTTGGGTATTTATAAATAAAAGATTTACATATTAAAAGTGACTGACTATAGCTAGTCAATTCTTTTAGCATGATACTTTACTTTGTAAATATAAGTTACCAGAACATTAATTGGTTGGGCTATTTAAATGTAATTAGGATTCATATTATTTTCAATTTAGTATAGTTGCAGTTTGGTTTACATATATATGTAATTGAAATAAATATCATGAATTGAGTCATGGTAAATGCTAAAATCAATTTATGTAAAGTTAAAATATGTGTGACTGACATTATCAAGTAATTGGTTTGTATCTCCAAATGATCAGCAGCTTTATTTTTATAAAAACAATATGACCTGCTTTATTAGATTGTCAAACCACAATAGTTGTCTAGTAAATATATCAGGCAACCAATCAGACACATACACTATATATATATATTAAAACAAAATAATATATATATATCAATATATATATATTAAAACAAAATAATATATATATATCAATTATATCTATTCATAATTAAATAACTAGCCAAAATTAAAAAAATTCACTATCAATGATTTTCCTGCCAAGTTCTTGCTAGATTGAGATCAATGATTTCTCTGCCAAGACAGACTTCTCAAGCAGTTGAGAAGTCCACTTTGAAAAAGAAACCAATATTCTCAAGCAATCAAGAAGTCTGCTTTGCCAGAGAAACTATTGCTTTAGCAGAGAGACCATTGGTAGTGAAGTTTTTGTTTTTAATTTTGGCTAGTTATTTAATTGTCAATTGGAATAACTAATTTAGTATTCAGACTGGCTTAACTTTTGGCTTTTAATATTTTGCATTTATATACATTACAAATATTAATGATTAAAATTCAATATAAAAATGCTTGGTAACAATGAACTTCAATGTAAGCAAGATTTTATAACACAGCCAATAATGAAATATATTTTAATAATTAATTAGTAAAATAACAATAACGGATACTTAAATTTTAATAGAAGTAGAAATTATTATCAGATCAGTGTTACAAAGTATGTATTGATTTAGAAACTAAATAAATGTATATCTATAGGATATTTGGTTATCATATTTATAATTTATAAATATACATTCACTTAAGTAATATTTAAAACTATCATAATTAAAAAATATATAAGAGCTCATTGTCTTATCCAAGGTTTTTAAATAATAAGTTGGTAATATATATTAGGTAAATAATCAGACTTGAATTTAGAAATATATTTTTTTGTGATCTCTTCTTTTAAATTTCTTCTAGAAGTAAATTTGCTTAATTATTTCAGAGTTGTAAATAAGTAGTTGACAGGAATTCTTTTTATCTATTAACCTTTTGTAGAAAAATTTATGTACTTTTTAGCTTAAATATTTATAAACTTCCAAAAGAAATTTGCTTTAGCTAATTTTTACTCTAGAAACAACATGCATCTATAATTGTAGCATCAGATTTGTAGATTATATGCCAAGAATTTATTTTCTATACTGATATTTTTGGATAGTTTTCCCTACTTTTATCTACCAAACACTAGAGGTAGTTAAAATTTTTATATACATTTAACATTCACTCATAGATGATGGAAATAGTCCAACATATCACATCTAATAATATACCATCATCACAAACCTTCAGACAAATATTAGAGGTAGTATATTTTTTTATCTGTTTTCTGTATTTAGTTATTTGGTTTTTAATTTACACTGAAATAAATGATCAAATTGACTTAAAACTGATTTAAAACTTATTAATTGCTTATGAAAATAATAATAATAATAATAATAATAATAATAATAATAATAATAATAATAAAAAGAACCAGATGTTTGTACAAGTTTTTACAAACATTATGACATTAAATATTATAAATATTGGGATTAATTACTTTAAAATAATCATAAGTAATTAGTTTTAGGATTTACAAAGACTGTTTATAAAAAAATAAGATTATGAATGTAAGTAAATAGATAAAAAGGAAATATATTAAGTTAATAATTATTTGTTTATACTAAATGCATTAACAATATTTCATTTTTAAAATATAAAACTGCAAAAATTTATAAAAATAAAGAAAAAAATTGATAAAACTTAACTTCATGTGCATTAGTATTATTATAATTATATAATAATGAAAGTTATTGTTATAATATATATAAAACCATAATTATATATATATAATCTTCTATTTTCTTTGCCCTTTCATAATGTTTTATTACTAATATTTATATTGGATAGCAATAATACAGGATATTGATTGATATTGTTGATTTCATTTATGTTAACAGAAAAATATAATTTCAAAAATCAGAGAAGAAAACGATTATAATCTATTATATACTATACTAAAAAATTTATGAATAGATAAAATGCAATTTGTATGATTGCCTAGAGGCAATTACTTTTGAGGGATCTAATATTAGTTTAATGATGATGATGACAATAGCAATAATACAGGATATTGATTGATATTGTTGATTTCATTTATGTTAACAGAAAAATATAATTTCAAAAATCAGAGAAGAAAGCGATTATAATCTATTATATACTATACTAAAAAATTTATGAATAGATAAAATGCAATTTGTATGATTGCCTAGAGGCAATTACTTTTGAGGGATCTAATATTAGTTTAATGATGATGATGACAATAATAATAATAATAATTCATTTTTATTTACTGTACAAATTTAACAGCCAAATTAAACAAAAAATAAAAACAAACAATTGAGAGAAGAAAAAAACCCCATTTATAATAGGTATTAGACTTTTTTTTTTTAAGACATAAAAAAATTGTTTAAAACTCAAGATGAAAACGATTTCAGCAGCAAAATCAGTATTATAATTGTTAATAAATATTTCATTCTATTGCAATTACAAATTTCAACTAAAAATTATATGTACAAATTTCATAGTTTTAAAAGCATATTGTTAGAACTGTTGGATCTTAAAATTTTCATCTAGATATAGAGTCTGCATTTGACTGTCTTTATTTCATTCTGATTGATATACTAGCTGACACTACCATTCCAAGTCCTCTACTTTCCTTAACTACCAACTTACTGCAGAGCAGAGAGATATATATCACTCTCAATAGGAAAAGTTCACCATCATTCATTCCTACACAATCCATCTCTTAGTGCACAGTTCTTCATTTTCAATATAAATCCCCTATTAAAGCATATACAACAGATATTTTCAGCACCCAAATTATACATACACATTGTTACATCCCATGCATAACAATACATGGATGATGTCACCATCTTCCTGCCACCTTGTAAACATTTCCCCACATTGCCAAGCATCCTCAATCAATATACTACCATGTATAAACTTAGATTTAACATGAGTAAAATAGCTGCCTAGTTTATATACACCAACAAACCATACACTCAAATATTCCAGGGAAAAGCAATATTTTATTATGCTTCTCATTTTACATGGGCTCACTTATGATGAAGAACTCCTACAAAACAAGCTTAAAGGAAATGTCACATGGTCCTCTCCAAAGCTTATCTCTCACTTTATGATAAAATTCATCTACTTAATATACTCATAATGACTAAGATTACATGTTATTTGCTTATTGCAAAATGTTCAAAATCTTTTAATTCTGCTGTATCCTCCCTCTGCAATAAGTGACTATTGGGCAGGAAGGCAGTTTTAATCTCAGATAAGAAACTTATTTGCCCACCCATTAATAGTGGTTGGGCCTCCACAATATCCAAGTATTCTATACACAAAAAGCTATAAATGTAATTGCATCAATTGTTCAAAAGTTTCCAGCACTACAATTGCTATTACAAGTAATACCTAGTGATAGATTCCCTCCGCCATCAGCTTCATTTCTCACCTCATTTTAGCAATCAATCCTATCACTATCCAACTGATAAACATTCCCCATGACTAATAAATACACATATTAGCAAGCATATGCTATACTATATCTGGAAGCCAGTGAAGATTTTCCTTCTCCTATGCTTGATATCAATAATCATCAGTTACTCTGCTCATTCAAAAGATGATCCCTGGAGTTTAAATTTTTTTGATTTTCTAGATCATCTTAACCTACATGCATGGCAAACATATCATCTTCTCAGGTCACCATCTATATAAAAATATAAATCCATTCTGCACTTTATGTCATGAGGCAGAAGAAACTCAACAACACCTCTTCCAGCAGTATCAAGCCCTCAAACAAATCAAATTATCATGCTAAATACATACAGATGACCATTTGCATCTATACAACAGCTAATTCAATTCTATCAGAAGTTACACCCTTCCCACAGCATGCATTACAACTTTCACCCTGTATATCTTCTGGTGCACTCGCTATACCTTTATCATTAACAGCAATATCAGAAGATACCCAGCTACATTCATCAACAAGCTCCAACAAATCAAGACCCAGGACAACAGTACTGCACTGCCAGATATTTTTGCTGCCACCAGGTAACTACTAAAACAATCATTCAATTTATAAAAAATCACAGCCCAACAATAACTGCATTAAATAGCATTCAATAGTGCCATCTATTACTACAGAATTTACACTCCATCTATCACAATCACCATGAAATTCTACTCTGAATTGACTTCGTTTTTTATATAGTACCCATAACTTGGATTATAAGTTACTTACTATTGTACTCCAAGATTAACAATTAAAAGAACAATAATCAAGATTAATTTAGTAACTGTAAATAACGTCCAATATGATGCCAGATTTTATAATCTTAGATCATATCTATTTTATATTGAATTGTTTTATTTTAAGACTTTAATGATTAAACTTGGTATCCATCTCTGTATCCAAAACTAGTAGCAGCATTTGTAAAAAAAAAAATACATTGAAGCCTAATTAATATAACACTAGAAAATTAATCTGTATAAAAACTTGTACAACATGATTGCACCTGTACCCCCAAAAGATTAAAAAAGATTGTTGTTGAAACATAATAATAGACTTTAATGATTAAACTTAATATCCATCTCTGTATCCAAAACTAGCAGCAGCATTTGTAAAAAATATATACCTTGAACCTAATTAATGCAACCCTTAAAATTAATCCATATAAAAATCTGTACAACATGATTGCACCCATAACCATTACAATCAATGTTATGCAATGCTATGTAACCCAAAAGATTAATAAGTATTGTTGAAACATATAACAACAACAACAACAATATTTCAGTTTATTTATTGTACAGTATATGATTACGGCATTAAACCAAATACAGAATTGCACCATAATTAATATACAATAATACAAACAAATACATATATCAAATTGGTTATATGTCCTACATGCCATATTTTTTTGGAAAATTATTTTTAAATTTTCAAAATATACTTTTAAAATGTTATATTTGGTAAAATCTTGATTTTAAGTATTAGGCAAATGAAACAGATGAGATGTTAATGTGTTAGAGTGACATATGTAATGTAAAATATATTAGATGTGTTTTCTTTCTGTAGACAATTTTTAATAGTAATACTTGAGATTTTATTTGTTAAAAATAATTTTCCAAAAAGATAATCTTATATAAGAATATCAGGTCTCTGATTTTCTAATAGATAGGGATAGATTATGATTCTTTAACTTAATATATTTAAAAAACTTATTGTAGACTAATTGAATTCTGATGATGATAATATATGTTGAGTGAAAAACTGCTCATGAAACTTAATTGTTTTAGAAGAGAGTCAAAATTTTGAATTTTTTTTTATTAAAGATACTTTGACATAAGTGATTGTAGTTGGTAATGATTCTAGTCTATAATGACATTATTTTCATTTTGGGAAATATTATTATACAAAATTAACTTTAAGTAAGTCATCCAATTATTCTGAATTATACTACAATTTGTGATGGATGGTAATAAATCCCAGAAAATATTCTTGATCAATAAGTGAATATCTAGCTAATATTTTTGGAGAATAATAATCTGGAGTTTATATAAATTGGTCAAATAAATGTTGATATACTTTCTATAAAAAGAAGTATGATATGCCATATTTTTACAAGTACTGACTTTATATTTTACAATTATTTTTTTACTTCTCATTCACTTTTAATTATACTCTGTGTGATTTAGCACAGTAATAAAGGCACTGACTTGAGATCTAAAAGTTCCCAAATTGGTGTTCTGGTGCTTGAATTCCATGAAACAAGTATTTTTTAATATTAGTTGCCATATATCCCATTTAATATATTGTTTCAGTTAATAGCTATACTATTAGTAAAAACATTCATAAATCATAATGTAGTCATTACAGATTTCACAATTATATTGGTTTTTATTTCAGAGATAAATGCTGCAAGTTATCAAACTAATGAAAAAGACATCAGATTAGACTTTTGCACTATATTAGAAAAAATGGATTCATTCTACTCTTAATCTTTATTAAATAGAATATTATTTATTTATAGCTTGAAAAAGATTGATTTGCTTCTTTAAATTACATATACTCTAAACTCTGCTAATTTTATGCCTATAATTACTAACTTCTGCTTGATTAGTAACCTCTTTCTCTAATTGATTATTAGTTTAATAACTATTACTACTATATATTTAACTAGTTGAAATATTAATTCCAATCAAAATTTTCATTAATATTATCAAGGATAAGCTTTTAAAAAAGAAAGGCTCAAAGAATGGGTGGATTGATTCTATTCTTGATCTTTGCCATAAAGTCTATTCATTCATAGCCATATAAATGTGTGTGAATTCTTGAAATGACTCCAATTGTCAGATGAATTAAAGTTCAAATAACTAAATTCTTTTCTCTAGAAATAACAATCTAACTTTTTATTTAAACATTGGGATTGCATAAAGCTTGAATATGTTTACAAACAGCATATCAAAACAGGTAAAAAACAATTTCTGTTTGTCATCAGAACATCCAGTGGAATGTTACACATTGTACTTTAAGGAATGTATATGTAAAGATAGAGCACAAAGCTGGAAGGAAATGTGAACAACCAAATTAGATCACAATGATGCAGATTTGAACTTCTCAGACTTGAAAGTTATTCAGTTAGTAAAATAATTTCATACTGACCTCTTTCGCAATATACATGTTCTTCAAACAATCTCTAATTACTAGATGAGATAAAGATTTTAATATTTAAATCTTTTCATCAATATATAGCCTGATTCTCTATTTAAGTACCATGATTGCATTCTAAATGTTCTAATGCAGACAAAAATTATCTCCATAAGCTTTAATGTAACATTATATGTTTATATTGTTACTTTAAAAAATTGAATGCCATTTATTTGTATAACTGATTGTGAACATATTTACCTTTAAAACCAGTCAGTAAGCAATTGCAATATTTAAATAGAACATTTTGCTATTATTTCTGGTTAATAGATTCAAGAATTTAAACCTTTACCATGCCTAATGATTGAATATTATTTCAATATATATATATAAAGTTTTTAACATGGATGAACCCGCAAAATAAGTTTTTTATATATTTAACCCGTGGAAATCTTCGTTTTAACACACACACACACATATATATATATATATATGAATTCAGTCTAGTATCTTTTCCCCAAGATTAATAGCTTGTGAGATTATGGAGTGCAAATCTAGGGCAGTATGAATTGATTTGATTGCTTATTTATAAATATATAATGGTTGGTTAATCACTTCACATGTGTAGAATAAATTCAAATCTTTAATTAGTTAATCTGTACATACAGATTTATAATCTGTATATGTTTATAGAATTTCTGATATTAAGCTCCAGGGCACAAATGATATTCTGGTTTAGAGCAAAATAGAAATCAAGTCAAAATTGATGACTAGTAAAGTTTTTTTTTTATGTGATATTAATTAAATTTAACATTAAGTATTATTCTATATACATAGAATGTAGTGGCAAGTAATTCATTTATTGGATATTTATATCTCCTATATTATACATATATGCATCCTTAAAGTAATCATAATTGATTGAAAATTTTATAAATGCTTAATTGGATCTCACTTGCTAGTGCAATCTTTTAGAAAGAACTCTTGGGAATTCTTGATACTTGAAGTGTGATGACCTGATTTTATCATTTAAATTTGAAACATAAAAATAAATATAAGAATTCAAAATTTTAAAACATGGACATACAATTGTATTATTTGGAAAATTATTTTGATAAAAAATATATTCAATTGTTAACATTTTACACAAATAATCATAAGAAGTAAAATGGATTTTGTAAATATAAAGAATTGACTACTTTTAATTTATTTCATATACTTACAGGGCTGTTATTTGTTTATTACATATTTAGGTATTGATTTAATCTTGCTAAACTGTTTGAAAAAAAAAAGAGTAGAGTAGTGAAAACTACACTGCAGAAATATGCATTCTGCCTTGTATGTTAATTAGCTATAGTGATATAAGCTTCATTAAAAATAAACTGCAAATTCAGTAATCAAACTTTAATATTCAATAAATTATATTAGTGTTGTTTAAAAGGAATATTACCGTGTTAATGTAAAGATCAGTTATCACCAACAATTGCTGAAAAGAATATTTGCACAAATCAGTTGTCTATGCTTTTGCTGTGAACATGGAATAGTCTCTCCAATCAACTGAAGATAAAATTTATTTTATATAAATGATCCTGAGAATTAAAAATGGTTCATGCCATAATTTTTGTCCAAGAATAATAGTTCTTTACAAGAAATATATTCAAATAGCTAGAGGTGATACATAAATGCCTATGTCTTTGCAATGAGCATGAAATAACCTATTTACCCAATTGAAGACAAATGTTACTTTGTTAAAACATTACATCATTTTTTTAATATTTGACATGGATGATGCCAAGAATTAAAATGGATTACCTATATCTTTTCATCCATGAAAGCTTTGCCATCAACATACACATACATGCAGACATATAAGATGAAGTTTATTTTTTTGGTTGAACAAAAAATTGGTATTTACAGTATATAATAATTAACTATATATATTTTTTACTTTAAATAAAATAAAACATTTTTATATTAAGTAGAAATATGAAAATACTAATCTCATTAATTAATTATAAAAATGAAATGGAAGAAAACAATATAATTATATTTCATTATTTCTAATTCTTGCCTTCCTAAATACTTTAAAATGTATGTTTAATAAGACATATTACACATTATAGTATAATTACAGCTTCACTAACGTATGTGAAAAAAGTCGCATATTTATAATTACTATTTTTACTGGTGAAGAGATGAAACTTATGATATAACTGAAAATATATTATCCAAATACTTCCTTTTACCAGTCATCAGAAAGTCTTTAATAGACAATATTAACATGATTATTTTTCAGATTTTTTTTAAGAAGCAAAACTCTTCATACAATAGTGCCACCCTATGCAAGTCTTCGTAATCAATGGACACAAAAATGGCTTGTACATAAAATCCTATCTAGTGCCTACTCTAATATTCCCAGAGTAGTTTTTATCGACAACTTTCATCAATGTGGAGCCTGGATTTGAGAGCATTGCACCTAGATCTTAGGATCTAATGCAACTCTCCAGCAACTACCTTTTACCTTTTTAGTTAACTATAAAGCTATGCATCCAAAATAAAAACACAATAATATTTCCAATCCAAGATTATTTGCTTTTATAGTCATATAGATCTGAACCAGTTCAGCATCTATACATTTTAATGTCTTTGGTTTTTTAATAACAATAGTAACCATCATACCATCTGGAAGGATTGATATTAAACCACTAAACATTACAAGATCACCATTCTCTAGATGCAGAGCTCTCAGATCCAAGGCTCCTCACTCATAAAAGTTACAAGCTAAAAACTAGTCTAAGGATAGTGGAGGAGTAGGCACTAGATTGGGTTTACATGTACAAAACTTCTTGCATTCATTGATCATGAAGGCTTGCACTGGGTTGCATTACTGTATGAAGAGTTTTGCATCTGTTGTAATAGCTTGTGTAATCATAAGGAGTGGTGATCATCCAATGTTTAGTGGTTAAATTAATCTCTTTACTGTGAAGTGAATTACATGTAATCTGTTTTAGAAAGCTAAATTTTATTATTGCTATACTGATTCTGAACCAATGATATAAAGTAAAAGATGAAAAAATGTTTTAAACATCTAATTTACTCATACATAAAAAGATAACTCAGTATTAGAAATGATAAGCTTAAATGAATTTTATAAATACCAGAACAAGATTTGGAATATTTTTTTTATTTAGGTTTAGTCATAATAACTTAAAGTGGCTTTTTCTTATTATAAATGTCAGTTTTATAAACAATAACAAAAAATTGTTTATGATTAGTAAAATTATTAGTTTTAAAGACATCTTTTATATAATATTTAATCCTCAAAATCTATTATCTTGTAAATTTATTTAAAATACTTATCCATGAAGCAATTTTTCCAGGTGCTATATTGATTCTTGTCATTTTCAAATAATTCACAGAAAATCAAAATTAAAGTTCATGTTAACATTTAAAAAGGATTAAATTGAAATAATATTACAGTAGAATTAAATATAATAATATTATATGAAGATAATCTGATTAATCATAAAAGTCATTTAATTAATAAATAAAGCTATTGGAATATTTTTATTGTATGTCATGGTAAATTGTTTACACCAGATGTAATTTATTGCATTCATCTATTCTTTCACATCTAATATTGCAATGTATCATTATCTGTATAATAAATAATAATAACAAATACTTTTGTATTCTATGATAAAAAAACAGGTTAGAGTAACTAACCAATAAGATATTATAAATGGATAAAACATACTTGATCAATGATAAATTGTTATTACTAATATGAATTTCAACTTTTGCTCTCAATAGAAATATTCCACAATCTTTCATGTGGCAATGTTTAATGAAAAATCAATCAGTCCTTACTGTAATATGTTTCTGACATAACTAACATCATCATCAGCCTCAAAATCAATTGATACTTCATAAAATGCATCACCACAGTCTTTAATTAAACATCATCACAATGTTCAATTTGATGTAAATTCAATTATATTTTATATACATATGAAAGTTGCATAGTGCAAAAACAGAATAGAAAACATATTGATCCTTTTGAAATATGATTCTAATAACTTGTAAAATATCACAGATTAAAAAAAAGGAAAAACAAATGGATATTCAATCAATATAAAAATAAACTTTTACTTGGGGTATAAATAAACAAATTGAAGTGTTTTTATTTAGAGAATCTAATTCATTAGAAAAGAATATAATGTTCAGAAAGATTACAAATAAAAGAGAGAAGATGGTAATATGGATAGAGTCTATCATTGTAACAGTAAATGAGTCATTGTTGAACACTGAGAAATCAAAGAAATGATAAATAATTCGGAACAAATCTCACCTATATGATCACCAAGGTGCACCAATAGCTTTATGTTTTTGACAATGAAGATGAGTAATCTTTTATTTTTAAAATTTTTTATGGGCAATTTTTAATTCACAGAAAAATATAAACAATACAAAGTTAAATATAATTGATCAGAATTATGGAATTAATAATTTAAAGGTGATTCAGAGATTTATTCTTAAATAAGAATTATCTAATTAAATTGCCAGATAAATTTGCAAATAGAATATCGCTAGAATATATACAGCAGGTAAATTTCTTTTTTGCAACCATAATAACTAGTGATATAGAAGATAATTAAACAATGTTTTTTTGTCAAATGAGAAGGTCTTTGAAAAGCATAATTTGGATAATTTTTTTATGTAAATAATAGGTCACTAATATGTTCCTTTTTTGAATATTTTATACTTTCAATATAAAAAGAACCTGATGCAAGCATGTGAATAACAAATTAAACATTTAGACAACATCAGATCCAGAAAAAAATTTTTTGAGTGTTGACTTATAAAAATATTATTTATTGAAGCAATGGATCTGAAGTCCGATCCATGCTTCACAGCCTCCTATAAACTTAGTTAGTATTATAGACCTGAATTAAGTTTATAGTCCAATATCAGCAGGGTTTTGCATTACAGCCAAAATTAATTACATTTATTAAATGTGTATTTGCATTTAAATATTTCTTTTTAAATAAATTCCATTCTAAGATTAAATTTCTGTTAATAAAAATTACTTGTAAAACCTATTAGTCAAACATATATATACGTCAAGCATTATATATGAGTTAATGCAAAATTCTGCTGAAATAAAATGCTTATTTTATTAAAAGAAATAATATATTTTTCTTTTTAAAATCTTTTAAAATATGGCGTATGATTTTTATTTTGAGATAAGCCCGCCAACATTTTCTAAAAAAATGTATGTTTGTAATTAGTTAGCCCAAAAGATGGCCTTCTCTTCTTTTTTTAATTAATAAAAATTCAAACTTTAAAGAAAAAAATTTAGAATAAAAAAGTAAAAGTTATTTTTAGAAAATGTTACCTTGAAACAAAGGAGCATGGGGGGGGGGCTTATCAAGATCTAAGATCATATGCAAAACAATAGAAGGTAGCTTACAAAAAAGGTATAGTCTTGCGTTGTTAGCCGAGAGGTATCGCAGCCGCCATGCAAGCAAGTAGTTGGTTGCAGACGGTTGTGGGTTCGCGTCTCGGCCGATGCTATGACATATGAAAAAAAAAAAAAGGTATAAATAGGAGTGAGAACAAAAGACTTGGCATTCAGATTAACCTTTTGGAGATTGCATTCAGATGTCTCTTTGGAGATTTCATTCAGATTTCTCTGGAGGCTTTTTCTTGTGCTTGCTTTTGTCAGATTTTGCTTTTGCTTGCTGAGATTTCTCTGTAGAGAATTCATTCAGATTTTTCCTGTGCTTTGAACCTCCCAGATTTTGCTTCTCATTTCCATTTTGCTCAAAAAAGTTATTCAACTGTCATCTTCGAAATCATGGAGAAGTTTGAACATGCTACAAGCTAAAAGTCATATGAATTCGATGGATTCTACCATGCTAGGTGGTTAGGCAAAGCTTTGCCTGCTGCCGAGGTCCTAAATATCATCAAAATGCCGTGTATCTACCCAATAGTAATCTAAACTCTGTGCCATGTCTGTAGGACTTTTCGTGAAAGCATACTACGTATTTCCACTTTCCTTGTCCGGGCAAATATCTATCGATGGACGGATCAAACCACACATTTTGAGGGAACATGACCAAGGAACCAGGATGGTAATCGTATCTCTCCTCCATTGAACTATTTACTTTCTACCCTTTTTTGTTCATACCCTTCTTAATTGCTTTATTGAATTATATTTCTGAAATGTGTATTTAATTATATTTGTTATGTAACCATTTTTATTAGATTAATCTTAGATATATATATATATTGTGTGATCATCTATTTATATTTAACCCTTTTCCTGCGCTATTCCTCTTTGCTAACATGTATAAATATTTTGTATTCCATTGCAGTTAAGTTTAAAAGTTAATTTTTCATTTAAAATCTCTTTCCACTTTCATTTATGTTTCTAAATTCAATACGAGTAAGTTTCCTTTGTTTGCCAACTTGATCTCCTCGATAATGCCTCCTTTGTCCGCCATTAGCTTATTACGTATATCTGATTTAGCTATATACATCTTAAATAATTTTAAACTGTTTTAGTGCAAAGCAATTAGAAAATGCTTTGCGAAATATCTTTTTTTATTGTACTTTATTGAGGAAATTAGAGTTGACAATTTTATTAAAATTGGGAAGAAAGGACAGACCACGAAAATATTATATCATATCGTTTAATTTGTTTTTATTGTCTAATTAGTTTTTCATTAATTCAGGGGAATAGCGGAGACCATTAAATCATTATTAATATTTTAAAGTCATTAATTAAATATCTTATTTAACTAACAAGCTTGAGTTTGCTAATTTTATTCTAATGCTTTATGTTACTTTTCCAATGATCCAGGCACGCAAAACACATATTTCATAGTACTTTTACACACATTTAACTATTTAGCTCCATAGGTGTTCCTGTCCATGTCTCTCTTCTGATGCTAGTTTGGGCCGGATGAGAAAATAATTTATGCGTGTCTCAGATAATGTTGTTGGTTCATAGTTAGCCTCGAGATTAGGCGAATAGGGCAGAGGTCATAGTATTCTTGATTTAATATCTCGCATATGGGTGGCCTCGAGGTACTTTTGCCTAGTATTCGAACTGGGTTAAACCAACATACATCATCTGACTGTCACATTATAAATACTTGATTGTTTTCTTTCTACAAGTTGTTAAAGATGAATAGAAATCAATCGCTTCCTTATGTGAGAATGAAATAATGGAAAAATATCAAGCTGTCAACACAGGCATAGAGATACAGATACTTGATACTTCTAAGTCACAACAAATAAGAGTTGTTCACTAAATGCATGCATAAAAAGAAAGAATGGTTTGAATTTCTATTCTAGTCGATTGTTATGACAGAAAAAAATGTCTTGAAGGCACTGATAAAAACAAAAAACTTGTAAATAATTTTTATAGTTCAACAATTATTTACCTTTCTGCAAGATAGTAAAAGTATAAATAAAAAAACAATACTTACTTTGCATGAATAATGCAACAATTGGCATGGAGATTTATAGGTGATTATTACCTTAGCTCACTTGTTGAGTTTTGTTTGTGAAATATATGCATAATGAGAGAGGATGGTGTGAGTTTCTGTGCTGATAGATGATTACAATATGGTGGAGTTGAAAAAAGGAATGCATTGATAAAAATACACCTTAAAAACATTTAATGCATATCTTTTTTAATCTAAACAAGAAAAATATTGCTTTATGTATTTTCTTTTTATGTCATTCTGTCCTTTCAAGTATTTATTGATAAAAATAAATAAATTGCTAAATATATATGAAAGTACCATTTTATTGCCTGACTAAGTTTATAATTTAACTCTAAAACAATCATAACTGAGAATACAGACTGCAGTAAATAATATACTTACAATAAATATTCATTTTGAAATCTGAGCAATCAAATGCTAAAAATACAGTAAAAGTTAAATGATTTATAAATGAATGCTTAAATTTGTTATTAAAAAATATTGAACAAATAAATATTCATTTAATGTAAAAGTAATAGTATGATTAGTAGCTAATGAGGTTATGAGTGTTTAAAAAATTAAATGGAGAGTTCAACAACAATTCCACATAATGGCAAATTGATATTTTTATTTTATTCACTTGACAATCAATCTAAATATCACTAACTCTCGAGTCTGCTATCTATCATTATATTGAAATGCATGGGGAATAAATAAATAATAAAATGGCCAGTTATTTACGTTCGAATCTCAAAGTAGACAGATTTATTTTTATTATATTCAACTGGGAAGTGAACCGGTAACCGTAGCTCTTAAATTCCCTATTTATCCCAAAGTTGAATTACTAAAAATTGACACTTTCTTTTAATGTGAAATAAATGTTCAATAAAAAATGTCATTTGTTTTAAACAATCTTAGAACTTATCATGTTCTATCATCTTAAATATATCTATAATTTGCTTATTCGCTTTCTTAATTTCCCTTAAAAATAAGCACCCCATACTTTGCCATGCTAACCTGAACTTTAACCCGGTTGTGAACATGCAGTATCAGATTAAGTAAATTTTTTATTTTTAAAGCAGTCTAGAAAACTTATTATTTTATAAAAAGAAATTCTAGCTTTGGCTTTATTAAGTTTTATATTAAGTGTCGGCAAATTATTTGGTTTATTTCTTAAGGGCTTTTTTAAAAATAAAAACTAACATCATAAATTATTCTAAACATAAATGTTCCACAGTTATTTTAAAGAGAAATTAAATGTTTAATTAACTTTAAAAAAGAAAATTAATGCTAATTTGAAAACATGAGTATACAAACGTGTGGGTGTGTTTATGTACAACATACAAACATCAATGTAATATATTGAAATAAAGTTATATTAAGGTGTTTACTCAGCCATAAAATAAAAATATAGATATTTAATAATTTATTGCAATTAAATAAAATAATCACATGATCAGTTGGTCGAGAAGGGAGATCATGTTTCATTTCAATATCCAAGATATATGTAGATCACAATTTCCATTCAACTGGTCACAAACTGAGATTTCTCTTTTTAAATTTAATTGACTGAGATTTAAAGTAGTTTTAGATCTTACGTGTGTGCCAAAAAATATGGGGAAATATGTAATGCCTAAACAGCAAATGACATTTTTATGATGCTAGCTTATATTGTTTTTAATAAAGACTATACATCGACTTATAAAGGCAATAAACAACTTACCTTTACAAAAAATATAATTTTTTTTAATATACACAATTTTATTAAATTAAAACATATAAATCACCTGACTACATATCAGTGATATATACAAATATATGAATAGAATAAATTCTATTAATGCTGACATTTATAACCTAATTAAAATATGTGTTTTTGATAAGTTTGTAATGTGCATTATGAGGATTATTAAAATATTTAAGATGATTAGAAATTAAAATTCTAACAATGTGGGTTTTTAAAATTACATTGGTGCAAACATTTGTTTAATTTAAAAAAAAACAAACAACAATATACAATTAAACAATATCACTGTGTGTGTGTAGTTCGAAATACTCATCCATCATTTATAATATCACTTAACAGTAATAATAATAATTGTAAAAGTATAAGCTTTAATTCAGACTAAAATGTAATCATAAATAAACGGAAATAGAGAAAAGCTTTCATAAAGTACTTTTTTTAAAAAAAAACCCCAAGTATCATGGCATATCTCAGGTGACAAAAACTCTATCAATAGAAAAGAATCATATGTGCTCTTCTCAAAAAGATGGCTTATTCTCCCAAATGAATTTTCATATTTAAATTTTATGTAAATTGACAATAACAGCATATATATACATCCACCCCCACTTTCCAACTTATATTATGTCTATAATTTGTAATAGTCGAAAGTTCAGCTAAGCACCTACTGTTTTTTTAAAAAAAGTACTTTATGAAAGCTTTTTTCTATATGTCTTTGTATATTTATGAACACTTTTTAGCAAAATAAAAGTGGTTTCGAAGAAGACTGCAGTGCAGACGAAACGTAAAATTGTGCATGAATATAGGTCAATAAAAGGTTTTTGCTAAAAAGTGTTCAAAGTAGTGGATGCATTATATTTATATAAGATATTACAGCAAACTAAAGGAAGTGGTGAATTTGGTAATATTTCTCAATTAGATATTATTAACTATAAATTAAATCCAGATTAAATTAAATGCATACATACTTAAAAAAGAAAAAAGAAACGCAGCTTTAAAACTTTCTAAATTATTATAAAGTTAAAAGTCAATGCAAAGATTTTACTAATATGTAAATTTATTCATAAATTTTATTAATAAGAAACAAATGAAAGTGTCATAAAATAAATTTAAATGCTAAGATGATATTTGTTTTTAATGATAATCAAATTTATTATATATATAATTAAACTAAACGAGATGCCATTCATCTGGTTAAGCTTATGTGGCATTTAACAAAACTAAATATTTAAAAACTGGTTCAATTATACCACTAGATTAATATTAGATGTTCACATCAAACTAAATCTAAATTTAAATATAAAACTAAATTTATAATAGGATATAAATCTCCAAGCTTTCAAATAAAATTATTTTATTTTTTAGTTATTGCGCTGTATATGTATAATAAAGTAAATTAAATACACACCAAAGAATATGAAATACGTATAGGCAAAGAGGCAAACCTCTTCATACAGTAGTGCCATTCTGTGCCAACCAGAGTATGGATGCCAGAAGACTTGTGCTTAAAATCCCTATCTAGTGCCTACTCATACAATATCCCCAGACTAGTTTCTGGCTTGTGGCCTTCATCAGTGAGATGCTTTTTTATGCACAAGCCTTCTGGCATCCATTGATTACTCTGGTTGGCACTGAGTGGCACTACTATATGGAGAATTTTGCCTGTTTTAATAACAGTAATGTGCTAGCATAAAAAATAGTGATCACGTGATATAATCAAAGAGATCATCTTTAACTTGAATGTGCCACATTTAGTACAATGTTTTCTGGTATCAGTGGAAACATTTTTATTTGTTTCCAAGTTACTATACTGATATCTAAACAAACTCAACAATATATATATATATTGCTCAGGAATTCAAATAAAGCTGACCATCAGAAGTGACAGAAATGAGCTATGATTCTATCTAAAGTCTTCCATTCTATCACAGCAGTAAATCACACAAGACAGTTAATTGATTAATATGTATAAAATTGAGATATTTACATAAATTGGATATTTTTCATAATTTTGATTACAGTAACTATGTAATTAAAATATAATAAAACAGCTGCAGTTTGTAATCTTTGAACTACTGATTGATGCACTAAAAATTGAAATTAATAAAATAGTCATAACCCTTTACAATTAAATGTGTGCAGTCAGATAGTTTATATTTACACATTGTATTCAGTTAACTTGCTACCGACATTGTTCAAGCTCTCCACCAGGAGCAACTTGTGAATATTAAAATAAGTTATATTTTATGAAAAGTTACCCCAGAAATCTATTTTTATAGGGATAGAAAAAAAATCTATTTACTACCTAACATTCTTTTTAAGAAGCACTTTCTTTAATATTGTCACAAATTAAATAATTTCTAATGATCCAAATCATTTTGAAAATACAGATAACAAATAAAGTACATGTGCCACTTATTCAAGTGAAAAACGTCTTCATTCATTTGACCAATTATACAAATTCTACAAATTGCAAATGAAGTTGAAAAGTAACTTAAATTTAGAAATCTAAAAATAAAAATGAATTTTATGTATGATTGAGGTGCAAAAATATTACACAATGAAGTTAAACTTTGAAAAAATCATATAGATCAGGAAAGGGATTTTTTGAGTTTTAACTTTTTGATGTATTTAATATTGAGTAATATTTAAATAATGTAAAAATTTATTAATTTCTATTATTGATAAATAATTCAGAAAAAAAAAATGGCTTTGGAAATTATATAAATGGAGCTATTAGTTTTAAGGAAGAATATTTTATTTAGTATATGAACATATGATTTGATTTTAATATAAATTCAAATAAATTACCAGTGTTAAAGCATGTATATAAAGTGATCCTTAACAAATTCATGTGCAATAACACTTTTTTTATATATAAAAAATAGCAAATAATGTAATTTATCAACTTATTTTTTTTTTATGCATTGAATTAATTTTAATAACTAATCATTGTAAAAGTAATAAGGAATGTGGTTTTGTTAAATTATATAATTTGTTACAAACTATGTTGGCAGCTACTTTTTATAAGTATATTTTTAATTAATACATTAATTAATAATTATTAATACACAAATAATCATTAATAATCAGAAATAAAATAATAAGGATCATATAAATTTATTTAAAAACAGATTGAAAAACAAAGAATAAAACATTGAAACATACAAACAAAATTTTTTAAAAGGTTGGTACACATATAAGTGCTAGCAGCTATTTTGATTTAATTTTAGTTATTTTTGTATTTCCAATATACATATATTAATCTCTTCAATTAGCTCAAGTCATCACATTTCTATCATTCATTTAATATTGTTTTATATTTATCTAATGTGTATTACATAGATTTATTTTAAAATTATTGCAATTGCCATATGGTCTTATTGATAATTACAAGCTTTTAATAAATATTATATCATTTTAAATCTCAAATGTAGTCATTAATTTTTATTAAAGATTATATACATGTGGATATGTGTGTATTAACATACATATATCTTATTTTTACTTTTTCAGCATTTTATCTCATGCTTTATTTAAATTCACAACTTATTACTATCAAATCTCAAATATTCATTTGGGAAAGGGTAATGATTTTGATTAATTGAAAAGATTAGTTGTCAAAATGCATCTTAGGAATCATTTATAAGTTTAAAGTCTGAGTACAATGAGTTGTGATTTTACAAATACATAGATTTTGCACAGAAAGTGATTGAAAACATTGAATACAAAAATAAGATCATGCAGTTATTAATAATAAAAAAGATATATTTGATCTTTACTAAAAATTAAAGAGCATTTCAAAGTTAAAAGAGATGCAATTATTTTTACCTTGATGAAAGATGATTCACAACCATTTGTGTACTTGTTAAAAGATTTCAGTCATCAGCAAATGCTTATAAAAATGCAACAATTGTAAAATCAATTGATATATGTATTGTAAAGGTTGGAAAGACCCACCCTTCCCATCAAAGTGTAATTATTGTGTCAAAAAAAAAAAATCTTTGATTTGGCTTTGATATGGAAGTTTATATGTATATATATGTTGTTGTTATTATTATTATTTATTTCATTTTTTTCTTTTGATATATGCATTTATTTATGATTTTGGGGATTTAAATGGCATTGGTGATATATATATATGTATGTGTATATAGATTTTACCAAGATACTAGTTTATGTTTAGAGTACTTACCTTTTTGTAATATCAATGAGTAAAATATTGGCATATAAAATTGTAAATATGTTTACATTGTGTTTTTGTTTTTAAAATTATAAGCATTGGTGGTCGAGAGGTCAGAATAGCTGCCTAACAAGTAGTTGTCCTGAGTAAGTGGGTTCGCTTCCGGCTGATGCTATGACACATGCGAGAAAAAAAAATTGTTGTGTACTACTTATTTATTTATTTGTTCATTTTTTTTAAATTTTAATATTTAAAAATCACAACGATTGTTGTAATAAAGATTTTGATAGCAGCTTGTGAAAGACTGAACTAAACACTATACATAAAAAAATACAATTGCCATTAAAAAAAAATGAAAGCAAAACTTTGCTGCTGTCCCCTATATAAGTCTGGTTTGACATGTCTACCTTGTTAAGTAATAGTTATTTTTCTTTTAATTAGTATAGATCATGTTTTCTTTCCTGTTATAATCAAGGTTGTGAGTGTTTATTGTATGTGTAATATCATGAATCAATATGTATTTAAGATCTTGTTTTTACATGTAATTTATATAACTCTTTTTGAATCACAATAAAATTTACCCTTTCAAACATAATAATAATCATCATCATCATCAAATAGTTTATCACTTAGAAAAAAACATATGATATTTGAGCACTGGAATGACAGAATTGAGTTTTAATTTGTGAATCTTTTATGTTTGAGTCTTTCATAAGACTGCATTAATATTTTATATGTGAGTCATTTTTTTTTAAAAAATTCGGCTGTTTTTTTTAAAATGAAATTGTATAAGTTCTTTAAAAATGTATTTAAAATGTGCTTTTATTTTAATATTATTCATATTGTTCCAATTGATAACTGTTTGCCTCCTTCCCAAATGAATCCAATCTACATATTTTATAAGAAAAACTCTTTACTGATGTATCTGTTCTTTGTACTTTTAAAGTAAATAAAATTCAGAGTTTCCAAAATTAGAGCCTTCATTGTTAATATTTTTTATTAGTCATTAATTAGACTAGAGATTATCCATTTAATGAATAATGTTTCTTTAATGTAATTTTCATTACACCATTCTCACACAAGATAAGAATAATCAGTTCTAGACTCATGCATATTTAAAATGATTTATTTTATTGAAAACTTAATCTTTAATAAATTGCACATATTTTACAATTATAATTGACATTTGCATTTTTTCTTAAAATAAAAAAAAATTAGCAACTGAAAGGGGAAGAAACATTTCATTAAAAAAAATATCTGTACACTTTTTTTTTTTTCATGTGTCATAGCATTGGCCGGGACGCGAACCCACAACCGTCTGCAACCAACTACTTGCTTGCAAGGTTGCTGAAATGACCTCTTGGCTAACAACGCTTGACAAATATCTGATCACTTATAGTTTAAAAAGCATAAAACAAACAACAAACAAATAATACAAACCATTATGAAATCTGTTGTAAACAAATAAAGAAAACTTTAATCAAGATAAAAAATGCCTTAGACAAAATAAATTAGTGAGAAAATAAATTAATGAGAAGTTATTTTAAAAAAGATTTCATTCAATTTAGAAGAATTTTAATATCCAGATACTTCATTGCCAACTAAACAATTATCTTAGAAGAGCTGTTTATGTGCTGTTTAGCTGGTTATTTTAATATAACAAAGATAATAATTCAATATTACTGATGATTTGATTGGTTGGATAATTAAACATTGTTAGTAAGTTCATTTACATATATCTAAAAAGTTTTATTGCTGGATAATTGTAAAAATTATTGGCAAGTTATAGCTATTTTAGTCAAAGATTAAAATAACTCTTTACAACTGTAATTACTAAAATATATAGAATTTTAAACTTGTTTTAAAGTAGGTTATTTTGAAATTTTCAGGCCAATATAGAGCAGGATGAGCAATCTTAAGTTAGCTAGTCAACTCTGGCCCTAGAAAATCTGTAACCTGATTCAATGTATAAAATATGTATAGTATAAATGGTCTTAGATAAAATGTGTTTATTCATTTGTACTTATTAAAGTTGCACTATATGTTATTACAAATCTTTTTTTTTTCCAAAATGATGTTTACTATATTTAAAAGTAGATCCTGAATAATTGATGAAAAATTGGAGCACATCTGAAATTTCACCATTACTAAAATGTAGCAGACATTTTTTTTTTTGTTAAAACATAAGGAATAGCAAATATCTCATTAAATTTTGGATTAAATTCTTATATTAACACTGTATTTTTTCCTATTTGTGTCTGGAATTATATAATTATGTGAAAATGTAGTAATAAATAACAATAATTACAATCTTGTTGTGATTAATACATTTTGAAATTATAAATATTGAAATAAATAGTTTTATATCATTCTTTTATTGTGAAGCCCTAAAAATGATGAGTTTCATCTACATCATATAATTGTGAATTTGTCTGCAACTGAAAAAGTTTCCTAGTCCTAGTATGAACAAATTAAGACTCATGGCTGTCATAGAAAATTAAGGTAAGACATACCATACCCATGGTTAAATTGATAATATTCTCAATAAAATATGGAAGTTCTCAATATGGTAACAATAAAAAATATATGTATTCATATTTGTCCAAAATTTTGGAAATAGTTTTTACTCTAGTTATTTCACAGTAATTAATATTGGTATAGTAAATCAAAGTTAATACATTTTATTTTAGGGAGAATTGGAAATCAAATAGAAAGAAATTGTTTCATCAGGTCACAATTAACTTTAATATTAAAATTTGTAATAATACATATTTTCTTTTTATTACATAGAGTTAATTCTATGCTAAAATTAGGAACAGATCTACTCAAACTGATAAAAAATTCTGGATATCATTTCCTTTTATAGCAAGGGCTACTCACAGTAAAAACAAAATCATCTTCACACTTCTCCCACTCTGAATCACCTGATTAACAATACAAAAGATAAACTGCCTCCAGGGCCAGTATCTCAATTTGTGTATAAAATTATATGCAACAACCCAAACTGCAACATTATATATTATAAAGAATTTTGTGCCAACTTCTCTACAAGAATTTCATAGCACATATACCACTATAATCGAGCTAAGACTATTATGGATATTAAATGTACTTTCTACAAACATGCATCTAAATATACTCATAGCTTTAAACTCACATCTTCCAATATTGTCTGCTTCAAAAGAAATAATATTAAATGCAAAGTTAAAGAGGCCTGACACATTGTCAACAATATACACACAGTCAACAAGAAAGAATTTTGCATTCCCCTATCAAAAAGTGGGTAATTTATATCACTTCACTTACATCTTATAATCAAATTTTATGTAAATCACCACTTTTGTAATTTATCTATAAATCTCATAATTTTCTTGGATAACTATAACTATGAACATAACTACTTGTATGCTAAACATACTATGTTGTTAAAGTATTAAACAAGCTTTTCTTAATATACATGTTATATGTATGAGTTAAATCTATAATTCAAATTATGTTCTATTAGTTATAAAAACATTAAAATTATACAATTAAAATTTTGAATTAAATATGTATAAATTTATTATTTTGATATAAGATAAAACTGTAATTAAAAGGCAGTAAACTATCTCGATTAAAGCAAATCTCTTGCTTATTGACAAACAATATAATGCGATAGGTAATTGAAATATTTATTAAATAATATAACAGGTATAATGCAAGCAAGGTGAGATATGTTTAAAAAATAGGGACTTCAAAGTCCATTCATTCATTTTTACATTTATTCCTTTTAGTAATACAATAAGAAAATAACAGAGAGAAATTTGTATCAGAAATTCAGCAGAGAGACTTGGATCAGAAGGAAAAGAAAGTTAATTGTAGTAACCAAGCTAGTTTGACCAAGAGGAGAAACTAAAGAGGCATGCAAAACTTTGCAAAAAATATGTAAATAAAATTATGCATTCTTTTTAGTGATAATAAGATTAATCATAAATAGCTTAGCATAGTGTACTAAATTCTCTTTTATGAGAATGCAGGTTCCTACCTGACTAAGCAATTAGAGACATTTACTGGAAACCTAAAAAATTTTGTGAACAGATCTTGCTAAAAAAACAATTGACTATTATTGTTAAAAATTAAACCCTAAAATTTTATATAAAGACATATTCTAATGAAGACATACGCATCTGAGAAGCTATCCAAAACTTTTATTGATGAAATCTATATCTATAGATATATATTAATAAATTCACAGACATTGAAAATAGATAGATGAAAGTTAAATGTTGATAATATATATATATATTCTTTTTATAAAGACCAATCAACTTTATCCACAAATATTAGTAATTCTAATATATTTTGATTGTTTATCTACATTTTTTTATCACAGTATGTCAGTAATATGGACACATTTTATACTTACTGCATATAATTTCGTCAATGTACATCAGCTGATGTGTTGCATTAAAATAATTCTAAAATGTGACAAAAGTTCAATTATGAAAATAATTTAGAATGATAAATGACATATTAAGTGATAGAATTTGATTAAGGATTGTGTATCTTGTACATAACATTTTTTATTTATTCATAACTTAACATTATTGGCATATTGTGCATTATTCATATTTTATTGCATTATTAAATATTGTTATCACTTTTGAGCTCTTTATTTTCTATTACTTGTTCTATGTTGTCTAAGCATTTGTGATTGGTGGATTATTAAATTCTAGAGCATCATATTCTGCAATGCTGTATTAGATATCAAGAATTGAGATATAATGATGAAATCTCAAAGGTGAAATCAGTTCATATAAAGAATTAGTCACTGATGCTCTGCTGGAATACTGAAGTTATTTCCTAATTTACAAATGATACTGGATAATTATTCTATGGTGTCCCAACTTGACTAAAATAAATTGTTTATAAATTTTATTCTCATTGTGTTACAATAATAAAGGCGACTAATGTATATATTTCTTTCTGTAGCAATTATTTCTATTAATTAATCAAATTTAATTTTGAGAATCTGCACACAAGGATTACATTGTTTTGATGCTTCAAAATGTCACTTTTGTACAAGATAGTATGCTAATATTTTTTGATAATATAAATAAAATCTCAAAAAATTGAAAAATATTTTGTATTGAAATATAATTTATTAGTAATCTTAACTTATCACGACTTTAAATAAATAAATTATACACTGCGTGTATATATATATATTAAAAATAGCATAATAAAATATTTTTTTCTTTAATTTTAGTTTTTAATCCTAAATATAGATATGAAATTTTTTACTTTAAATTATATATTCAAAACAATCAATAATTATATTAAATTACAAAAAAGCACGCCTAATTTAATAATTTAATGTTTACATCTGAGTGCACACAATTAAAGGTATCAAAATAATAATGATAATAATACAATGCAACACAAGTTTGTAAAAAATAATAATCGCACATATCATAATGTATTCAAATTAAGTAAAAAAGACATTATTTAAATTGAATGACTTTACTGCATAATTAAAACCAAAACTTTTTTAAAGGTTTTTAAAAGTTTAGGAATTTTTAAAATTGAGATTCCAGGAATTAATTGCATTAAAGGGGAGATATGAAATGATAACTACGGTCAATGGTGATTAAATGTTATTGCTTGGTCGTAGTACCCGGTTGTCTAGCAACTATATATTGCCTTCAGCCACAGAGGTTACAGTTTAATAAATTAATAAAATAGAGTACTCATAAAAAAAAAAATTTCTTAAAAGTAAACTTTTTAAATATATGACAAATAAAAGCAAAAATTTTTAACTAAATCTTTTTAGAGATTCTCAAATTTTATATAATAAATCGCAGATATAAATAATAATAATGATAAAGGATTACATCGTTTTATAATGTCAATAAAAAAAGTCATGGCACATCAAATCATACAACAAATTGCTAAATGTAGCATAAAATGTATTACATGGATCAAATTGCTTATTAATTGACAATATTTTCTTCACTAGTCAACATTGCACCATAGTGTTTAAATTTTAGTCTTTTTCCAAAGGTAAGAGAAAAAAATTAGAATATTATGATCAAATAATTGAATGAATAAGAATGCTGAATGACATTCATAAATAGACATAGGCGCTGATATAAAAAGTTTGATTATTAAGTAAACTTACCTTCTTCTTTTTTTTTTTGAGGAAAATGCTAAACAGAAATAAAAAAATGAAAGCATCCAAATAAAGAAATAATTGACTCATCGAAAATAATCATCAATTTGTGAGATATAAGATAAATGTTAATGCAAGAACGGAGATTTAAAAAACAATTAAAAAAATAACAGTATCAGATTTTGTTATTTCTGATCTTCAGAAATAGTCCAGTGAACTTAAGTTAGAATTTGCAAATCATCTTAAATTAACTGATTCTGAAGATGGTTCAGACTTGACTGAAATTGATAAGAAGATAGCTGATATTCTTCTAAGAACTGGGATAACAATAACTGGTATAAAAAACAGTAATTCATCAGTTAATTTTCAATTGAGACAAAACAATGTATAATGAAAATAATGAATATGAAAATATTTTAAAATGATCTATTAAAAATATGTGAAAATTTAAAGTTTTGCAAAATGATATGAAAAAGAGTTAATAATGATATAATAAAACTTTAATTATATACTAAGTTTTAAAAGTACATAAAGAATATCTTGGTATTGGAAATAAAATTGTTTCAATAATAAAAACAAAACAAAAAAATAGCATAATAAAACTATTTAATTGACAAAAAAAAAGTTGTTTCAGCAATAAAAAGAAAGAAGGAACTATTGCTAAAAAAAAGGGTGTCATAAAATGTGTGAAATTTTTTTTATAAAGAATTATATAGCAAAATAATAATGTTCGAATGACACATGAGAGTTTATAAGAAATTTGAGTGTTGGAAGAGCAAGCACTTTAATTGATTTCAAGGAATTCACACTCCAGTGTCTGACACGGTACTACTGCAATAAATCATACATACTCTTTAAATTACACTATCTGCCTCTACTTTATGGCTATATTGCTATGATTATGATACTATTTCAGAAACATCAATAGCATGCTTCCGCATATTGTACTAGGTGTATAAACATTCCAGTTTAAAATCCTAGGAAATGATAAGAATTACTATTGATGCCTTAAAAAAAGTAGATGAAGAAATGAAAAATTGTTGACAAAGCTATATATGAAATATCTGAAATGTTAAAGATGCATCAAATGATTGGAACTATATAGAAATGATATTTAGGAATACGTATCAGTCTTCTGTCATTTTATATAAAATCTTTACTAACATATCTGTACCTTCTATGCCTTGTTTACATTTAACTTTAAAATCAAGTTAATCAAAAGAATGTTAAATTTATAGCAATTTTAGCTTAGTGAATTCCATTCAAGTATTGAGAGAAGTGATAGGTTGAACCAATAAGTACGTGTTACCATTAGTCTTTTGAATTTGTAAATTATGATAGGCATTTGATTCTAAAAATACTTCCATAATGATTAAAATTATATGACAATGTGACAGCCCTAAGAAAAGTAATATTAATAAGTATAAAAATGGACGATTCCATATCTCCAAAAATGTAGTTTTATAAAAAATATTTTTATGGATTAAAATGAAAATAAAAAATACATTAACCATATTTATCTAGATTTTGCAGGAAATGTGGTTGTTTTCTTAAATAATGTTTTAACATATCAGGAATTGACCCAAGAGTTATCAAATCCAAAATAGCAAAATAGGACTAAAGATATAGGATAAATATCTAAAGAAATGTTTAATAGTTTTTGTCATCAATTGGAAGAAGTTAATAAATAATTGATCAAAAATTAATTATAGAATTAAATTTGAATGAGTGTTCTAGCTAAAAATAATTTAATAAGAAAAGGAAATATGTCTCTGTGTTTGAAAAGGAAATTTTTAAATGAATGTTTTACAAGTTCTTAATGACAATAGACACAACATAAAAACGAGAGAGATTTAGATAGTTAACAGAAAAAGCAATAGACAGATTTCAGGTTACTCAATAAAGTATAGAAAGAAACAATTTGGAATTGATAAGAAAGATTGAAAGCAAAGTAAATGAGAAATCATTGAAAGAATTAAAGATTGAACAAAACCTAAGATAGATATATTGCTAGAACATATAATAATAAATGGACAGTTGAAATCTAAATTGGATCCTAAGAAATTGAAAAAAAAAACTTAGAAAAAATCAGTTTGCTGGAGTGATGCAGAGAACGATAGATTGAAGAAACTAGATTAAACTTGGAGAGACTTTTATCCTGTAGTAAAGGGATACTAGTTGAAAATGATGATAGAAATCCAAATTAAAATAAATTATTTAAAGCACTGTAATATTTTATTTTACTCAAGCTACATTACCAGTTTAATTTGTAAAGAATTAATAGAATCATGGTTAAACAAATATTCTTGATCACATCTATACATTTAATTTCATATTAGTTGACTTTATTATAAATTATTATTAGTTTCCTGTATCTAAAATAAATATTAAAATTACTTAGGGTGTGTGGAAATTATTTCGATTTTTAGTCTTGGAAACAAAAATACATCAAACTGTAGTTAAGCTTTAGTAATTTGTGAAAATATTTCACAGCTTTACTATATTTATATGCGTTAATCAGGAATATAGTTAAGGACAGCTTATCAATACAAAATGTTGTTTTTATTTAGTTGTTAGCTTTGCATGGACTTTGGGATATGATATTAAATCATTCACTTATGGCATAACACAATGCTTATTATTGAGTGATAAGTTTTTAAATGGAAAGATGTCACAGTAATCAGCGTAAAGGCTAAGCGAGTTGATAGTAATGCAACACATACATGAAGTATAATATACATAATTACAGAGCATAATATAAATTCAGAAGAGCCGTATTTTAATAAAAGCGGATAACATACCTCCTTCTGACGCATGCATAGACAAATAAATTCTTATTTCAGCATTAATAAAGGAAACAATTACAGATAAAAGAAATTTTAATAAATTCAATTGTTAAATTACTTTTTTTTTCTCTAAAGAATAAATAACATCTGTTGAGATGCAGTAATAATTAATAATATAAAGATTACTTTTAAATTATTTAAGAATTTCCTGTATTTTTTTATTCTGTCAGAATGAAAAAATGAAAATAAAAAATATAAATTGATTTAAATATAAAACATTCTGCTATATATTATTTCAATGTCTACCGACCCACACATATACATGTGTACAGTTTCAAGATTGAATAACTTGGCTCGGTGACTTCTGTATGTATATGACAGCACATCTGTATTGTTCATTGATTGTAAAAAAAAAAACAAAAAAAACTTATTCTTAGTAATGTTCAAGTTATAGAGCCCTCTAGAATAGGATTCAGACTGCAATATGACTAATCAATAAAAGAACAATAACATAAACAGGTTAATCAAATCACTAAGTCCGTAAATCTGATTGTTGACATTAAAGTATGGGGTTGCCTATAAAATTGAAATCCATTAGAAAGAGAGATAAGTATTACTGCCATGTTCAGTATAGTAATTGACTGATCTAGAATTACTCTGTCACTAATACATACTGATCTATATTTATGAAATATAGTCAGGCACATTTGAAATCTGAGGAAGAAGCTGTTGAAAGCATATAGTACTGAATCTTTCATTAGGAAAGCCAATGTGGTTTGAAATGTTAGATTCATTAAAATGAGCCATGACATCCCTTAACTTGCAAGTTATTATTGACAACAGCTACATATTTGTAACCTCACCAATTTTAGCAGACAATGAACATTTACAATGTTGTGATTATATTATTACTATAAATAAATGCAATAATATCTTGATGCAACTTTAGTTGTATCTCAATTAGTTATAATATATCATATATACCTTAATCGACACTCTACAATGCATTTAACATATGATTTATTTTATTTCCTATTACCTACAGTTTTCAACTGTCCAGCAGTCATCATTAGAGCTACAATATTTTTTTGATATCTCAATTAGTTATTAGCTGCAAAACATTTTTCAATTGCAAAACATATATATTCAACAGCATTAATGTACAGTGTCTGGATCTAATCATGTGAGTTGTTCAGATCTTTGCTGCTATTAATGAGTACTCACTAGAAGTGAGTTTTAATAATAACTAGTAAATAATAATGGATAGAACAACTGAATGTTAATTGATGATTTAATTCTCATTCTACATTCATGGTTTTGAATATAGGCAAAATAATAAAAAATGTTGAGAATTCAATCCATATGTTGAGCTGCAATGTACTATATTTTGTATTTTCAATCAGTTCAATGCTTCCATCTAAGTATTGATAAAACAATAAACTCTGCTGATAGCCTATTTTAATTTTAAACCCCTAACTATATTATAGGGATATAATTTCAGTCTCCAGGTATAGGATAAAAGCTCAAGATTTTGCCATAGTGTTTAGAAAGTGAATACTCAACTGCGATATGAAAAGACTTTCTAAATTGAGGCATTGAGGGGAATTCATTTCTGCAGTCTCCTAGGTAGTCTTAGCCAAAATTACAACAAATCAGGTGTCTTTATTAAAGAAATCCGGTCCCAGTATTAAACCAATTGAGCAGATATCTGGGTCAGACAAATCAAATATTCAGATAATCAAGGCAAAAGGGATTTCTAAATAAAAATATCAATTAAAGACTATCAATATAAAACACTGGCAAATATTCCTAAAAAAGTTTCCTATAGAAAAAGGCAGCAACATACACAGACTAAATGTTCATGTAAAATATTATACAATTTGCAATCTGCTTTAAAAAAAGAAACAGTAAGATGAAGGAGAAAAGAATAGGTAAATTCACTGTAAAAAAATCTGAAGAGTAAACTAAAATCTTATAAAATCAATATAAACAATCTAAAATAATTTGTATTCATATAAAAAGAAAATTATGTGTAATATAAAAAGCTTGAAAAACACTGATTCAAATGTGAGGCCTGAATTATTTTCAATATTAATAAAACTAGATTATAGATCATGTTAAAAATATATTTGGGCTGTCATTTTCATAAAAAACATTGATTGAAAATCTAGCAATAAAATGACCACAAGTTATCATGGCAAGCAAATTCACTTCCTGAACAAAGCAATACTAAAGTTTACAATGTTTTTTAAAAAATGTTATTTTGCCTCTAGTTGGTTCAGTCACTTAGACTATGCAGCAATAAAAGTGAATTAAGTTCAAATATAATAAATTTAAAAGATTATTGATAGCCTGGACAATATACATTTAAATATGAGTTTTCATTACAAATCACTGTCTTTATTTTGAATGGCTGAAATAGTAGCAGAACTGAACATGTGGCAAGTTGAAAGATCTGAGTTGAAGGGTCATTCAGACCATTATTTCACCACAAGTTATTTCCAATTGTGCCTATCATAAAAATCAATGTGAAATAAGAATCTATGGACATTATTAGTGTATGATCAATAAAATACTGTTAGATGATAATTTTCTCTTACCAGCTGTCAAACATATCCTCAGAACATTGCCTAGGAGAGAAGATTTTCACAAAAATTGACTTAAAATATGATCATCTGCAGCTACCTATTGACCAGATTTCAAGGGCATGAATAATTATTACCTACAGAATTTTATTTAAAATGAACCATCTTTCTTTCAAAATATCAGTAATTTCAAGAATATCATAGCCTTGTTGAAACACTTGATGCACTACCACATGTAAAATAAACCATCTGCTTTTGGAATATTTTGATAATTTTTATTTGGTGAGTACAAATACACTAGAACAGCTATAAATGCCTACTAAAAAACTATTGGGCAAATTCAAAGCCTCAAGTGTTAAAATAAGTGCAGAAAAATCTATATTTAAAAGTAAGAAGCTTGAATTACTTAGCTAGAAAATAATTGCAAAAGCTATCCATATATCAAAACAAAAAAATGTAATCAATTCAGTGGGGAATGGGATTTCTCTATAAACAAAAGAGAGTTCCATTTATTTCTATACCTTATTAATTGTTTTAGAAAGTATTACAAAACAGAAGCTGCTAAATGGATTGTTGGACAAAAATGCAGTCTGGTAGTTAGAATTCAAGCATGACAATGCTGGAACAATTCAGAAATATTTGCTGATTCTCAGTTGAGATGCACCACTTTCTAGGGGTGAAAACAACACCATCCTAGAATGCAATTATTTTATTGCATTCATTTAAGAATGTTTGATAAAGTTGAAAAAATGCACTGATAAATGGAAAGGCTCTAAATATGACCACTAGTATTTAAAAACTGATCATATACTACTATTAACTTTGTATCACATAGAGAAATTTTCCAGCACATTTTCCCATGCTTATTATGATGTTTTAATTTATTATCAAGGAATTAGTGTAAATTGAATACATTAATAGAAATAAATTTACCATTTAGATCGTCTAAGTACTTGAAATGATTAAGTAAAAAAAAAAGGCTTGGATAATCAATTTACTAATATGATTTATTTAGAAAAAAAATGCTAAGTCTTTTATCAGTCAAAGAATAAAGAAAAATGTTTAGCAATTTTTAGTCTGGACAGTTATATGTTAAGAATATTAATCAATTTAAATATCTTGATAGTTTTATAACTAAGAACTAAGATTCCAGTGTACTGCTGCATTGAACAAGATAAATAGTATTTTATAACAATGTATTGCAAGTAAACTATTTCCATATAGAACTTCTATTTTGCATAATTTATTGTATAAATATGAGTCTTGAACTCTCTATCAATGTAATATAAAGCCATTATTTATATAAGGATGCTTCACAAGATTTTAAAAATATGATGACAAGCTCATAAGAATAATCACTATGTTCTCCAATTTGTAGATTGTGAAACTATAAAGTTTATGAAGTGAATGAGTGGTAACAGACTTTCTAAAATATATATATTTGATGAATAGGAACATGATTTTTGTAAGAGAGGCAATCTTATTTATGTTATACAAATTATTTTAAAAGGCATTCTAAAAAAAATACAAACAAAAACAAACAATGGCTGCAAAGTGGTCACATTGGGAACTGCAATTAAACAAGACAGTGGAAGTATTTCAAAAAGAAAAGTTCATTTATAATTTAAGAGACTATTGTAGGATATTAATCAAACTGACTAAAAGTTTAGCAATATGATATAAGTGAATGTATTTCTGGTGTATAGATTAGTTTGCACATTTAGAGAACTGATATCTAATGTGTTATACATATTTGTATAGTCTTTTTATCCTTTTTTCTTCTGGAGTTATATAATGATCATGCTTGTTTATAAATAGTTGCTAATGATAATCCAAAGTAAAGATTTTAAGTTCAAATGATAATCTTGTAGCTTTGAATTTTACTTTTTGTATAGTCATTGACAATTAAACATCCAAATGGTTTTATGTAGCTAATATTGATGAATAACATTGGCTATTTCTCAATAACATGATGAGATATTTTAAATCTGAGACAATAATTCTAACATTTTAGCTTAATTCTGTTTGGTCTGATTATTTATGATTTTCAATATAGTATATAGGGATGGTTATAATTACTTTCTTCTGAGCTACATGAAATGATGTATAATTAAACATAAATTGTTTTTTTTTTAAATATAGTTTTTCAATTCATTATCATTTCTAAAATTAAAAAAATGAGTTTTATACTTTTTATAATCAAAAGTTCAAGCATTTTTCCATTTCCTATACTATTTCATTAAAATTTTCTCATACATATTTTTTAAAATAATATAAGTTTATATTTTGCAAGCATTTTTATTATTATGTGTGTTGCTGTTGAATACTTGATTACAAAAATTGTCATCCACTATTAGAGTTTGAAGATTGGACGGACAGAATATTTCATTACTATAAGGAATTTGATATGCTTATACAAATATTTTTAAAATTACAATCTTTTAAAGTAATGGATGGCTAAAGGGAGCTTGAAAGTCTGTGTTCAAATCCCCTATATTACATCTAGATTCCAGGTATATAAAATATACTTGTATTTAAAATCTTTAAAGTAAAATTAATTGTTTGCTCTATACTTTACTTTATTTTATTTTAGATCTCACTTTATTTTAGAATAAGTTTTTCTTTTTTTTCATATGTCATAGCATCGACCGGGAGGCGAAACCACAACCGTCTGCAACCAACTACTTGCTTGCAAGGCGGCTGCACTGACCTCTCGGCTAACACTTTTGCAAGCATTTTTATAATGTGCGTTACTGTTAAATACTTGTCTACAAACAGTGTCATTCATCATTAGAATTTGATGATTGGACGGACAGAATGTTTTATATGAGGGATTTGACGTATTTACAAAAATATTTTTTAAATTATAATCTTTTAAAGTAAAATTAATTATTTGATCTATATTTTATTTTAGATCACAAGTTATTTTGTTGTTATTATTGATTAAGATGAATAATGAAATATAAATGATTAGAATATAACTTTAATAGTTTATATATAAACAGAAATAAAAATGGAAGTCATAATAACGACTATCTCATAAGTAAGAAAAAATACGAAGTAATCATTAAAAATATTATACGTAGTTCTTAACTGATTTAAATAGGTAAAATGCATTAAACAAATTTATCGCTTATGAGACACAGAAAAATCTTTAACTTCAATATATATGTTAGTAACTTAACTTTTATGAAAGAAATGTTCTTATTTTATCCTACAAATATTTTTTTTCTATATGTTTGCTCATTTATTTTTTCTAGTCCACATTCTTTAATTCGGACCAAAAATTATATTCTTTATAAAAATATTTTTAAATAGATATTTACAACAATATATTTTCATGGTGGAAAGAACTTTTTGCTTTATTAGCTTTTTAAATTAAGAAGTAGAAACTTTTGAAGCAAAGATTTCTTTGTTTGAATTGATTACCATCTTCCTTTAGTTTACTGTTTCCTGGCGGAGGACTATAAGACATGGATTGTGATTCTATAAATATTAAAAAAATCAGTGAAATATAACATTGTCATCCTCTGGAGCAAAGACTAATTTAAATACAATTACAAGGAATCACTTCCTTTACTTAAGAGACCTTGACAACATAATGTAGCTATGCATAAACAATTAAGAATATAGTTTACTGAGTGTGTATATATTTTGATATCTCTATGTCTGTATATATAAACATTATTCTTTTTTAAGAAATTGGCTTGCTTTACTTATTGCCGTATTTATTATTTATAAGCAATCACTATTAATTTAACGAGCATCGGAATCTAATCAAAAAAATAACAGAGATAAAAAAGAAACAAAAAGTAGATATATTTTGTAAGCCTATACTTATCAATTTGTGAAACATAATGGTACTCACATTCATCATACATTAATCCTTTAAAGCAATTTTTTTTCTGAAAATTTTTGATTTTTTTGTTTAATTGTATTCTGTGTTTTCCTATATCTTTCCAAGTATAGGGGATTTGAACTCAGACTTTCAAGCACCACTCACATGTAGAAAAGAAAAAATCACCAATATACATATTTTGTGCTAAACCAGCACTCATCAATTGGTCCATATTATCATCTCCCACACATATATATAATCTTTTCTACATGTGTGTGGTTATGTGTATCAGTTGTAGGAGAGATGTGTTGAAGAGTGCTTGAAAGTCTGAGTTCAAATCCCCTATACTTACAATTAAGCTCCAGATTTGTGAGAGTGCCTGGTTTTCAAATATTTATATCTTTCCAATGAAAGCAATCAATACTGCACCTCTAAGAGATGATCTCAGTAACAATAAACATGAATTAGCCTCATCCTTAAACATAAAACACTTTTCAGAAAATCTGCTACTCTTTATATGCATCACACTTTTAGCTTAATGAAGCTGCATTCTTGCAATAATAGAATAAATATCATCACATCCAGCAACTAAAAAATAAAACAATTTACAGCCATCACATTTTCAAAATATTGTGGAACATCTTTAAATAAACATTTTTCAATATATTTCACACATATATATATATATAGATACAAATCAACTTTAAGCAATTACTTAAAAAATATGTAAAATACTTTCATCCATATGATATTATTCACACCCTGAAAAACAATTGGCTTACATGATACTCCATGACATTTGACAAAAAATACAATTTACTCAAAAGAAATAATAAAGAATGGTTTATCTCTTACATGTAGTCTCTCAAATTCTTACCCGGGAATATCATGTAGAATCTATTTTAGTTGTGCACATCCATACCTTGAATTTTTATTGTCATTAATATCTCTAATAATCACTCATGCTTAAAATAATTATAGATTAGATATGCATTTAGTCTTACAAACTGCTATCTGAATAATTTAAAATTTTCTTTGCATGTATGTTAATATTTGAAAATAATATTTTATCAATAAATGAAAAAAATGGAAAAGAATTAATGTCAAATTTTTTTGTTTAATAAATTTGGCAAAATAATATTCCTACATACAATTGATTAAGTTTTAAGTAATTATTTAAGAATAATAAAATTAGGGGCTGCAATGAAATATTTTTAATTGTTATAGACTTACATATAGCTGAATTTCTTCACTCAGCCTTAAAAAAATTAATTATTTAATATTTATGAGAGGAAAAAAAGTTTAAATTATAAGACCATAACAATATGGAATTGATAAAATAATAATAATATTATTATCTGTGATAGTTTTTTCATTATCAAGTTTTTCCTGTGTAGATATTATATTCTTAATTTATTTTTAAAAAAAAACTCAATTAATATCTTAAACTATCTATATAAAAGTATTTTTGTGAATTTAAAGTGAGCATCTAATATCTGCAGTAGGTAAATGATATTAGCATTTATATTTTACTAATTAAATAAAGTTTTTAATTAACACATAATAGAAACATGTTTTTCCACTTCATATGATCTTCATGGTTTATATCATGCAAATTAGAAAGCAGTCAAAATGAGTTACGTCTTGAATTTCTTCAGTTTCAGATATCTTCATATTTATTTCAGAATACATGTCTAGATGTTGAGATTGATGGAAAAAAAATTGTGTTAAATGCAGAAGCAGAATATTAGAGTCCATTTTTCCATCTAAAAAACTACAAAGATATTTAAATTTGTCTTCATTATCAAGTTGATAATTTTTTTAAAATATAAGTTGTTCAAGTTTTCTTCTATCCCAATAATCAAGCATTTTAGTTTTTTTTTTAATACTAATTGCTAAATCAAATTGTTTATATGTAGCATTTAAAATTTTAAGAATATTTTATAGATTATTCTTTAAATTGAAAGAGTAGAATAATCATAATATGCTGTAAATTTAGAAATCAAATAGATAAAATTCATGATTTTGTTTTTTAATATTTTCAAATTAAAAATTCCGTAATCAAATCTATATTTCATTATAATGTCTAGTTTCAAAATTAATGTTATAAAAATGAAAATCAAAATTGAAACTAACACATATCTCAGTTTAAACAGTTGTTATTGCAAATTCTTCTGATTTTTAATCACTTCCTTTCATCTCATTTAGCAGAAAATTTTGGATGATCAATTATTATTTTCAAATATTTGTCACAAAACTTCTCAATTAACCAGAATCAATGTTTTGACCAAATTAATTAAAATAATAAATCAAAATAATTTCTTTTCTCGTGAAATGTTTTCCTTACAATATTTACAAATTAACAAAAATCATATCTGTAATCTCGATTCTATAATTTCCGATTACATTCATATATGATGGAATTCAATCTATTCAGTAAAGTCATTGAAAGTACTTTTGCAGTGTTGCACAATATGGTAATTATTGCAGTTTTTCCTAACACATTTTTTTTTTTTAAATTGGAACAATGAAAGTATCCTTAAGATCTTGTGGAACAATTTTCTGGATCCATATATTCCTAAAAAAAATTCATTAATTCTGAAGCTAACAATTATTGTCACACTATTCTTTTAAAACTCATTCAGAATTTTCATCAGAACAGACTTTTTATTATTAAGATTTCAAAGAACTATTTTGCTTTCATCAGCTGGAATCTTTCTTTTCAAATATAGATGAGTAGATATGATTGAAGTATTACTAAATACAGCCAGCTAAATTTTTATATCACTATTAAAAAGATAACCAAAATTTTATTTTGGGTATTCACTGAATGCTATTCACAGATATAAATTGTTATTTTCAATAAATGGATGATGATCAGAAACTAAATGTATTTCCATCTACCAATCATTTTTAAGTCTATTTATCATTTATTGGAATATTGCTTTTAAATCCCTACATTGACTACAAAGCATCACATTCATTTAAATTTTTAATTAAACAGGAAACATGACATTTTTTAAAAAAAATCAAATTACTAAAACCAGTCAGCATTTCTTTTCTGGTTAACTCAATATCCATAATACACTCTTCAAGAAAATTCATGACTCATTATAATATCATTTTAAAAATTCAAGCTAGTAATTTTAGTTTTTAATATTTATGTAGGCTTAACACAACCAGGAGTTGCATCTAAAAATTGAATATCAATTTTCCTACCAATATATTTCAGCAATGTTATTTTAACTATGAAACATATTAATCTATTATTTATCTAATAAGTTATCCCTATAAGTGCTGGTGTAATATTGATTTTTTTATGTTCTGACTCCTAATAAATATAAAATAACATTGTTTTGAATGTGAATTGTGTAAATGAAATATTCAAATATTCAAAAATAGTTAGGAATACAAGCAAAAGAAATAAGACTAAATCTCATAGCAAATCCAGTTCTAGGCAATCTTATTTTTCTCAATGAGATATCCATTAATAAAAACATATAAACTTCTATTTGTTCAATTAAATGCTATTTTTTTGCAATAATCTTGTAATAAATTACAGGCAAATTATGTGATAATGAAGAATTCTAATGGCAAGTTAAATTCAACAGCTCCATTTACTTGACCAAACTTAGTTTTTCTTTTTTACACCATTCACTTAAAAAATTAATACAGGAAACTTTTGACTCTTAAATTCATTACCCTGATACTATATTAAACCTTAAAAGGTACAAAATTCACTAAGAATAATATCCCAATTTTAAACCATGACAATTTCTTTCTATCATAATTTCAGGTCTTGCTAGGTACTTACATTCCAATCCACTTACTAAAAAAATTGCTTATTTTTTTTACCACTTATTTTGCTTTAATTACCATTACTCATATTATCACTATTATCTATTACATATATTCCCATATATAGGTACATTATATACAAAGATTTCATAATATTATAATAGTCTACCATGCTCTAAAATTTGATTATAAATTCAGACCAAACAAATGTTAAATTTATTTAGGTTCTAGTAAGACTTAAGATTTTTCTTTCAAGTAAATAGTAATGAACTAATCCAGTTAATTATCAAAATAATGGTTACAAATAGACGTCAAGCTCTCTTCAGCAAGTTAATGAAATAAGAATGAAAAACCATTCAAATCTTTACTCTCAGACATTCGATAAGCTTGTACCAAGAGTAATTCTTCTTATTAATGTTTCTTATATTTTATATTCTGCAGTGAATTATTTCAAATATAGTTTTAATTTTACTTTATATTATGTAAATAAATATATTCTCATACACATTACTTTTGACTAAATATACACATATATAAATTTTGAAAAAGCAGAAATTTATATACTTTTTGTAAAAGGCATTAAAATATTTTATCTCTTCCTTTTATTATTTACAAGATTTTTTTTAATATAGTCTGGTTCCCAAAATTTATATTAATATTATTTAATGCATTTATTCTTATAATGTGATTTTTATTTCTAATTTTTAAAGCATATATATATATTCAATTTTGACAATCTTTTCTAAAAAAAAACTATCTTTCTGTATGGATGCATTTTAAAATAACACATATTGGTATTCAACTGAAAATGAAAAGCTGGATTATTTTTTGCTGAATCCCCCCCTCCCCCAGTTTACATGTATATATAATGTATGTATATATACATATATCAATTATGCATAGCTTATATCAAAATAAATAGAAATAAACCCCAGTCCACCATAGGCTATGAAAAAGTAACACTCATATATCAGCATACAATAAAAAATACCTTGGTTTTTCCCTTTCAATCTTTATAAGCTTTCACTTACTAATACTGCTGCAAATTCAGAATGAAAATTACATATTAATCAGATTTAAATATACCATTAGTCATTTTAAAATAAAGATAAATACTGCAACAGTAATCAAACATTAGTTTGTAAATATAAATATAAAAAAGGCGTAATGATATATTTAAAATTATCAAGCAGAAGTAAGCCACATTCCTCTATAAGTTTCATTTAAATAATACTCTTATACATCATTAAATAATAAAGTATAGAATAAATTAACCTATTCTTTCAGCTGATAAATATTATTATAGAAAGTTTTGAACTTCATTCTCTATTCTCTATTTAAAACAATTGTAATTTCAAATGATTAATGCTGTATTCAAACATGAAAAATATATAATTATCTGAAATTTCCAGAAATGTTAGTAAATAAAAACTTAAAAAGATCAAAGTTAAAAGAATAGGTAAATCCATCCTATTATTTATTGTTTGCTCATAAATAAAAGCATTACTTAAACCACTAGACATTGCATGATCACCATTTCTTATGCTTGCTCACAACTGTTACTAAAACAGGTAAAACTCTCCATAGAGTAGTGCCACTCAGTGCAAACCAGGGTAATCCATGAATGCCAGAAGGTTTGTGCATAAAATCCCTGTCTAGTGCCTACTCATCCAATATCCCCAGACTAGTTTCTGACTGGTGGCCTTCGTCAGTGAGGAGCCTTGGAACTGAGAGCATTGCAACTAGTCTGGAGATATTGAATCAGTAGGCACTAGATAGGGATTTTATGCACAAGCCTTCTGGAATCCATTGATTACTCTGTCACTGAGTGTCACTATTGTGTGGAGAGTTTTGCCTGTTTTAATAATAGTTATGAGCAAGCATATAAAATGGTGCTCATGTGATGTTCAGTGGTTTAATACTAATCCTGCCTAATAGGATAGTGGTGGCTATGGTTATTAAAAAAACCAAGACACCAAAATGTATGGGTACTGAACTGAGTTCTGACCTATATGACTATATAAGCTAATGAGCTTGGATTGAAAATATTATTGTGTTTTCAATTTAATTCTCATAGTCTTGTAGTTAAGTAGAGATAAAAGGTAGCTGCTGGAGGGTTGCATTAGATCCTGAGATCTAGGTGCAGTGCTCTCAGATCCAAGGCTCCTCACCAATGAAGGCCACAATCCAGAAACTAGTCTGGTAGTATTGGATGAGTAGGCAATAGATAGGGATTTTATGCACAAACCTTTTGGCACCCACTGATTACTCTGGCTTGCACTGAGTCGCACTACTATATGGAGAGTTTTACCTGTTTTAAGAGTGTTGCTTATTTATAGCTTACAGGAGAAGCATGCTTCAGTTTGTATTTCACATACCTTTCATTTCACTTTGAGGCTTTAAGGAATTCAGCAGTGAAATTCTTAATATCCAACCCATTTATTCTTGTCATTGTAGGTATTATTACCAGATGATTATTTATACAAACATGGATGGGTTGCTCACTGCTATGTACCCACCTACAGAGTATAATGTGATATGTAAACTACATACCTGCTTATAGTGAGACCCTGTTAAATAAATGTAAAGAGAGTGCTGCTATCATTTATCTGGCCCAGACAGAAGTGACCAATAAGTGTTCAAATATAAATAGCAAGGAGAACTGGTTTCTCTCTCTTGTATCCTGGTTTCCTCGGGAGTTAGTAAATGCCTTGGATAAAATGTAAAACTCCAAGAAGGAGCCAAATTAGAATTGATAAAGTGATAATCTATACAAGGATTAACTTTCAAATGACTAGTGAACTTTGTTAACATGGTGTAACAATGGATTATAATTGTTTCAGAGTATATATAAATACTTGGTGATTTGTTATATTTAAATAGCATTAAAATTATATATATATATAAGTAAATTCTGTACTCAAGATTTTGTATTTTCTGACTGGTTTTCTAAAGTGAGAAACCCTCAGACATAGCAGAGTGATGCAGTTGTTGACAGGATTGAACTGTAAGTGAAGTGATGCACAGAAAAATTTGGAAAAAAAAAACATAGTGGCAGGTGCTCCAATAATACGTGAGTTCGAGATGAATAACAGTGACTCCTGGAAATTTTATTTAACAAAAGTGGAATATCATTTCTTCATAAATAAAATCGAAGATGACTGCTATAAAATTGCTACACTTTTATATTTTCATGGGACAAGACAAAATACAACTGGAAAACAGGCTTACCGATCCAAAACATCCGGAAGAGGATAAATGCATATTTCATCCCAAAACTTGAAAATGGATAGCGCGCCTTAGACTAAGAAATGTAATGCAATTACCGCAGAAAAAATACGTAGATTTTGACCTTGCATTGAGAAAATTAGCTAAGAATTGTGAATTCATGCAGGAAATAAATGACTCTTCATTAGAACAATTCCTATATGGCATGATGGATAACAAATTTAGGAAAGTGCTTTTAAGTGATCCAGATTTAAATTACAAAACAGCCATGGATAAATGCATTGCACATGAGGCTATGTTAAATATGGCCTCAGAGTATACTACAGTGAAGATCCCAGAGAAAATAGCATCCAGTAAAGAAAATAATAATAATATTGCAATCTCCAATGGCCACAGTAAGCAACAAAAATGTAATTGTTGTGGAAAATTAGGACATTAAAAAATATTTGCAAATATAAAGATGAAGCATGTAGGATTTGTAACATGAGAGGGCACTTAGCTGCCATCTATCATTCCAAAGATGGCAAATCTCTGAGAGAAAAATTAACAATTCATGGAGTGGAATGTAAAGTATCTATAAATGCTACAATGAGTAACAATAAAAAAATTGGACAACATTAGTGTAGAACTGCAAGTTTGCAATAAACAGAAATCGATGGAAGTGGACAGCAGTGCTGGCTTGTCACTTATATTGAATAAAGACTGAATGGAGATTACAAACGACTGGGATTATAAGTTAAAGCTATGGGAAGCAGATATATTAGTCACAGATATAAACGGAAATAGTGAATATTTGAGGGAAAGCTACTATAAACACAAGATGTAAGTTCCTAGAATTATATATAGTAAATAACAATATTAGCCCATTATTGGGCAGAAATTGGTTCACGGCTTTAGGAATACACATAGATATATTAAAAAAGGTCCGTATAAAAACTACCATGAAAAAACGATACCCAGAATTGTTTATGCCCAGATTGTCGGAATTCAGGACTAGACAAGTGGACCATTGAACTAATGAAAGATGCAAGGGGAATTATATGTAAACCTCGAAAAGTGCCATTTGCAATAAGAGAAAAGGTGGAGAAAAATTAAATGATCTTGTAACCAAGGGAGTTCATACACCTATGGAAGAGTTGTCATAGGTAACCCCTATCATGACGATTATGAAACCAGATGGTAGTATATGACTATGCATGGATTATTGCCCTATGGTAAATAAAAATAATAAGGGAGCTTACCCTGTTCCAAATGTGTGAGAAGTATTGGCATTATTACAGAAGGCAAACTACTTCACAAAAATAGATTTGAAAGTGGCTTTTTACCAGATTCAGGTAACTATGGAGACAGCTGAGCTACTCATGTTAATGACACACAAGGGCTTATACAAGTGAAATAAATTACCATATGGAAATAATGATTGCACCAAATGTGTTCCAGGCAAAAAATGGATATGTTGTTTAGATCAATGGATGGAGTTATCCCATATCTGGATGATATCCTCATCATTGCTGAAACTGAAAATGAGCTTGAAAAGCATGTGGATAGGGTTTGTGTGAAGCTAGCCCAATCTAAAGCGAAATTATATGTGAAAAAAATGTATGTGGTCTGTGAAGGAAATTAAATTTTCCAGACATATAGTAACTGCAAGTGGATGCTGCCCAGACCCAGAAAAGATAAAAGCCATAAAAAATGCCAGCAAACCCAAAAATGTGAAAGAACTTCAAGCATTCTTGGGAATGTTAAACTTTTATGAGAGTTTCTTAGCTGGAAAATCACATGTGTTGTCACCACTTTATACATTATTAAAGAAAAAACAATGTTGGATATGGAACAGAACAAAATAAAGCTTTTGAAACAGCCAAGGACTTACTGACAGCAGAAAGCCTATTAGTGAATTATCGAAATGACTGGAAATTATGTTTTACCGTGGATGCCTCAGAATATGGGGTGGGAGCTGTTCTCTCTCATCTGGGTTATGAAGGTGTACACCCTATTGTTTTTGCTTCAAGAGTGCTGATCCCAGTTGGAAAAAGATTATAGTCAGGTGGATAAAGAAGCATTGGCAGTGATTTTTGCGGTAAATAAGTTCCACCAATATGTATATGGATGGAAATTTATGATCTATACCAGCCATCACCCTCTAACAGGGATTTTTGGCTCTGTAAACAATTTATATGAATCATCAAGCCCACGTATGTTATAGTGGATAGATATTTTACGTTAATCTACAAACCCAGAAAAAAGATCAGCCATGCTGACATGTTGTTAAGATTGCCAGACATTAAAGAAAATAGATATGAAATAAAGGAAATAAATTACATTGATGCTCTAAAATCAGAAATGATAAATAGCAGAGTCATAGGGTACTGGACTAAGAATGAGAAAGAATATCAGAGGCTGATAAATTGAATAAAAATGGGTTGGCCATCGAGATGCCCCAGTGAATTAAGTCATGGGATTTGGATTACCAGAGAAGGACTGTGCATGCGTAATGGATGCATGTTAAATGATTGTGTTCTAGTGCCTACTGAGGGCAGAGCCAAAATCTTAAAGTTATTGCATAAAGGACAACTGGAATTAGTGCATATGAAAGCTATGGCTAGATCATATGTATGGTGGCCAAATTTGACAAAGGATATCAAGAACATGATAAAAGAATATAGAAACTGTCAACAGATAACTAAACTGCTTCCAAAATAGTTTGAAATATGGGAAGCACCTTCTGCCCCATGGTCATGAGTTCATATGGACCATGTTGGACCATTGAATGGATATATCATATTGTTATTAGTAGATGCGTATTCACATTGGATCGAGTACAGACTGGTTAAAGATATCAGTACTGAGAATACCATCTGTGTTCTAAGTGAAATGTTTGTTACCCATGGTTACCCAGAAAGTATTGTGATGGATAATGGGTTCAGGATTTACATCAACAAAATTAAAGGACCTTCTGAGTGACAGAGGAATAAAGCATACTCTCACACCACCATATCACCCTGAGAGCAATGATATAGCTGAGCAAGGAACATCTAAAGAATACCCTACAGAAATTAAAATTAGTAAACATGTCAGATGTTTTAGTGCAAGCCAAGTACTTGCAACATTTCACGCTGAGTACTTCAACAGAAAAAAACCCTAGCTGAGTTGTTAATGGATCGGAATTGCCAGATACACCTATCACAACTTTTGCCAGAAAAAATTAAAAACATAAATTTCTCATCAGATAAATTGCTACCCAAGGAAAACATTTGGATAGATGATGTGCTGAAATGCAAATGAATACCAGGAATTGTAAAACAGCTACTGTCAAAGCAAATTTACCTGATAGAGTCATAAAATGGAAAACTGTTTAGAAAACAAATAAATCACCTTCACCACCATTGGGAGAACCCTACAGCAGAGGACGAGTTTGAAGTCCCATCTGATACAAAAATAAAAGAATGTGGAGATTAAACTAATCTGGAAAAGTTATTGAGTGAAGACACTTGGAAAGATAAAGAACTGGAGGATGTACCATGTGATCCAGTGCAAGAAGGTTTAAAAACACCAAGAGTTTCCAGAACATGTCACCCACCTGTTAAATTTAAAGACTACGTTTGTAGTTAAAGACCATTTATTTCCAGGGTAGGGGTGCTATGTACCCACATATAGAGTATAATGTGATACATAAAGTACATACCTGCTTATAGTGATACCCTGCTAAATAAATGTAAAGAGAGCGCTGCTATCATTTATCTGGCCTGGACAGAAAAGACTGCTAAGTGTTCAAATATAAATAGCGAGGAGAACTGGTTTCTCTCTCGTTTCCTGGTTTCCTTGGGAGTTAGTAAATGCCTTGAATAAAATGTAAGACTCCAAGAAGAAGCCAAATTAGAATTGGTAAAGTGATAATCTATATAAGGATTAACTTTTAAATGACTAGTGAACTTTGCTAACATGGTGTAACAATGGATTATAATTGTTTTATAGTATATGTAAATATTTTGGTGATTTGTTATATTTAAATAGCATTAAAATTATATATATAAAAGTAAATTGTGGGCTCAAGATTTTATGCTTTCTGACTGGTTTTCTAAATAGCACTCACCAACATAGTCAGCCAATATGATGATCATATTAACTTTTTACCTTTGAGTTTAAGTTCAAGAAACACTACAGTTTTTTTAGTTGAATTTTCCTTGTCAGAATTAATGTGTGTGTGATTGAACTTGTAATAGTTATTTATGGTTCTATTCTCAGAAGACTGAAAACATCAGCAAAGGAGGCAAATACTAATAATTAACTTAGAATTACATTCACCAATGACTTTTCATTTAGGTACTTACAACTGCAGATGACTTTTAAGTGAAGGAAGATTGCATAAATTAGAGAGATGTCTAATATTAAATGAAACATTATTGGACTTTATGAAGTTAGAAGAAAAGCTGAAGAGACAATTGATTTAAAAAGTGAATATTTATTTTACTGTTAAAGGCACAAATATCGGAAATGCAAAAAAAAGTGGGATTCATTATAAACACAAAGTGGAAGAATTGTGAAAAATTGATGGTGTATCAGATAAAATGGCAAGATTATTTATTCAATCTAATGGAAATGCAGATAATTTTAGGTTTATACACCAACAAGTTCTCATTGTGATGAAAAAGGAAAGGTTTATTATTTGGATATATGAAATACTTTTGTCAAACCAACAACATTTTAAAATTATCACAGGAAATTTTAATGCTAGAATTGATGAACAACTGAAATACAAAAGTGTTGAAGATAAATTTGGTTACGGTGATAAAAATTAGAGAAAACACATACTTGTGAAGCTCACAGAAAAAGAAAAACTATATTCTAAAATCTTTTTTTTTTTTAGATAAATGCTAAGCAGAAATGGATATGGTAACATCTAAATAAAGGTAGAGAATTGGATTACATTTTGATTTACAGAAAATATATATTTAAAAAATATAATATTCTTAATGGAATCAATACAGGAAGTGATAATTGTTTAGTGAAATATAAGGTACATGTTAATGTAAAACTAGCAAGACAAAAATTATTTTAAAAAAGAATACTCATAAGTGATATTCCTAACCTTCAAAAATATTCCAATGAATTTAAATAAGAACTTCCAAATTGTTTTAAAACACTAGAAGATTTTAAGAAAATCAATACGGAGAATTGATAACCATTAAAAAATCCAACAAAGGCAGTTGGTACAAAAAGTAGCAATATACCCATAATTTTTTTACTGAGACAAAAACAATGTATGAAGAAAATAATGAATGTAAAAATGTATAAAAATGATCCATTAAAAAAAATTGAATACCTTATTTTCTAAAATGGCACAAAAAGGAGTTAATAATAATATAAAAAAATATAATTGACAATTAGCAAGCAAATATAAAACATCTATTACTAAAAAGGGAGACAACATCATTATATGTGTGAAAGAGTTCTATAAAGAATTATATAATAATAAAAAATAATAAAATTAAAATATCTCCACAATCAATACATCTTCTTAATTTCCCACTATTTAAATTAAGAATTTATTTGCAATTAAACCTACGAAAAAGGAACAGTTTCAGAAAATAATGAAATTGCTATTGGATATTTTAAAAGAATTAAATGAATAAATATAATTTTTTTTTAGCAAACTTATATAATAAATCTCTAAATATTAAAGGTGGATCAAATGATTGAATGAATGTAGTAATAATATTAATATTTAAGAAAGACGATACAGAAGATATTAAAAATTACTGACCTTTAAATCTCTATTAGTACCATATAAAATTTTTAACAAGATAATTATAATTCATCTACAATGAACTTTGGATTTTAATCAAGCAAAAGAACAATCTAAATTTAAAAGTGATTTTAAGACAATGAATCACATCAAAGTATTGAGATATTATAGAAAGATCTAAAAAATATGAGTTGTCATTTTATTTTGCATTTGTAGATTATGAAAATGCATTTGATATAAGCATTTTTACAGTGATTAAAATATGGGATCATCAAAATATAAACTCAGGTACATTATCATGTGCTAAAGAATATTCATGAAAGTGCAATAGCAATGATTAAATTATATAGTGATACTAAGAAGATTAATGATTAAATTATATAGTGATACTAAGAAGATTAACATTGAGAAGATTTCATGACAAGGTGATTCTGTATCTTTAAAAACTTTTCACAGCAGTTTTGCAATAAGTATTTTGTGAATTTAAATAGGAAGATAATATGTTAAAAATAAATGGAGATTATTTAATTCATATAAATTTCGCAGATGATGTGGTTGTTTACAAATAAGGCTTTAGAGCTTCAGAAATTTTGCAAGAGTTATCAGATGGAATAAAAAAAATGGGATTAAAAATAAATGTTATAAAAAATTTTTTAAATGTTCAATGGATTTTTTCAGTAAAAATAAAGATCAATAATGATAAATTAGAAAAAGTTGACAATTACAAATATCCCATGGAAAACTGATGAAAACAATAAAATTAACTATAGAATTAAACTTGGATGGAGAGCTTTCAGCAGAAATAACTTAATATTAAAAGGAAATATGCTTGAATTTGAAAGAAAAGGTTTTTAATAGATGTGTTTTACCAAGTTCTTATTTATGGATCTGAAAGTTGGTCAAATACCAGAAGAGCAATATAGAGATATCAGACCACTCAATGAAGAATGGAGAGATCTATGTTAAGAGCAACAAAAAGTGGTCAAAATGCAAAATACATGGGTGAGAGAATAAATAGATATTACTGACATCATTGAAAGAATTAAGAGATTGAAATGCAGCTGGACTGGATATATTATTAGAAGAGATTATAAGAAATAGACAATTGAAGTTTTAAACTTGATCCCAAGAGATTGTAATGATATAGAAAGAAACATCACATGAGTGGATTGATGAAATAAATAAGTTTGCTAGTGTTGATGTGGAGAAAAGAGGCTAGAGATTGCAGACATTCGGAGACTACATCCTACAATGAATTGATAATGGTTGAAAATGGTAATAATTCTTATTTGATAGTAACACTTACAAACTGAAATTTAATTACTGTTATAGGGTTGTTAAAATCAAGATTTAATCTTCATTATCTATTTGAACAATTGTAATTTCAAAATTATTAATGCTATATTTAAATCTGGCTATGAATAATTTCTACTCTGAATTTCCAACAATATTAGCAAATGAAAGTTTATAAAGATCAAAAACTAGAAGAACAGATTAATTTATTCTATTCTTTATTGCTTAGTGATTTATAAAAGTGTTGTTTATCATAGCTTATGGAATGGGGATGATTTATTTCCATTTGTATTTAATAGCATTTTTATGTGTGAAAAACTTTTTATATTATTTATAATTAATTAATACATATTTTATTTTTATATAATTTAATATGCAATATGTTAACATTAATGAAATAAAAGTAAATGTGAGAGGAAAAAAACTAGATTATCTTCTATTTAATTTCAAATAATAATTAAATTTATATCTAAAAAAACAGTGACAAAAAATCTTTTTACGACTAGCAATATATATATATTTAAAATTCCTTGGCTGAATATTCCTGTATATATGGATGTCATACCTCACCTACAGCTTCAACGAAAAAAATGTATTGGTCATAATCATTGAAAATTTCTTACTCAAAATGAAAAAAGGATATTTATAATTTTCCTAAGTGAATGATATAGGTCAAGTTCACAATAACATTCAATTGTACAATTTCTTCAGGGAAACTTTAAATACTATATTAACATAGATAATACAAGTTCTGTTATGCAAAAATCCTAACTGGTGCCATAAATCTAGTCTTTTAACATAAAAACTTCATAAATTTTGGGGAAACAAAGTTGCGAATGAATTTTAATTCATTTTTAAGTATTTAAAGTGATTTAATTTTATAATCTTATGAATAACTTTCACATATCATGTTTACTTTTTTTTAAATATTAGTTTTAATTTTTTATAGATATAGAATAATAAGTGATATAGAATAAATAATGTTTATCAATTTGCTTTATTCTGGCATAATTTATCATGCATATAGTAACTCCACTTATGGATAGAGTTAACACCTTTAAAAGTGTGAAGAGCTATTTTACAAAGCAGTTGTAACAAATTTAATATGGTAGGAGGAATTGTGTTCATTTTTGCCCACCCACATTACATAATTTTGTTTTATCAATGCTTATTTTTAATACACACATATATCTATAATCATATTTACTATATTACTCCAGTATATCTAATTGTCATTTTCTTGGAAGTTTTTATTTTTTTTTAAAAAAGAAAAAAGTATGGGTGTGTTATTTTTGTTACTAGTAAGACCAAAACATGACAGCTGCTTTTAGTATTTCTTTATCAAAATAATCTGATGATAATTTTATATTCTAAATTAAAATAGATAAAAAGTGATTATTTAAAAAAAAAAAATCAAGAATTCAATTTAAATATTATTTAAAAACTTTAGTTTTATTGAGAATACGATTATATGAAATGCGTTTTATATAGAATGCTGATGTAAGAAATGGTGATCATGTGATGTTTAATGATAATGCAAATTGGTAAGTTATTAATAGTGGCTGATCAACTTGATAATCAGAAACATTCTATAATTTATATAAAGTAATATAGCTGCAATTGATTGACATTAAATTCAATTTACATGATATATTGTCAGAAATTTAAAACAACAAAAAGGCACTATGTCAAGCAACTAAAATCATTAATATTAAACAATAATTTAAAAAAAAATATATATTTTTTTAAAAAAAGTATACATTACTTGCATGCTTATTAATAAATTTTGATAGATAAGTTTTAAATTAACATTTTTGTGAAAGCCTTTTGTATGTTTTTAAAATAAAAATGAAAACATGTATAATAAAACCTTTAATCATCATCAACAACAACCATTTTCAAATGAATATGACCATTCCAACTTCAAGAAAAAAGATAAAGACAAAACAAAAAATTATAATAAACTAAGATAAGATTTGCAATGGGATTATACAAACCAATTTGTAAACCACGAATACATCAACATGCAGAACGTACAGGTTCATTATCCTGTTTGTTTGATATTATACAATTCTGTCTTTTAACTTTTTCTACATAATTTTACTTCAACACCATGTCTAATTGTGGCTTTACAATATATTCATTTTCTGATATAGCTCCTAAATGAAAATAATCATTATATTTCCATGAATGCCTTCAAGATAATCTTTATAATATAAATGTGATCTACTTCTTCCACAAAATCCATGTTCAAGTTCACCATAAAACACCTTTTAGAAAATTTTGTTCATTTCACATGTCCAATTCAATGATGATATGACAGGAAAATTGAAAAATTGAGTGAACTTGTGATATTACCATTATATTTTAGAAGTTTACAGACCATTCTTAAATGAAACTTTGCTAATGCATTTTTATGTTACATCAATAATGTTCAAATCTCACTTCCATACAATGAATTACATAAAATAACAGCTAATTTATCTTGCTTATGTCATGTTAATGAAATACTCTATTTTTTAAATTGATAAAAACAACTACAATATATTGAAAATCTGTGCTGTACCTCAACATCTATATCCATATTTCAATTTAAATTGTGCTGTACATCAACATCTATATCCATATTTTAATTTAAAAATGCTGCCATATTTTAAATTGGCTTACATTCTTAAGTTATTAACAATCCATTCTAAAAGTTACAGAAAATTTTTCCCTAGTAGAACTGACAAATAACATGATTGTTTTGAACATTAATTACCAAAACAAATTCCTTATATGTTACATTCAAAATATTAAGTGCATTCTGTAAATCATCTTTTGAATTGGAATAAAATAGCAATCATCAGCATAGTGGAAATCGAGACACCAGGAAGATGAAATTGTTGTTTTTGCTTTAATCAATTCAAATTAAACTTTTCTCCATCAAACCTTGTTTAATTAAGCTATTTATAAATACTTCTAAAAATTATTGTCATAAAAATCAGAACAATGTTGAAGCAAGTGCACATATTTGTTTTTAACATTAGTTTTCATTTCAAATGCTAAGATGTTCTTTTATAATAATAAGACCTCCTCATTCCCTTATGTTTGAAGCTCTATAATGTACATACAGTTTGGTATACAACCAAATAATTTTATATAATGTCATAGACCTGTTTGATTGGTGAGTCAAATGCCTTGAACAAATGAATAAAAGCAAAATATAAATCATTTTTTGGTTCACAATATTTTTTATACATTTGTCTGACAAAAAAGTCTATAGTATTTCTTGATTGTTTTAAAACCACACTGAATCTCTCTCTCTCTCTCTCTCTGATAATCATTCATCTATTAATGAAAGTGATCTATTGAACAAAATTCTTGAAATTTTCTTTGCTGATAGTGGGATGACATTCCATGATGAGAAACAATAGAAGCATTTTAGATTGCAGCTCATAAATTCATATATTTTTAAAATATTTCATTACTTTTGAATCTAACATATCATCTTCATATTTTAAAACTTCTTCAGATATTTCATAAGGATTCTGAAGTACTTGTATTTTACAAAGAATTGTTTCAACTTCATTAAGTTAGATATCCATGTCTGAATCTAAATGAGTAGATAAAATGAATATACAGTGAAGTCTTAACTCTGTTATATTTTGTTCTAAATTCCTCTCATATCAAATATATATAGTCTATAATAGCTCACATCTTATTGATAATTGTTGATTAGAATATAATGTATATTGTTTATTAATTTTGCAAGTGTATGGTATTTTTAACACACATATATAACTCAGATGCTTTATATATATAGTATACATATATAAACTAAGATTATAGTATAAAAAAATTTTAAAATAATAATAATGTAGTTAATAATAATAAATTGGAGGAATACATTTACACACATTTTATTGAGTTTGTGTTCACTCATGCATTTGCTAAGCAATAAGAATCAGAGAAAATTTTTAAGTACTATATTTTTATTTTTAAATTAAAGTAAATGTCAAAATGTCTGACTTTTATCATTATTAAATATGCTCTGGGTGATATTCTTTTTTTTCAATAATCATTTTTTCTCTTATAGAAATATAATAGAGTAGTCTTTCTATTAAGAAATTAAAATTACAATCTCTAATTACTTTAATATTTTAAAATCAGCATTAATATTAAGTATGAACTAAAATTTTTAAAATTCATAGCATTATTCTTAGAAAATATTTTATTACATGAAATATTAAACATCAAATTTAGAAAGAATAATAAAGGAAGAATAAAATGTATGTGCTTTCAATATAAATCAAAAACATTTATTAATAAACATCATCATTTAAAGCACACTGAGATGGTAAAATTGTTGCTGTTATAATTTAAAATTTATTTACAAATTTTATCTTTTTAAAAAATGTAATAGCATACGGTGTTCAGAAAATAAAAAATAGCTACTCGAATATTGCAAAATTTGTTAATTTTAATGTTTTTTTTTTTTTTGCTTATTTACATTTGTTTTGGATAGCATATAATTGAAATTCTTTAGTTAGATACAGCATAGTTCACAGTTCCATATTAAAAATTGTCATCTCAATTCTTCTATCATTATTCCCAAGATGATGAAAATACTTCTTCAACTTGTTCAAAATATCACTCAAATCATATAAAAGAATGTCATTTCTAGATTGACTATGATAATGATATCATTTTTTATTTTCATATGTTGTTTTTAATACATCAAAAATAGATTTAAAGTGAACCATAGCCAGTTAATATCTGTAGATTCTTTTTAGCTTCAATTCACTAATCATTTTAAACCTTTTTGTCATTCATTGCATTTCTGCCATTAATTCTCCATATGCTTGCTGTGATAATAGCATGGCATGTTACCTGCAATTGCTTTTTTTTCTTTTTTTACTAATTATGAACTTTTAAAAAATCTTTTAAAAAATAAATAAAATTAGAAATAAAATTCACCAAAATATTATTTTTTAACTTGAAAGAAAAACACTATCATCATTACAAGTTTTATTTAAATATCAATAAAATGTCATGAGCAACATATCATAGCATGTATTCTTTTTGGGCTATTGTAAACACACAAAAAAAAGAATTATAAAATGCTTATAAAGTAGTTAAAATCAAACATTTTCCAGTAAGTTTTTCACATCGTTTTTACTATTATTATTAGTGACTAACAATTATCCAGAAAAATCATTAACTCAATAAAAATTTGGAAACTCAAGATTTTCTAGATATTTAAAAATGAATTTGATTATAAAAAATAATATTAATTATGATTTAAATAGAATTCATACTTACTGGATTAAAGCTACTTTTAATGTATGGGCACATAAAAAATGTAAGTTCAAGTTACTAAGTCTATTAAAAATAAATGCTAAATTGACTGCTAATATTCATAAAGTAAATAATTCAATACATTTTCTTGTTATTGGTGTAAATAATGTAATGAAACTTCCATAGCTTACATTTCTTAGAGATAAAACATTTTTTAAAAAAGTACATATATTGTAACAGTTGGGGTTGAAAGTACGTATATATTTCAAGTCAAACACTGGTTAGATGGGAAGTTTAAGATTTAATGATGATCCCAATTCTAATTTACTTCACCAGAGATCTCTTAGTATAAACATTAAAAAGTAGTTATCAGTTTACTTAAATTAAAGGTCTGCCATAATGATACTACTATCCAGTCTTCCAGAAAGATTGGTTCTTTAGGAGATCCAAGCCTAATACTCAAAATCTCATTTCACAACTTTAACATTTAATACAGTACACAAAACAAAATTGTTATGATACCAATACCACTTGTACTTAATCTACAGTCAGAGAATTCATAAAACTTAATTATTAATAATTTAATAAATAAAAAAACGTAAATAATTAATATGATATCTAAAATAATATAAAATCACACTAATATATATATAATATTTAGAAAATGACTATAAATCAATATAGATATCATTAGTTTTATAATAATCAATTAAATTTAAAATGACCAATCTGATTTTCTGATATAATGACTTGATATATATAAAAAAATTCTTAAATCAAAAATAAATTTTCTATTATGTACGACAATATGTATTCACACAATAGAAATATAATTATTTACCATGAAACTTTTTATATACTAATGAAATACTTAAAAAAAACTTGAGCTGAATCAAGTCACTATGAAAAGGTATAACCATATAGATATATTCTCACTTAAAAGCACTGAATTAACTTTCGGTAAATTCTTGCCAGGATTATAGTGCAAAATTAATTAACTAAATGTGCTAGGAGCAGAATGAATTCAATTAACAGGAAGGAGTCTTGTGTCCCTTTATCAAAAAAAAATGGAACATCTGACATTTATAATTTACACTTCTTGCTGCAATAATTTGCATATTTTATAAACTACATATTCATCTTACTCCTGGCACAGTTAATTAATTAATTTTGCACTATGATTCTGGTGAGAATTCACCAAAGTTAACTCAATGCTACTAAGTGAAGATATATCTATAGTCTATATGGTTATACCTTTTCATAGTGGTTTGACTCAGCTCAAGTTTTTTTGGAGTTCAATAGGAATATATATAGATAAATAAAGTTCGGTTTTAAAGAAAATCTCCAATGGAAAAATAAAATTAAAAAAGTATTAAAATTAAATTAATTTACAGAATTAAATTAATAAACTTTAAATAAATAATTAAACACTCTAATCTCAATTTTAATAAAATTTGTGCAAAGATATATGTATATTGTAACAGTATAAATAAAATGCATCAATTGTGGTATTGAATGCATATTCTAAATTGCAAAAATTTGCAAGTTGATAATAATGAGCATCATGCAAGCTAAATGTTTTATTTATGACAATATGGATGTCATTTCTCTAACCTGTTACAATGACCTTATGACCTGTAGTAAATGTGCAAGTACATGACATGAATGTTTAAAGTTTTATATTAATATCTTAAAATAAGAGCAACATAATGAAATAGATTCAACCAATTAAATACAATATTCATTACTGACAGATTTTGCATTGACTTCAAAGTAAAGTAGAAGCAAAAATAAACATTTTCAGATTAAGGACACCATGACTATTGATAACAATACTAACTTTATTATACATAATATTTAATATAATAATTAAAATACCAAAGAAATAATAATAAAAATAACAAATTAATACTTATATATTATTTTTGGTGTTTTTTTAGAAAGAAATTTTAAAACATTAAAAAAAAATATTTCACTTATGTTAAAATACAAACATATATTATTATAAAATAATATTATTTCAAACTTTTTTTATTAGTTTATTATATTACACCCATTACAATAATCGCATATATGTGTTACAATTTATGACTTAAATTATTTTTAATTTGGATATAAGAATCATGAAATGGAGCAGAAATATATAGTAAAGATATATATATACATCTCTGCCCTGTTTCAGGTAAAACATTTAAAGCAGAGCAAAAGTTAGTATTTTTAATCATATTCATTTCTTAACTATTTTATATATCTATTATATAAATAAGAATAAAGATTTAACTAAAGTAATATGTACTTCTCAACTTTATAATTGGTTCACATATGAATATAACCATTAATTAATATACTTTTTTTAAAATTAATATTTGTTAAATAGAAGGCATTATTGTTATTAAATTTTTATATTTATTTGATTTGAGTGGTGTAATATTGAATGATAATTGTATATTGCCCAAGTCTTTATCCTTACATGTCTCTTTGGGTTCCTAGATAATCCATGGCAAAGCTGGCAACATGATAATTGAATGGATCTATTAAGAATATCCAATTTGTTTGGATAAATATTTTAAAGATATTTGTAATAAAAACTTATTCATATGATTGCAAAATATAAAGCTTTATAAAATGATGAGCAATTCAAGCACACTATCTAAAATTATTTAACAAAATATATTAATTTTAGTAAAATTATACTGACATATAACCTAGTTTGATTTCCATCAATTGTTGACATGTGTTAATACAACTCTAGAAATAGTTTATTAAACATCATACTTTATTTGTATTTTTATATTGGACTATTTCCATCATCTAATATGAGTATTGAATGTCTTTAGAAAAATTTAACTTTTTATTTAAATCTTCCAAATATTCAATTGTTAGTAATAGCATATCAAACATTGTGCATATACTAACCTGTATGCTATTACTAACAGTTGAATGTATTTGGAATATTTAAATAAAAAGTTAATTTTTTCTAAAGACATTCAATACTCATATTAGATGATGGAAATAGTCCAATATAAAAAATACAACTAGAATACCATCATCACAAGCCTTCAGGAAAACAACATATTTTATTAGCTACCAATTAAATAATATAGTGTAAATGAATTTTATTTTGCTAATTAACTTTTTTTATTACTCATTGTAAATTATCTCTTTTATCACTAATCATCTATATTTGCATATTATATATTTATTGTAATTGGTAACAAATTTCTGTAAGCAAATTCCTGAAAATTAAATAGTCATATGTATTATTAATATGATAAAGAATAGTTAAACATTAAATATTATTTCAAAATATGATTTGCATTCATTAAAATCCTTTGTGATTCAAACTATATTTAATAGATGAGTCTTTATGCAGATCAATTATTGCTATATTATCACTAATATGGAAAGTTAGACAAACATTTAATATATTTTTTTATTTGATAAAACTATATTAATGTCAGAATGTATTAAATAATTGTAAGATATGTCATTTTATACACATGCCCTCTTTGCAGAGATAAAAAGATACCTTTACAATATGTAATATGATATAACTTCAAATCATAAAGAAAATCATATACAAGTTTTGATAATATGAATATATATATATATATTATAACAATTGGGGAGAAAAAGGAGTCTTAACGTATCTGCACTACAGAGCGCCACTAAGCATTTGAACCTAGAAAATTTATATAGTAGGCAGATACGCAAGATTGAAAAATATGTATATATATATATATATATTGGTTGATTCCGATCGTTAAGCCCATTGTCACTAGCTCAGTGGAACAGCAGAGATTTATATTTTATAATAAATTCTTATCTAAGAATATTTTTAAAAAAAGAATAAAATAAGCCACTGCCAGTAATTATACACACAAACATTTATTTAAACATATATAAGATTTAAAATTATGTTAGTATCAGTTTACATTTTAAAATTGAACTTACATTTTTAACTTTGATTTTAGATTTTAATTTACATTTTAATTTTTATAAGTTCACACAGATGGATTTATAAAAGTTTGTTTTATAATGTTGAGTATAGATCAGTTACATAGATTATACAGTCAAAAAATTTCAAAATAAACATAAACAATCAAAATATAAAGTCATTGATGGAATTGCAGAGGGAAATTTATAAGAAACCCAATGGCATTCATCATAAGATGCTGCATTGACACCAATAACTTAAAAGACATACAAATAAATACATTTTAGATACTCACCGTAAGGTATCATTATTTACCGAATGTCTATATATTTTGATCAAATATGAAAAACAAAAACATAATTAACCGATAACAAATCCATGCAAGCATCTATACTCAACTTAAATTTAATGCATTTAGAGTGTCAAGTATGAATAGACTACATAGATTGCATTTGAAAAGAAAATATTTTATCCCTTATTTAACCTTAGGGCAAAAGTTCGCAGTTAAATCAACATCAGTCCATCTGATATACTGATGCATTCTGAAACAGATATTACTGTCCTTCTATCTGTTTCACCTTTATGTCTCCATAGACACATCTATGCCAGTTTTGAACACTCTTTAGTACAGGTGTATATATATCCACACAGTGTTATATGCCTTTACACAGCTGTTTATATATGTTTACACAGTTGTATGTGTCCACACAGCGATATATTCATTTATACAGTTATATGTAATCACAGTTTTATATGTATTCAAACAATTGTGTGTTTATTGTCACACGTACAAGCACCTGTAAATGATAATGATATTAATTTTTGTATGGATATATCGCAGCATTTATATAAATAATATATTGTATAAGGGTTATTTTGTTTAGAAAATGTGGCTAAATATTCTTTGACAAGTTTGGTTTAGGTAAATTATAAATCACATGCGAAATTCACAGATTGGTAATAAGACTATTTAGAATAATTCGCAGGTGAGATCATATGGTCCCTAGGTTATTGACATTGTTTTAGAGCTCATTCATTACGATTGTAATGAATTTCTTTTCCCAGATCAAACCAGTAAAAATTTGGCAACAAGATAAAAAAAAGAGAGATTAGAATCAAAAGAGACAGACTGCTGTAAAACTTAGAAGTTTGAATTGTGTTTTAAAATAGATAGTCACTGGCTTTTGATCTAGGAAATATAGATATCGCAGATTTTTATTTAGAATAATTTGCAGGTGGGATCAGATGGTCCCTAGGTTATTGACATTGTTCTAGAGCTCATTCATTACGATTGTAATGAATTTCTTTTCCCAGATCAAACCAGTAAAAGTTTGGGCAACAAGATAAAAAAAAGATAAGAATCAAAAGAAACCTAAGGCTAAAACTTAGAAGTCTGAATTGTGTTTTAAAATAGATAGTCGCTGGCTTTTGATCTAGGGAATATAAATATTGCAGATTGTTTTTGAAATTCACTTTTTAGCTTTTTTTTTCTGAAAATTGTTGTGGAGACCAGAATCCAAAATGATCGAGTAAAATAATATATTTACTGGCTCTGGAGCCAGATGGCTACTCTCAGTTCCTCTAAACATTCCTTTGAATAGACTTTCCAGCAACCTGCATGGAGAATATGAAGAAATTTAACCTATCTGAAAGGCCACTGAAGATTATGATGCTGTCAGACGCCCTATTCCAACCACTATCATTGATATATGCTTCAAGTCCACTCAAGGAGGCAGAGAGAGATGGTAATCATTTTTAAAAAGAAGCTGCGGTACGAACTTTAATCTATAAATTCTTATAACACTTTAAAAAGAACGTTCTATCTAAATTATAAAAAAACTCTTTAATTTTTACCCTCTTCTAAAAAGAAACTATCAATCTGTGTAACGATATATATAATGTAAGAGAAAAAAAAAGATCACTTACTTTAATTTTATAAACTGCTGAAATCTTTTATGAATTAAAAGATTTCATTTTTTTTTTTATACTCATTAAATGTCTGAAATTTATTCTCTTAAATTCCTACAAACTACTAACGGTCTTGCCTAATTTCAGTAATTTTAATATTTTGTTTAAATGCATTTTGTTATGTTTAATATGTGATAATATGCTCAGATTTCGAAACAATGAAACTAAGTAAGTAATTTATAAAGGAGATAATTGTGATCTTCACTTAGACATTTTAAAAGCATTGTTTATTTTATTAAATCATTGTTTCGAAATTATAATATTGGTAATAAACGAATGCGCTAACCACTCGTTGTTATCATAGTTATATATATATATTGTAAAATCGTATTTTTTAAGATTTGCTTAACCGATCTTATAGTATAACCTTTGATATCTATTAGTTGGAAGGGGATATATATATTGTCTAGAGATGATAAAGTATATTTGCTAATGTTTGTATTAAGTCCCATTGAATATACTTTCCCTCCTTAATTAAGAATATTTATATGCAGATTCAGGATCTTAACTAGATTATTTTTATATAGTTTAAGCCCATTTTATTAGCATACTTATAATGCTAATTTTAAGAACTGTTTTGAATTAGCTTGACAGATAAAAGCTATCTGTTTTAGGCGCAATTAATTATATGCATACTTATTGCTTTTTATATATATATTGCGTGCATTGCGGATGTGTTCTTATATAGTACATTTATATGTGTTACGTTTTGCTGCCTCTGACAAGGGTTCACGGTAACAAATCGCCCCTTTATTTAGTTCGGGTTATGGCTATCTTCATTAGAACTGGGGGCGTGAGGACCCAGATTTTTTCCTAAAGCCAATCCGACTTCCTGAACTTTATGTTCATATATCAATAGCAGCGAACCATCGGTCTCAGAGCAAACCGAGCATTTGATGCTGAAACTCTTGAAGAATCACACACTCGCACTGCAAGTTTATTTCTTTAATATTTTATATAGCGCCATAGCGCATATATGTGGACCTAATGGTAACCAGTTCTTTTTCCCATATTAATTAATCATTCAGCTTTAGACTGGAGTTTGAATCTGGGTTATCAGATTGAATCTGCATGATTCTGAGTTTATTTAGTTGCTCAGTTAATTAGTATATATAACAGTCTTTAAAACTGGCTGTACTCATCATCATCTCTACTAAAGTATCAACTTCTAACTTAAGCAAGTCAAGTTCATAAGATGAGCATATTAAATAATTAGGCATGACCTCTATAACTCACACACACATGTATTGTAATATGCTTAAAAGGGAACAGATGTACTTGATAACAGTCCCAACTATTGTAACATGCTTGCCTGTGTTGAATACCTTGTGAAGATTATACAATTCCTGCCATTATGATATTTTGTGTTAGATCATTTGTTATTGTTTTAATAAATCCCTTTTAAATATAAACTGTTGTATATCTTTCTTGCTCAGACTCTAGATCAAACCAAACCACAGTATCTTATCCAATCCATAGTATTTTATCCAATCCACAGTATATTATTAAATGTCACAGTTCATACTCCAATTTCTTAATGAGTTTATATGCTGTATGTGTATGTCTGGTAGTTAAGATTAATGGAGTGTTGAGTGTTATATATATATCACTTATTTAGTAAGGTTAGTAATGACCTTAAGTCTCGTGTTTCTCCCTGTTCTATGTCGGCTCGCGGTTAAATGAGAACTGAGTGTAGCCCCAGGAATGTCACTCATAAGGTGTTAAATTTGGAGTACTGGAGATGAGTTGGAGTTTGGTCGGATTAGAGGTCTCAACCACCTCACTCCGGTCAACTTTGGTATATTTTGCTTGGACTCTGAATTTTGTTGCATAAGTGTACAAATCTGACTGTTACAATTCCATGTAATACAAATACGACAGCACAAATATAGGTTAAGAGAAGAAATTGACTCTTGTCCAGATAGGAATACTACATCTATCTGATGAGAAGAGCAATAAAAAAAACTCCATAGGAAGGGACTGCGGTCCTTTTTGCCGACTTACAATTCCATCCATAGGCAACAGGGTGTGTGTGGTGTATACAGCGATTCTGCCCATAGTGAACCTCGTACTACATCTACTAATTACACCAATATATCCAATCATTGACCCAATTCAACTACGAAATGAATAACCTAAGATTACCCTCCCCTAATAAAACTTCACAAATCTATATAGCCATTCACGCCCGACTTAAATTTAACATTTATATAATTTAGTTTAACGAAAAACAGAAATCATAATACTTAAAAGAACAAAAACAAAAAAAAATGGAAATGATTTTACAAAAGAAATACATCAAATAAAATTACAACTAATTTAGTCATATAGGAAATACTATTGCGATAATTTCTCAAAGGTTTAGAATTTAGAGTTTGTTTTTAAATGTTCATAAAGTTCTTACAATTTTTAAAACGTTCATCTTTATCCATTGCTTGCAATTTTGAACATGAATTCCCATGCCATCCTGAAGAGATTTGTATCCAGTTAGCTGTTTTATTTATTCATCCAAAGGTCTTACTTTAGCTGGTCCTCAATGTAGAAAATGATTGGTCATTTCTCTTTCTTTTTTTTTTAGCAGAACTGAAGGGATTGAAGAGTGCGTCTTTTCAATCCCTTCTCCTTCAACTCCGCACTAATACATCTCACCACTGCAATCACCCATTTCTCTCAGCTCTTTCTTCATTCACTCTTTATAGTAGACTTTCAGATCCAGTGGACATTACATCACGATGATGATGATGGTCTTTTCACTGAGGTCCGATTCCATGAGTGATTTCTTTTATTGGCCATTCTGATCCCATTGTTTTTCTCTCCTATCTGATCTTTTCTTATACATTTTAAATGCCCAAGGGCTAGTTTACATTTAACTAATTAAAACAATCATTTCCATTTTATGATTAATTAATGTGTTTTCCAAACTTAAAGATATATTTTTATCTCTAAATCTTTTTAAGTTTTTGTTGAAAATTTAGTTTTAAAACTTTTTCTTTTTTTTTAAATAAAGTTTCGTTTAATAATTTTTTAATTTCTCATCTGTGCGATTTTATATATATTAGAGTTTAGATGATTTTTTAATTTTCAATTTTTAATTCTTAAAAAAGAAGTTTTTATTTGCGAACTTTTATTTTTTCATGTTTAATAATAAAAAAAATAATGTAACGGCGGATGTGCCTGTTACAATATATATGTAATTATATAACAGAATATTTGTAAATACAGTAACTAAATAATTAAAAAAATTTATCCACTTAGGAGCGCTTTTGATTATTCCAGTAATCTTTGTCAACTAAAGCTTTGAAAGGCTAACTTTCCCACAATTCTGTGATTTTAACATTTGCTGCTTGCCTGTTAATTAAATCATGTTTATATTTGTATATTAGCATAGCTTTCTTTATTTTTCTTTTATTGTTATTTTTTTCAATTTGCAATATTTTTACATTATTAAAATTGAAGTCAAAACCAAAAATACATGATTTACTATGTCATAAAAACAAATGCTGAAACATTATTATCTACTATGCAATTTTGTTCTGAATTTCTGAACTCATTTTAATAATAGCAAGTATTCTTTAGTTCTTTTTTCCAACATATATCTAGATTCACCTATATATCCACTGCCGCACCTACATATCCATTTATAAATGACACATTTTTATTTATAAATGAAGTTTTATCTTTGGAGTTATTTATTAATTTATTTAATGTAGGAGGTGTGTAAAATGCAATATCACATATACATTTATAAATTTTCCTTATAAAATTTACTTGATCATTTGAAATATATGGGATTTATATCCATATGTTTTTATTAGCAGGAGAATCAATATTATTATTAAAATTTTTATTCTTATATTTTGTATTAAAATCTCTAATAATATTATATATATATATGACTATAATTGTATCCAACATTTAACAATTCATTTGAATATATTTCAATATTTTTGACTTTATCCAATGAATATTTGCAAAGACTATTATTTCTAAATAAGAAGGACTTCAAACCTGCCATTTTGTGTGACATTGACTCTTTTGATTTATATGGAATATAACCTCTTTTTACTATTGGTTTAATGATCATATAGTAATCCAGCATGCATTGATTTCTAGTTATTTTAAGATCAAGAAACTGAATGCACATTAAATCAAATCGTCTGTTTTTATCCATCTTAGGCCTTTTAAATCATTTAATTCTTTAAACAACTCATTAATTGTATTTGGTTTACCACATACAAAAGCATCATCAACATATCTATAATATTCAGTAATATTTTTTGATAATATTCCTTTTTCAAAATATTTTCTTGATATGTAGAGATTATAAAATTACATATTTGAGCAACAGTAGGTAAACCCATGGGCCATCCATTGCACATTATATATATATAAAATATTGATATTGCATTCAAAGCAGTCTTTAAAAATGTGGGTATTATGTAATTAAAAATGTGGGTAAAGTAATAATTATTCAATAAAAAACAAAAAACAAAGAACTGTAAAGGCAATTAATGTATATTTAGAATAGAGAGATTGCAAAGAATTTTTAAAGACAATGTGAAGAATGGAAAGAAAAGTGTGAAAGTAATCAGATTATAGGATATTTACAATGGCTTGAAAATGACAGGCTGGAATCTGTAACATCATATGAATTATTTGGATCTAAATGATAATTTAATTTCTATATTCTTTAATTTAAATATTACAATAATAATTGCTTTTGGTCCTAGTTGAGGGTTGTAGAAAGTAATGACAGATTATTAATATCGATTAAGTGTTTTCATATTATTTGGTTATAGAAAATGCTTTTTTTGAGGAGTTATAAAGTCTGTTTTTAAAAAAATCATATTTAATGTATAAAAATATGTAAACTTCAATGGTCTATTAATTTTTTAATAAAAATATCATAAAATTAATTATAGTGTATTTACTCGTATACACTTCCTTTTTATTGTAAGCAGCAATATTTAAATTGTAAAATTACTTATTTATCTACATTTTTTTAAAAAATCATTTTTTTTCTTTAAGCTTAGCTTCAATAACTTTAAGATATTTTTTTTAAAAGTATTTTATTCCTAAATCTCAAAAATCACATGTAAATAAGACTTAAGACTTGAAATAATTAACGAGTTCCAGTAAAAAATAATGGTATTTGTTATGAATGAAATATGAAATACAATTTTAAAAAATTGAATTAAAAATTTCAATTGCCAATCATAGAAGAATGCCAGGATAAGAAAAAGAAAAGAAATACATTTTTTAAAAAGGCAATTGTTTGTCATTGAAATAACACGATTTCTATTTATTGTCAAAAGAAAAATAACAGATAAAAAAGTTGTATCAAAAACCAGATTGAAGTTTATAATGAATTAAGGTGAGCGACTGGGAATGTCTTCCGGTTTACATATCATTACTTTGAAGTTCAACTAGTTTTGTAGGAGAAAGGAAAAAAGCGTTACTGTATTTATTAGCCGAAAAATTTCCCACACTGGACATTATGCAGTAACACTCCTTCAGACAGATGGTTAAAAAAAATTACACTTCAGATGCATTCCATATTAAGAGTTTTGTAACCAGTAATTTATAAACTCCGGTTTATTATTGACTTAAATTTAAGAATATAATTTAAAAACAAATAAGTGAAACTAAAAATTACTTCCTCTCTTCAACATTAAGAAACATTCTTGTTATTTAATGTTGTTAAGCAGCATTTACAAAAATAAATAAATTGATAAAAAAAAATCTATTATATAGTATACATAAAAGTTGTTGGAGAAAAATGTGTGCAAAAAGGAAAGTAAATTTGAATATTTATGGGTTAAAAAGATTTGTAAATGAGAGACTTTCAAAACAATAATAAATATATATTTATAATAAAATTTTAAAATCAGAAGTATAAAAGTCAATAAAAGTTAAGCGTTGGTGGCTTAGCGGTTAGCATAGCTGCCTTCCAAGCAGCCGGCCCGGGTTCGTTTCCCGGTCAACGCTTTGACATATGAAAAAAAAAAAAGTCAATAAAATTACTATGCTGGTTGACATATGTTAAACAACTTAGTGATAAAAATATATGAAGTGGATATTAGGAATTTTCTTTGCTCGCTTCCTTTAAAGATCTCCATTTAATGGTCAATTCTTCTCTTTTTATGAGAAGAAATAAATAAAGATTGATAATCATGGAGTAAAAGAAACTAACAATTAATTACAAATACATTAATACATCAATACAGATGGAAACATAATGATAAAAATATTCATAGAATTGAACTTGTAGAAGTAACTTAATATTAAAAGAAAATATGTCTATGAGTTGAAGATTTTTAATAAGTGTGTTTATACCAGTTCTTATTTACTGATCTGAGACTTGGACATTTAACAGAATAACTATTCAGAGATGTCAAATTATTTAAGTATGGAGAGATATATGTTAAGAGTAATAAAAAAGAGACTGAAAGTGAAATACATGGGTGAGAGAACAAACATGTATCACTGACATTATTGAAATAATTAAAAGACTGAAATGAAACTGGGTTGAATATATTGGCAGAAGAGATAATATATTGAGATGGACAATGAAATTTTAAGCTGGGTTCCAAGAGATCATAAAAGATCTAGAAAGAGATCAGATATAAGATGGATAGCTAATATAAGATAGATATGTTATGGAGAAGAAAGGCAAAGAATTGAAGAAATTGGAATAAACTTGGAAAGACATTAATCTTGCAGTGGATTAGTAATGGTTGAAAATGATGATAAAGAATAAAACAACAATATTTATAATTAATGATTAACCTTTTACAATGTATTATTAATTTATTTAATGACTACTTGTTGGTAATTAAAAAGTTTCTAACAAAATATTAATATATTATTAATAAAAAATAATTTATAATTATTTTTTTATTTTTAGAGGAATATATATATATGTGTTTTTAAGCATTAACATCAGATTTATGTTTCTTCAGCAATTGAAAATTAAATAAATAAATAAATAAAAGCTATGTGAAAAATATAAGTATTTATCATTTTCAAGGTTTCATGGTATAATAATAAAACAAATAATCAAGTGATTTATACAAAGTGAGAATACTGGAAGTGACAACTTTTGAATCTCTGGTGTTTCAATGCAATAGTAGAGTGGATGAATCTGGAACTCAAGGCTTCATGGTATAATGTTCATGCATTTGCACATGACCATGGTTTAAGTCCATAATGAAATTATTTTTTTCAAGTAGGTGAGAGTTTTTTTTTTATAGATTAGTTATTTAATATTGTCCAATAATATCTAGCTAATGTTATCTAAGTAGGACATAGAAGAATGTGCTTATTGTACAAAAAGATGATTAAATGTTTAAGATAATTTTCACAATTACTGGCATTGTGCCACATGATTATAGCAAGAGTTTTTTAAATACATTTCTATTTATTAAAAAAAAAGTCTACTTATAGAATAACATATATATATGATGATGATTTAGTTTTATATTTCATCATAATATATGTCAAATTCTTTGCTGAAGACAATAAAGTAAGTAGGATAATAATCTATTAAAAATATTCAATCATCATCAACGCTACCTTTGTTATTACTTAAGACCCTTTTAACATAATTTGTACAAGCCTCAACTTTAAAATTGTGTCATAAATTTTAAAGACATCTTACATTATTAATTATGCATAAAATACAATAAAAGTCATTACTGTTTTTTCTTCAATTTTTGAAAAAAATCTTAAATTCCTGAGTTTATTAGTGGTGAAATTATTTCAAATTAAAAGTAAAAAAATAACCATAATAGAACTTAAAAAAAAAATTCTGAAAAAAAAAAGTATGTATAAATGGATAAATATCCTCAAATTAAAATAAATTGTGAAGAAAGTGCCATTTTTAACCATTAAATATAAATGTTGAAGTTTAAAAGTCTAAAAAAAGATCTGCAACCATAGACAATATAAAATTCTAATACATAAAATTTATCACCAGAAATAAATTTGAAATCATAAAATAAAATAAAAAAGCTAATTTAAAGATACTAGAAGCAATAATGATAAATTAAAAGCAGTAAAACTTAAATATAAATGATAGCTGAATCTAATAGATCTTAAAATTTATTGTAAACATATTCAGTGGAAAATATAAAAGCCAGTTTGAAAAACAAGATACGTTTATCAAAATCTAAAAAAATAAAATATATATATATACATGATCAGAGACAACATTTAAAGAGAATAAATTAGGAATATGTAAATGATTCAAATAAAATCAGCTTGCTAGTGAAAGTAAATTAATATCTCCATTAAATAAATTTAATAAAATACCTTGTATCATATAAAGCAGTAATAAAATGACAGACTTGGGAGTTAAATATTTTTGGATGAAGCTCAATATATTATTCCTGATGCTCAAATATCTCACAAACTCCAAGCATCATTTCATTATTTTTATCTGCATGATTTAGTACACTTATAAAATGTTAGACTTAAGAATTAAAGTACCTGGATTGAAACTAAACTCTGGTGCTTAACACAGAGATGAACTTGAGAGCTAAAAGTTCTTGAATTGACTATCAATTTGCATTTCTAGTATTTGAACATCACAAAGTCTCTCAAGCAGTTTTCTATGTGTACATAGTTTAGGAAAATCATATATTGACAGAATCAAGAACTAGAAATCCTTGTGTCAAAGCTCAATTTTGTTGTTTCCAGTGTTTAAAATCAATGTGAGTTCTGAGTGATGAATCATTTAATCATTTATTTACTTTTTAAAAAAATCATGCTTCCAAACATTCCAATAATTATTGAAAATATTAAATAAAAAGATGGTCAATGTATTTTGTCAAAGCCAACATTGTGGTACACTTTGAAAAGATATTATAAAAGTATTGGTTTAACTTTTCCAATCTATTAACAATTATCTTGTATTTGATTGATGATTATTTTGATTTCCTTTGCTGCATACACATTATTACACATTATTAATATAATAATCCAGCAGTATTAACTTTCAACTTCTGTAATAATAAATAATTGTGTTTTGGCTGAACATTCTTATTTATTAGATACATTAATTTATTCAAAACTAAACAATAAAATCTAATAATTGCAAAAATTTCAAGTGACCAGTTATAATTTGGAGTATAAAATGTTTAGCTTAAACAGTATTAAAACAAAGATTTAGTATTAATTTTTAAATTAATATCATATATAACTTTAAATAAATATCTGAAACCATATTCATTAAGCAACAAGACAATTTATGTGTATATATGAGTGAGCATGTGTGTAAATACATAGAAGATTTTTATGGCTTAGACTTTAGTGAATTTTTACTAATATGTCGACAATTTAGAATTGAAATTTGGGTGAAACTTGAAATTTTTTCAAGTAACTGAAGAATACAGAGCAATCTTAAAATTTTTGTCTCAGTCATTCGATAATCACTCTAATTACCCCTTCAATTATTAGTTCAAAAATTAGTATCTACTTAAGATATTAAAAACAAAACCCTATAAACATTCCCCAAATACTAGTCTGGTTAGTAATGTCTTTTTTCTAATACTTTTTGGATAGATGCTAGGAGCAGGGCTATTACATGTGAGAGTGCAGGTTGTGCAATGCACAAAAGTGCTTCATCAAAAAAGGCCCCATGTTGCTATAATAATTAATAAAATTTATATATAAATGAAAAGGTTTAGATTCCTGAATCACTTTTATTTAAATATTCCAATTTATATAAAAAATGTTGCATTACTATTAGTAATTTATTTTAAAATATACTTATTTTAAACATATTGCATCATAATAATTATAATAATTCTGCAGTATATTGGACAACAATTGTATAGTAGGTAATTAAATTTATCAGTGAAATTTTAGAAATGCCAATAAAGTGTGTTTGGTATAGTGCAATGGTAAACTGCCAGGTTCTGAAATATAGAATTCTGGGATTGATTCCAATGATGTCTTGATATTGTTATTACCTTTTTTTTAATTACCAATATTATTATTTTTTTACATATTTATTAATCAGTTTTTCATTGGATTTGAACTGCCATAGATTTTATTACCTACTAAAAACATAATTTTTTAAAAAGATATTATTGCACACAAAGATATTTAATTCTTAACAAATTTCATTAAAATATCATTTAATGCAATCATGTTCAACATTCTTTGAAACTTCTTCTATATGGTTGTTCTATTCAGAAAATGCCTAAAAAAAATGTAATCTATTCTAATTGGAACAAAGTAAGCATTAGATTTTTTTTTAAAATTTTAATCATTAACATAACCTATAATTAAATAAAAGAAGATGAACGCATGGTATTTGCTTCTAAAAATTGAATAAACAATGTAAGCATGAAAATTTAAAATTTCTTCCCTTAAGTAAATGTAATATAAATCCTTAATTTCTAGATATTGAACCGTATATTAAATATAATATGACTAAGTTATTATACTGAAATAACAAGTATATAAAAGATAAACCATAAAATATTATAAATATTCTGTTATTGAATAAAATTTTGAAAAGCTAACTTTATTAATAGAAAACATAAACAAGTTATACATGAGATTACAAATTAAACTAAAAGTAATAACCAAGATCTATTTTTAACAAACTAATTAACATGTTGGTTAGAATCGACTAATTAATGCTGATTATTATTTACCACATGGCACCAAAATGATAAGAGTTAATATATAAATAAAAAGTTAAAGTAGTACTTAATTAAGGCTATAACCTTAGTACATGCGCCTTGAGTGCTTAATTTATTACCAGAAAGACCTCTACAAATCTAAACGCAAGATTCGACTTTATAAAGATAAGAGCGGCTGCTATTACGTGCTGACATTGCGCTTAATAAGAATTAATATTTACAACTTTAAAAAGTTAAAGAGTAAATAATTATAATATTTTTATATTGTACTTTGTTAAACAAAATTTTATAGAATTCATTTTGTTTTAATTTACAAATTATACTTCCTGGGACTGAGAGCATTAGAATTTAACTTGCACAATGTGCCTTTTACCCATGCAGCAGTTCTTGCCTGTGGTGCTGATGAAATCTGCAGAAAACCCTAAAAAAAGTTTTTTTAAAAAATTATTTGTAAGCGCATTTATTAGTTTGTAAATATATTTTGAATATTGTGCTGATATACTTTATGAATAATTTTTATTATTATATCAAAATATTTCTTAAAATCAATAGTTTAAAAGAAATAAAATAAAGACTTTTTGATAATTATATTAACAGCAGTAAAGTAATTGAAATGACTATCACTTGGGAGATCATATGACCTTTCAGCACCAGGAGGAATAAATCAGAAGTGCTACCAACAGAACCATTTAAAGTTCTCAAATCCATTATTCTACGCTTTACATTAATAATACAGGACAAAGCAATAAAGATTAGCCAAGATTTACAAAAAATGATATGAATAGAGACACGAAAAACATATATATATCATAGTGATTATTTTTGGTGAATCATATTCATATGATTGTTTTTTATAAAAAATAAAAATATTTTTGGGGATGGAAGAAGTGGGGGTATGCTTTCACCCTATGATGAATAAATTAAAAAGAATAAAAAGCCGAATTTTAAGAATATATGTACAAAATGGTAATTATAAGGCAAGCTTTGTGGAATCAACATAAAAAATTTTTTGATCTAGATTTCTACATAATAGGGGAGGGGATGTAATCCTATGATAAATAAATTAGAAAGAGTGAAAGCCTAATGTTAATGACATATATATATATATATTCATAGGTAATAATTATAAGTAAACTTCGTGGAATTTCAAAGTCAGAGATGTTGACGACAAATAATTATTTTAATTATAAAAATTACTACATTTATTTTAAGTGATTATAAATAAAGCGATTAACATTAATAAATTTCATAAAGCTTTTAAAACGTTTCAAAAGTTGCCAAAATGATAAATTAATAATATGCCTAAAGAAAGAATAAAACCTGCTAGTAGATAATAAAAAAGTAACTAACTTGGTGCAAATACGTAAAAAAAGATCTTTTTAAAAATCATTCTTTATTTTAACATTAATTATAAGTTTTTTTTTTTTTTTTAATTGAAGAATAAATTAGATTAATCTAAGTTTAAATAACTCGAATGACACACCCTGCAGAACAGACACATGTCAAAATAAAAATAAAAAGGTTTATAGCAAATAAAAAAAGAAACTAACTACTTTTAATTGCTAGAAAACTGCAATTGGTATTTTTCTTAGGTGTGGTAGAACCTTGGAGAGAATATGACTTATCTATAATCTTTTCTGACATTGACAACTGTCACTAAAATAAGATTAGATTGAGAATGCAAAGACCACTTGAAAACAAAAAATCCCAGAAATTATATATAAATTTTTTACAAATTCAGTAAATAAAAATGCAGTATTTGTTTTTTAACACGCTAATAACATTACATTTTTTCCCTTTTCACTCGATGTATTGTTTAAACAATATTTTTCATTTTTTCTTCCACTCCTTCATAAATACTGCATAACAAAAAATATTTTATTAGAATTAAACATTATATATATAGATAGGTGCAGCCTTCTCTGTTATCACTGAACACTTCCTGTTTTTCCGCTCTTTAACACCCCTCCCCCTAAAATATCCACCTTAAAGTTACTCTCCTCTTTTTTTATATATATAATTATTAACTCCTTTTATTTATTATTATCTATATTTTTCTTTATTAGCATTTTTTTTTTGCTATATTTGTTTAGATTCTTTCTTACATGGTTTAAATAACATAATTTTCTTACAAAGATTGTATTTATATGTTAACAGACAAATATACAATAATTTATTTATTATACTTTTTCATATATATATATAGCACTATATATGGAATAATCCATTAAAAAATAAGACACCTAAAGCATATCTTCACAGAGGTAATAGTAAAGAAGAAGACAATAAACAACAATTTAATCAACTGCTAGGTAAAGTCAGCTAATTAAAAAAATTCTAAGATTGCTTGAAATTCTCAATTAGCTGAAAAATTTCAAAGCTCTATTTGAATTCAAGTTCTAGATTAAACGGCAGTTGAATATGTTAACCACTGTAGTCTTCATTTTCATTATATATAATATAAAATGTGCGTGCACGTATATTAAAATTAATTTATATTATGCAATAACTAAAAAAATGTCAAAAAGTAATTCCTAAAATAAAATTGCGTTTGGTTACAAATTAGTATATTTCAAAAAAATGTATACCATTTTATATGTCAACTAATTGTTTACTTTATTTTTAAATATAAATTTTGTTGACTATGTAAATAAAACAATAATAATGAATGAATAAAATTGAAAAGAAGTAGATTTATAATATTTTATTATTTCAATAAAGATGCCAATTGTATTAAGAGGGGGAAAAACTAGGAACTTCTCTCTTCTTTAATATGTTTACTTTTTGCACATTTTTTCTTTTTTTTTTAATATTTGTCTCTCCTCCTTAATTCTCTTCTTTTCCCCCAATCCCCCCCCCCCCCATATATTCAATAAAATTGTTATTTCAATAAAAATATTATAGGATTATAAACCCACTTTTTTCTTTATCGTATTATTATATATATATATTTGTTTGAGAAATTAGGTTGCTTTTTTAAAAAAAAACAACTGTACATATATATGAACTATTTAGCATGTTTAGCAAGGTTCAAACTTCTAACATACCTGAAGAGGATAATGAGTCAAAGCACATGTATAGTATGAAAAGTCTGATCTTTTAATTTATAATAGATAGTGTTTAACAATTTTAAAGCTTACACTTCTAATAGAGAAGTGTGTCACAATATTGTTTATTTATGTATATCTTAGATGCAATTATATTTACTATATATAATAAACTAATGCCAGATAATGAAGCAAAATTTATATAAACCAAAAATAAAATTTTAAAGCTTTCATAGTTGAGAAGAGTTACATTAGAACTAAAAACATTTTTTTTCAGATTTATGATTTAATTTTCTTGCTTTATAACCATGATATTAATTATTTTATTACATATTCTAACAGGTATTGTTTAATTGTATACGATAAAACTACGATACAATATTTTGTTTCAAGTCCCTCTACCAAATATTATGTACAGTGGATAATAACTCACACTTTGTTTATAATGCAATAACATATTATTTAATGTATTATCCAGTACTTTTCAACAAACACACACATATATATTATCCAGTACTTTTCAACAAACACACACATATATATTATAAATACAAAATTTAAATAATAAAGAAGTTATTCATAAATCAAGTGTGTATATATATTAACTATGGGTTCACTCATTTACATTAGCTGAAAAACACTGTTAGTAAAAACTTATACATTTATTGTTTTTAAAATAAAATAGACAGTGAAGTGTTAGATTATGAATCTTTTGCAACCACTAAGGCATCAGAACAATTCAGTTTTACTGTTTTTGAAGATATCTTTTATTGCAATTTTTTTTAGTTCTATGAAAATATAATGGCAGTCTTTTTATGGGCAGACATAAACTCTCCATTTGTTTTGCTGTTTTTATGTCCTTATAGACTTCAGAATTTATACAACCATTATTATTTGCAATTGAATGTCTTGGCTAAATTTTTCATAGATATTTTAAGCTTTCTGATGGAATACAACAATTTACTATATCAAACTTTTAGGGGGGGGGGGCAATTAAGTAAAGAAAGCATGTGCTTTAAATGAAATTGATAAGCAAGTGAGGATGCTACAAGATAAATAAACGGTTACTACAATTCCATAAGTAATACAGATATATAAAATTTACTAAATTTACACATTCTAATTTTTTTTATTTTTGTTTATTTACATTTTTTGTTGGATAGCTTATAATTCAAGTAATATATATTGATATAGCATATATCATGATTTCACTGAATATATAAAAAATAGAAACTTAATAAATATTTATTATAGTAATATTATACATAATCAGTGATATATAAATAGACTATTATTGCAGTAATTTCAAAATTTAATATTTATTTTTAATCATAGGTGGTTTAAAATGAGCTTCTATCTCTCTCCTGTTATAGAATGAATGTTTGTAAAATTAATTTGACAAGCTATATATCAGGCACACAATAAGTTAAAGTCCTGATTCAGAACTGTAAGCAAAGGTTTTGACTTATATATCTATAAGCTCTAAGCATAAGTGGTTCACTTATGCTTTTTAAACTTGATGCTTTGGTGAGTGTGTGTAAATTCATAAAAAGTGCGTGACTAAGGTTTATTTCCTTCTTTATATTACTACAAATTATATAAAGCTATATCCAATTTAATGATCTTGACCTCCAATTGTATATTTATGTACAGATACATACATACAATGGTAGTTAATATAATGCTATATACTAAATTATGTACAACTAATACAGAAGAAAATCTGAAAACAAAAATCTGCTGAATAATTAATAATATAAATTTTAATAAACAAAAGCATCCCCATACATTCACAAACATATTAAATAAAGTAAAAATATCGTCTCGGAAACAACCGTATTATTATTTTAAATTAATATTTCAATTAAAAGTTGTACAATCTATAGAAAAAAATTAAAGCTCTAAAATTGAATAAATAACAATTATTCTCAGCTAATAAATTAGAAAAATGTTAAAACAAATTAAAAAAACAAAAACAAACAGAAAACATTTGAAACAGACTACATAATAAAAATAAATAAGAATTCTATATATCTCTTAATAGAAATTAATAATGAAATGACCAACATTAAATTTTTAGATAATCAAAGTGATAATTTGAAATAGTAACAAACAATAACAAAAAATAATAATGTTTTTTTAAAAAGACTAACAAAAATAATTTCATTGTGAAAGATATTAGTGATATACTTTCTGAAAAAAACTTAAATTTTAACTTGTTAACATTCTCAAATCTATCTTATAGCAAAAGTTTAAATTTCTCAAAAGATAATTATTTAAAATATATTTCTCAATATGTAAAATAATTATCGATAATATTGAAGTATCTAACTGAAGCTATTACAACAACAATAATAATTATTAAAACAGGCAAAACTCGCCATACAGTAGTGCCACTCAGTGCCAACCAGAGTAATCAATGGATGCCAGAAGGCTTGTGCATAAAATCCCCATCTACTGTTTATTCATTCAATATCCCCAGACAAGTTTCTGGCTTATGGCCTTCATCAGTGAGGAGTTTTGGATCTGAGAGAACTGCACCTAGATCAGTGAGGAGTTTCGGATCTGAGAAAAGTGCACCTATATCTTAGGATCTAATGTAACCCTCCAACAGCCACCTTTTATTTCTACTCAACTACAAAACTATGAGAATAAAATTGAAAACACAATAATATTATAAATCTAAGCTCAATAGCTTATATAGTCATATGGGTCTGAACCCAGTTCAATACCCATACATTTTGGTGTCTTTGGCTCTTTAACAACCATAGCCACCACTATCCTATTAAGCAAGATTGGTGTTAAACCACTAAACATCACATGATCACTATTACTTATGCTAGCACATAACTGCTTTTAAAACAGGAAAAACTCTCCATATAGTAGTGCTACTCAGTGCCAACCAGAGTAATCAATGGCTTCCAGAAGGCTTGTGCATAAAATCCCCATCTAGTGCCTACTCATCCAATATCCCAAGACTAGTTTCTGGCATGTGGCCTTCATCAGTGAGGAGCTTTGTATCTGAGAGCTATGGTTGTTAAAGAGCCAAAGACATCAAAATGTATGGGTACTGAACTGGGTTCAGACCCATATGACTATATAAGCTATTGAGCTTAGATTGAAAATATTGTGTTTTCAATTTTATTCTCATAGTTTTATAGTTAAGTAGAGATAAAAGGTGGTTGCTGGAGGGTTGCATTAGGTCTACCAATCGTGCCTAATAGGATAGTGATAGTTATGGTTGTTAAAGAGCCAAAGACAGCAAAATGTATGGGTACTGAACTGGGTTCAGACCCATATAATTATTTTAGCTATTGAGCTTAGATTGAAAATATTGTGTTAACTATTATCATAGTTTTGTACTCAAGTAGAGATAAAAAGTGGCTGCTGGAGAGTTGCATTAGATCCTAAGATCTAGGTGCAGTGCTCTCAGATACAAACTCCTCACTAATGAAGGCCACAAGCCAGAAACTAGTCTAGGGATATTGGATGAGTAGGCACTAGAGAATTTTATGCACAAGCCTTCTGGCATCCATTGATTAATTTGATTGGCACTGAGTGGCACTACTGTAAGAAGAGTTTTGCCTGTTTTAATAACAGTTATGTGCTAGCATAAGGAATAGTAATCATGTGATGTTTAGTGACAGTCTTTAAAATAATTTCAATATTCAGAGAAGGCAGAACTAAGTTTTTATATAAATATATTTTAATAAGTTGTTTAACATTCATCTCTTACTTTATAAACAATCAATATAAGACACTCAAAAAATGCAGATCATTTTATGAAATATGTTTTGACTAAACCAGTCTCTTTCAGATAACATAACTTTTTATATTTGCCAAATGTCTAACATTATTATTTTATCTATGTCTAATTAATTTACAACCAATTCAAATTAGCATTATCAGTTTTCAAAATTCTTTGAATTCTAGATAAACTTATGACATATTTCATCTCAAATATATAGAGTTACTATCTGATGTTTAAAAGTGATACAATAATTATAGCAATACTTAGAGTTTGTATCTATAAGTATAGAGGATTTGAATTCAGATTTTCAAGCACTCTTCAACTATCCACACTATCTCATACAACTGAAACATATGACCACACACATGTAGAAAAGATTAGTTTGTATCTATCTAAACTCAATTTCTTAAAATAAATTTAAATTCTGTATATACCGTCATGATCACTTTTACCTATTGAATACCATACTAAAAAGTGTAAAAGGTTTTTGGAAACTTATTTTTTTTAATTAAAGGACACCATATTTATTATGTAATACAAAAGTCTAACCTTTGATTTCTGATAAAGTAACAAACAGCCAAACAGTTTTTAATAACAATTTCAGATTTTATCAAAGGCTGCAATGCAGGTACTTTTGTTATGCAAAACAAAACAAAAAGTATAAAAAACAAAAAAGATAAATTGATAGAACAGCTTCTACATTTAATAAAATTGTAAATGCTCATGTTCATTATTTATAACAACAATAAATCTCCATGTTTCAAATGTGACAAATAAACACTCTGCAAAATATAATAAACATAATAAAGTAATCAGTTTGACAATTAAAAGAAGACATAAAAATGATTGCTGGATTAAAATTATAAAATTATTTGATGAATATGATTATTTTCAACTTTTGTAATGCTGAAAGCAACATATGATCTTAAAAAATATTACTTATTGTCTACAGAATTATTCAAATATTTTGTAATATATGGATTCATGGAATTGGGCCACTTAATCTTAAGAATACTTGTATTCTTTCAATTTATAAAAATAATAGTAACAAATGGCACTCTCTTTATATGATAATGATAACATTTTGAACAGATTAGAGGGAGTATTTTGATCACCTTCAATAATGATATATGAATTGAGATAACTGCTTTTAATGAATTATCAATCTTACTTTTATTAGAGAATAGTATGAGCTGATACACAGTTCCAATGACAATTGGTCTCAAAGGCAGAATTTGCCAACATTTAATATAATCAACTTGATAATTACTGCATTGATTTTTTTTAGTAAAAATGTAACTATCTTTGCATTTAGTCTAATACTAACTCCAATGTCTAAAATTATTCATTCACTGAAAACAATACTAATGTATGTGCACCTTAGCTACATAATATGGAGAAATTAATACAACTATTAATGACTTTTTCTCAAATATATGAAACATTACTATATGAACTGAATAAATACCCAAAGTCCAAAAGAAAAAAAAATCCTAAGAAAAATAATTGTTTTTACCAGAAAATAATAAAAAGTATCGTATCGTTAATTGCTTGGGAGATCATATGATATTTGAGTACTTAGTGACAGATTGAGCGCAACAATTCAGTTGACAAAAATGGGAATTTTTTTATTTATATTATTCATCTAAGAATCAATTAAAAAATCTTTAATTCTGAGTCCATTACTATTTCTATACTAAACTCTAAAGAATAAAGAAGGGCATTGGAACATAATAATGTTGTGAATGCTAACAGAGATAATAAATAAATAAAATATAATGTGTTATTTAAATCAAATAACTATTTCCCCCAAAACATAATGATATTAATTGGCATAAAAGTTTTTAAAAAAAATCATTTTTTTTAAATTTACCTTATGTGTTACATAATTGAAATCTATTGTGGCAAAATTTAAAGACATTGTCTCAAGAAAAATCTTTCAAACTGTGAATCTATCATACTGAATGGAAACATCAACTCTTTTTAGTTCATTCAAATCAAATATTTTCTGATGCAGACACTTTTTATAAATGCCAAATTCTTAACATCTTTATAATCAAATATCCTTCTGATTCATATACCTTTTTAAATACCAAAATGATTAATCACTTTTATTTCAAGTTCGAAATAATTAATTAGGATAGAAATATCATTAAAAACTGTCATCTCAATTCTTGTATCATTGTTCAAAAAAATCATCAAAATATTCTTTCCACATCATCATTATTATATACAAGAGTCCATCCATAGATCTAATAAGATTATATTCTTTTTCAGATCCATATGTTACTTTCAGTGTATCAACAAAAAAGATTTAATGCAACTATGATTAGTGAATAACTATTATTTTTTTAAGATTAATCTGTTAATCTCTACATTGCTGATGAAGCTTCATATTCAGTTAATTATTTTCCAAACAGAAAATATTGCATTTCACTTTGTTAAGTTATTTAATAAAATCATTGTCAGAGAAACAAAATGTTGCTTTTTAATGAACCTAAAAACTTCACCACATACCTTATGATAATTCTATGCCATATTAAAAACAATCTTGAAAATTCAAACAGAAAATTATAATGTTTAATAGTTGTTGAAATTTATCAATATATCTAAAGAATGAACATCAATTTTTATACAAATATAATTGGATTGGATCTATTTCCAAAGCAACTATTATTTAATCTTGGAGTATAGTAATTTACAATACATCTGACAATATATGAACTTTTATAATTAATCAATTAAATATGATTGCTTTGAAGGTAGATACATACAATTCTTTGTGATGGTCAATTCATATATTAGGCAAAAATTCAAAACAACTCATCATTTAAGATTACTACACCAATACCATTATTTCTAATAATTTTAGACTAAAGTTTATTATTTCTACCAACATGTACATTTGAAGCCACCTAAAAAAATCTCTTAATGATATTGTTGTATTAATACTATCTAACAAGAGCTAAAAGCTTTCTTTTTCTGATCTATTTGAAACAAATGTTAGAATTTAAGCACTGATAAAATAAGCAGCAATATTAATAACTTTGTCTCAAAGTTATTGATTATACTAAAATATACATTAAATTCTCCAAAAAGACAAATTTAACCTTTGAATAGCATTGATATAATAAGGCATTCACGATGTAAAAATTTTGTAACTTTCTGAATTCAATTTTGGACCATTATGCAACAAAGTGTTAATAACATTAACCTTTTTGTAATATATCTAGAAATTCTAAACTAGAAGGTATTAAAGATCTCAGCAAATCTAACATGATGCAATTTCATTTTTCTTTGATGATTTACTCTACCAAAAAAAGCTTCGGCCATCTACCTGTTCAATTGAACTTTTTTCCTTTTGGAAAATGAGTTTCATATAGACCAGCTTTATCAATCTTAAATCCATTCAAGTGTTTGCAAACCACATCAAACAACAATAATTCATTTTATATACCCATATTTTTTAAAAAATGAAATACTTTACTTACTATAGCTATTACATTTTTTACCTTTTATTGGCTTTCAATTACTTATATTGCTTTAATGATGATCCAGTAGGACAATGATTTGCCATATTGTTTCAGATGGACAATTTTTAGACTACATTTTTAGCAGATAGAAATTCCTAAATAAATCTGCTTAAATATATAGTCTTTGTAAAATTATAACACTTATTCCAATTAGAATTCAACAACGTTATGCAAAGTTCACAACTAAGAACTATCAATCCAGTCCACTAAATCTGTCCGTCTTTGTTTCTCAGTCTCGAGACCTTGCATATAGAAAAAAATAAAAATATGAGTCAATACTGTTGTATATGCAATTACAGGATGAAAGTGTGTGATCACATGAACTAGCAATCCCATATCCAAAGTTAATATATAGAAAAGATTGATAGATAGTGTGTGAGATTCTTCATGATCAGGTGTTAAATTGATTTATGTGACTGAAGATAATAAGGTAAAATAATACAAAAAAAAGACAGAAAAGATTACAAACAATATCAATCTTTGATGAATTAACAGAGAATAGAAATATTATTGGTCCGAGAATTAATTAATTAATTAATTACAATTAACTCTCATATTTGAAATAGACTCCATTATCCACTACTTGCAAGCCAATATAGATTCTAGTATATCTAACACAATTAAACAAGTATTAAAAAAAGAAATAAAGCGCACACAGCTTATTTAATTTTTTTTTTATATGTCAAAGCATCAGCCAGGAAGCGAACCCGCGACAACTGTCTGCAGGCAACTGCTTGCTTGCAAGGCGACTGCGCTGACCTCTCGGCTACCAACGCTTGACTTTAATTTTTTTAAAAGAAAATATAATTATCTTATAAATTATTACATTTATCACCATTACAACAAACACACTTTTATTATTTGAATTTCAAAAAAAAAGTTTAGTTATTTATATTGATCATTTATTAATTAAGAATAGAAATATTAAAAAAATAAAAGGCAATCATTAAACTATTATTAAATTTTTTTCAATTAAAAAAAAAATTCAAATAATTAGAACAGCAACAACAACAACAACAAAAAAAACTTAATTGAAATTCATATCAAGCAGAAGGTTAATGTGACTTTTTCAAAAGATAATTCTGTAAATTGACTTCCCCAGAAGATCTTAGAATATAATTTTATCAGTTTTTGAATCTATGTTCAATTCTCTGCTGGACATTTGTTCTAATTAACTTTTTGAATAACATTTTAGTTAATTTCTTTCTAATGTACTATACATATCGGTGGTTATTACAATGATTTATATATAGTACACTATTATGCTCAAGTTAATGTGATTAGTAAACGTTAATTACTCTGCTTAAAATAAAGTGAATATTAATATGGTGTATTTGTAGTAATCTGTTTTACTAAAGGCCTTCCTTATTCAATTGACTTCTTTAAATAATAAAAAAACATAATATATACAATACATTATTATCAATACAGCTTTTAAATAAATTTCCACATCAAAGTCTTAATATAATATAATTTTATTAAATGCACATTAAGATTTTATGCTAAATTTTATATAGGCATATTAAATTTTGTAGTGTTATTTTAGAATATTTTGATTAATAGATATATATGGTGAACGATATGGTGCAAAGATAGTGCATGCAACAACTACCATGCCTAGAAGCAGGTTTAAATTTGAGCTAGGAAAATTTTGGATTTTTTTTTTTTCAAATTCTAAATAGTTTAGGATTTTTCTTTCTGGGAATAACTATATATGTAATATTAACTGGTCAATGGGTAATTAACTATTTTTAACTAGAGAGTAAAACAAGAATAGAAAAATACTCAAATTCTTAACAGCCAACCATTGGTAAACCTAGTAAATATCAACTTTTTATTTGTTTTTCTATGAGAGATTGTGAAAAGATACTTGACCTACAGCAGACTATTTAAAAGCTGTTATATATGTACATGAATTCATAGTATTATTTCCGAGAGCTTCCATGTAATAAAAATATAATAGTTAAATATCTTACATTTCAGTACAGTAACAAATACTTTCCTCAGACCTTTTTCTTTCTCAAATCATAAGAATGTGTATGGTGAGATTTAAAAGCAATATTTTTTCTTTTGTTATTCTTTTCTCTCATTCTCAAATGCTATTGGTTGAGAAGTTTTAAAAAATATTTTATCTTCCAATAGCTTTTTCCAAAAATTGTTAATTTTCTTTAATTCACACTTTTCATTTATACTCTTGGGTCTTTTAAAAACCTTTATATCTTTCCTTAGCAATCTTTAGTCATATTGTTCAATTTTTGTCAGAAGATGCCATGATTAGTTAATTTAATATGTGAATAAATGGCTGATGAATTAGATTTTTCTCTAACTGCCTAAATGTGCTCTTCCTTTCTTATGTTTATTCTACAATTGTTCTGCCCAATGTATAAATGTAAACAAACTCCATATGGAATTTTATATACACCATGACACTCCAAAGGAATTTTCTTTTCAGGGCATGAAAATACTTCATTATATTTTTTTAATGAAATATAAATTGTGTGGATATTATTTTTCTTTAAAACATTACTAATTTTATCAGTTACTCCCTTTATATATGACAGAACAGTTTTAATTTTTGAAGTATCAAAATATTTTTTCTTATTATATAAAAAAGACTGTTTTGCCACATATAAAGAGAGTAACTGATAAAATTGGTAATGTTTTAAACAAAAATAATATCCTCACAATTTATAATATATTTTAAAAAATTAATGAAGTATTTCCATACCCTGAAGAGAAAATTCCTTTGAAGGGTCATGGTGTATATGAAATTCCATGTGGAGTTTGTTTACATTTATACATTGGGCAGAAAAATCATAGAATAAACATAAGAAAGGAAAAACACATTTTGGCAGTTAGAGAAAAATCTAATTCATCAGCCATTTATTCACTCATTAAAGTAACTAATCATGATATCAATTTTAATAAAACATATATTCTAGCAAAAATTGAACAATATGACCAGAGATTTTTAAAAGGTCCAAGAGCATAAATGAAAAATGTGAATTAAAGAAAATTAATAATATTTGCAAAAAGCAATTGGAGGATAAAATATTTTTTTAAACTTTTCAATCAATAGAATTTGAGAATGAGGAGAAAATAACAAAAGAAAAAAATAAGGATTTTAAATTTCCACACACACATTCTTATGATTTGAGAAAGAAGAAGCTCTGAGGGAAATACTTGTTATTGTACTGAAACATCAGCTATTTAGTTATTATATTTTTATTACATGGAAGCTCCCAAAAATAATACTATGAATTCATCGTTTATCTGTGACACACACATGAAAAAACTAAGCATTTGGGTTGGAAAGAATAAGTGGATTCATTTTATTCTTTCATAAATACTATATCTCGTGTTGGAAATGAAGGTATTCATTTATTATTAACACTCATAAAAAAGCACATGCACAATAGCTTGAAAGGCTAATCTTTAAATGTATTACAATTATAAACATAACACTATATAAAATAAATGCTTATTTACATAGGTTTAAGTTTCATTTGAGAGTGATGTTTAGTAAATTCCAGATAGTTTCATCGATGTCATTCATTCAGATATCGTAAACAGTAATTTAAAGTGAGTGGTTTATCCTCACGCTTTCATTTCCAGTACTTAAGATTTGTCCATATATAAACATTTGGGTTGGAAGGAATAAGTGGATTCATTTTATTCTTTCATAAATACTATATCTCATGTTGGGAATGAAAGTATTAATTTATTATTAACACTCATAAAAAAGCGCATGCACAATAGCTTGAAAGGCTGATCTTTAAATGTATTGCAAAAAAACTGAAATTTTATAAAAATAATTTTATTTGGTCTGAATTAATAATAATTGTTGGTTAATTTTATTATCTCACTCAGCAATTAGGTTAATAGATTTTTTTAAATACAGTTTTTTCTTAAAAATCTCACAATTTAATTTTTTTCTTAATATCTCACAAAAATTGAATATGAATGCAGAAATGTCAATTGATCTTCAATACAAAGTTATCAACATTATTTTGAAACACTATTGATGATGAGTTTTCCAGTTTTATTCTACTACTTCCAATCCAGTTTTTTTTTCTGCAGCACTCATGCAAATTTCCATATCTTGTCTATTCACCTGGGATCTGATGCTTTCTAAATCTTTTAAAATTTTTTGAGATCCAGTTTAAAATTTTCAATTATCCACCTATTATCGTCTCTTTTAAACAATTCCATTTTGATCTTTAATTTTCTCAAAGATGTCAATGATTCTTGTTTGTTCACTCTCCATATATTTTCTATTTGCTTCTTCTTGTGAATCTTAATACTCACTCTTCTACATTTTACTGTGTATACATACAATTTCTATATTTATCTCTATTAAGTATCATATCTTAAATCAATATGTAATTAATGGCAGATAATTTATAAAAAAAACTTTTTCATATGCATAGGCATATTGAAGCAGTCAATCTTAGCTTACGATTGTGCTTCATGTGTCTACCTACTAACCTGTGTTTAAATCCCTATTTCCCATCCCGCTCCTTTTGTTGTGTATATATATTTCATGTATATATTTGAGATGCATGCCTAAATTATAAAATTTAATGTTTCAATAACATTTTAAAATTATTATTAATTCTTTTTATTAATTATTAGTTCCTTTTTATTAAAGTATTATAGATGCAGCTCAAATATATACATAGGAGCAAAACTTACTAACAAAATATTGATGTTTTTAAATATTTATTATATGTCATTTTTAGCTTTTTTTAAAAAAAATTGCTTGTTTTTCTATTAAACTATATATTTTTTATAAAATCCAATAGGGAAGATGTGACTGTTGTTAATTGTCCAAAAATAATTAAAGGGAGGTATTTTTAATAATAGTTTTACTTAAAATAAATGGGATTAAGTAGATTAAAGATTTACTTTTGTTGAAAAACATGTTGTCAAATCTATTTCTAATCTGAAAATAGATTTGAATTTATTTTTGGACATTATCTTACAATTGCATCTTCAAAAACAACTGATAAAGAAAAAGTATAAAATGACTGAATTTTGAATCACAGATTAGATTAGTTACTATTGGGAGATTAGCTACTTTTAGAGAGAGGTATTATAAACATATTTCATTTTGCTTGAAACTTAAAATGATATAGCAGTAAATCCACCACTCTTCAGCGGCCTCTGCTGCTACCGTAATATCCTGCAGCCCCAAAATGAAGAAAGGTCTAAAAAGAACTTTAGAATGCTAATAGAAGTTTTTTGCCACCAAAGTACTTGCATTTCAATCGCCGTGCATGTGCCACACTTTAAAATGGATTCTTAAAATTGCAAGGTAAATTTCCAAGCCGCTACCTAATAGTCAATTTAGTCTAAATAATCTATCAAGATCTCTTCTCATGTATTCTTTAACTTTGCCTTTTTATATATATCTGTGAATGTAATTTTGCTCTCAAATGATTTCTTTATATCTAATCCTATTTCATATGCTTTTAACCTTCCTTAACTTCGGTGCAGTCATTTATTTATAGATATTTATTACTTGATTTTATATATATGCTTTTTTTTTTATTAATTTGCTAATTTCAAAGCAAACTGGTGAATTTAATTTATAAAAATCTTTTCTGTCATTTTATGTAAACCTTCATAAAGCAAGTTATTAACGTCCCCTTTTAAAACATAATGTATTATTAATTAATACGCTCGCCAGATTGTTTTACATCAACATTTTGTTTATGCTTTAATTATAAAAATATATATATTTGTTTAACTATGGATTTTCTGCTCGGAGAATCCAGAACTATGGCTAATTAACACTTTGAAATTTTAAAATATTCTTTATTCATTTCTAAAAAGGTGACCGATTATTTGTTTCTATATAACTGCTAGTTATTTTTTTTCTATACTCTTAAAATAGTGTACGCTTAAAATATCAAATAAAGTACTTATATATTTCATTTATTGTAAAATCAACGAACATGGGATTGATTTATTTTAAATATCAGAAAAGGGATGGGGGTGAATCTTAATGTTTCTGTTACTAATCAAATCTTAACGTATAGTTTATTAATTTGAAATGTAAATCTTAATGTTTCTTTTACTAGGTAAAATCTTAACATATATTTTATTAAGTGAAATATTCTCTCTCTATATATATTATAATTGCATGGCATATTATAGTATTCAAACAAGGGTCATTTATTTTTAAAGCAGTAAAACTTTTCAAGGTCGTTAGTGACATTTATCATTCATACTGCATTCCTGACATATAGCCGATCTTCGTGATTATATATATGTGCTTCTTAATCTGGGGGTTATGACAAGTTTGAACCCATAGATTTCTTCTCATTCCATAGATAGTTGAGCTATCTGGAACCACATTTATTCCGTATCAAATGCCTCTGGTGGTGATCCCGTAAGTTTGGCACACGCTATGCATATACACTTTGTAGATAAAAGGCCTCTCATGTCGGTTATACCAGCAAAAGTCTGGGCCACGCCATGCCTATCCACTTTTCTCTAAGCACTACCCAAGAAGGGGGTGTGAGATTTCGTTTTTCATCCAGAAGCATGACCTTTTCTTCTCTTAGTTATTTTTAGGCTATTATGTCAGCACCAAAAACTTCTTAGTATTTATTATTCCTTTTGCTTCATGACCCAGTTTTAATGCTCTAATATTAAAATTAAGCTTTGCTTAAAAGATATATATATATAAATGCCAATTACTTCTATTTATTAATTAAATTTATTTCAATCATATACAATCTCACCGTCGTAATTTATATATCTATTTAAGAGTATCTATATGCCTTGGGGAAAATAAAGCGTTTGTCTTACTATTGTTAAAATAATTTGTCATTAAATATTTTGTCATAGGTTTAAATATAATCAAATGTATTTTATGTATTTTCACGACCATAATGTCAGGAAAATAGTTTGTATTTATATCTGTAATGAATCTCAGAACGCTCCCCTAATATATGTTAGTCACCACGTTTCTGAACCATAAATCAAAGCATTAATAGCAATTTTGTGTAACTTCTTTCTAATACTAATTGGCATCTTAATATTGGACCCACCAAAGATGTGTGTTTATTTATAATATATGATTTAGCTAATAAAGAGCATATGAGAAATAATAGCGTGAATGACACTATGTAATTATCTACCGCTTGCTCATTCATGCACATACTAATGTACTTAATTTATAACTGTATAATAATTTGTCAGTATATTAAAATATATTATTGTCTAACTTATTTGAGTAGTTCGAATTCCTTTTCCTCCACTTCCACATATTACAGCAATGTTTATGTATATTTTAATATAATCATAGTTAATAGATGTCTCATTGTTTTGCTTAGTTTTGCTAGTCGGCCGGATTAAGATTAATTCTCATGGGACATCACTATTATGTTATCCATTAGGTGTTTGATCTGGGGCTTAGAGAGTGGGTTCGAATTCAGGCTGGTCCCTGACCTAAATCTTGGGCTTGACTGGGTTTGAAGTACATTTTGTGAGTTCCAGCTCATGTTAGATGGATAAACAGGTTTTAACTGGCACAATATTTATGTTAATATGAAATGTTTTTCATCTAAAAACTTTTCAACTTTCATTCTATGAGTTCATCTACTTTAATTCATAAGAACTGTAAAAAATTTTGGAAAGATAGAATCTTTATGCTATTCTTTCTTATCACATAGTCTAATCATTGTCATTGTATTTAGATAAATATTTTTTAGAATTTAATAATTTTCTTTACAAGATGTTCTAAAGCTTTAATTGCAGTAAAAAGTCTTATAAAAATCAAATGATTTCTTGTAATTTATAAGTCCAATGCAAAAAGACAACTCATATTCATTGACTTTTTAAATATAATTTCCCTTAATTCTTGGACATTTTCTAAAGTGTTATAACTATTTTTTAAATCTGTATTAAAATTCTATAGTTAAGAATTCAAAATTCTCATTGATATATAAATTAAAAACTCTGGAATAAACTCTACAATATTCAAAATACTAATATGCAAAAATAAATAATAGCTAGCACCAGCTTACAGCACATATGTATGCTATCTTGAATAGCCTCTTATAGTTAACATTTAAAAATTAAAAACAGAAATCTCATTGGAGTCACACAACATCAGTGTTTTCACATCAATGGCCAACTATCTATAATTTATGCATATTAACATAATTATATTGCTTATTTAATAAATTGCCTGTCATATTTATAAATTATGTCTCTTTAATTTTTCTTCAAAACGTTTTCCACATGTAAAATAAAAACATTATCAAAGCAAAATCTTCCATTATAAATAATAAAATATTCTACAAATACAGATTTAAATCTGTCCACAGAATATTGTAATTTATTATACAGAAGTTCATGTTGATGGATTCATTTTTTCAATGCACGTTTCAACTTATCAAAGTAACTAAATCAACATTAGTACACCATTGTATATATAATATTACAACATAGTACATGATCTTTTATTTATATAAGATAATGAAATCCATGTTTTATTAAAGAGAAATTATGGATTTCATTACCATATATAAATAATAAATATAGTGGTTTCTTCTCAGATTAATGATGTTTCATCTATGCATATATGCATAATTTGGATGCTATCATTATCATTCATTTTTCAAGTACTGATTCTGTAAATCATTCCAAATCTATCTTTTTTTATTTCTTGATATATATATATTTATAGATTTATAATTATTTTTTCTTTATTTTTATTTTTAAGTTTTATAATTCTATCCAGCAATGTTCTTTACTATTTCTCAACTGCTAAGAATATATTCGCCTTTTTCTTTTTTTTTTTTTTTTTTACATTTCTTCAATGAATCTTTTTTGGTTCACTTTTAAAAATTACACTGCATTTTATCAGTATTTATTCAACATATTTTCCTCATTTTTTAAAAATTCTATATGACTAAAGTTTCCAATCATTTTTTCATTTTATTAATGCAGAGTTTTCCTATATAAAGCCACACACTTCAGAAAAAAATTTCAGGAATTTTTTTTAACATTATTCTTCTCTATTATATTTAATGTTAACATCTCTATTTTAATTATAGCATTATCATCATCAGAATCCGTGAGCACAATGCTTATGAGTATATGATACTTTCTTTTTTAACTTTTTCTCGTTTAGACTACCTTCGGCAAGAATTCTGAGTAAATGCAAATTCATTTTATGCTATTCCCTTAAAATTATCTGTCTACATTCTAGGAGATAGTTCTATTTTATCTGTGCATTCTCTTTATCTTTTTCATCAATAGGTTAGAAAGTAGAATAGTTCTTCAGACTTCTATCTAATGCTAGAGCTTTCATAAATCTGTAAGTCCACTTTCCTTAGTTTATTCCAGATATTTCATTCCAGGTGCCACCATTTCCTCAAACAATAATTGGCATTATTCTAAATGTTTTATCAACTAACTAACCATATTGTTTCTTCTTTGAATAGACATTTGCCTTCTTCAATTCAACTTTTCATTTTTCATAATAGTTGTAGTGCCAACAAGTAATATATGTGCCTTGTGTAATACCAAAAAGTTATGATTTTATTTTTCATTTTATTATTTCTTCAACATACATGCATATATATTCTTCAATTTACTTTTGGTCAATTCATTAGATTTTTTTTTTGCATTGGTTCACTTTCTCCTCATTGGATTTTTTTTTTCCACTCATGTATCACAACCATATAAAAAGAAATGCATCCTAGATAATTAAAGAATTAACCCTTTATTTAATTGCTTTTGTTCTTTATATATATCTCAAATCAATACAAATTTTACAAACTTTATTTAATAGGTCTCAATATCTGCATGATAAATTATATCATTCAGTAATTTATTTTTTTTAAACAAAGATAAAGAAAAGAGATAAACAATATTTTTGTTCAGGTATATTCTTAAAATAAAATAGTCTAATAAATAATCATTCAGAAGATGATCGGATGTTTGATCTGGCAACTTTAGCATTTGAATCCATCATTTAACGACTGCACTAAATAAGTCACTAACCCCTTCAATCTTTAAATATCTTCTGTCTCTATAATCATACAATCTACATTTAATTTTTAAAACATACAATAAAATGGCTATTAAAATTTAGAATAGAAATTTTTATACTTTTTGTTGCTGCATTTTTTCGTATGAAATAAAGGCAATATATATATTAACTTTTTTAATTTACTATACGATAAAATTACACATTAATTTTATTATTATTAGTGATTTAACATTCTCAACATAGTTTTAGAAAATTGAGAGAAGTATAAAATGCAATTCAAATAATTTATTATTTTTTAATTTTTTAATTAAAATAATGATTTGCTAACAACATCGAAATATTTTATAATAAGCAAATTGGTATTTTAATAAAATAAATATCCCTAGACATATGGGAAGTTCGCATAATGTAACAATATACTGTATAAAATCTGGTTTTGAAATTCGATTTTAGACAATTGTATGATATCTGTATGACTGATTTTGCCAAAGGCAGGTATCATGCACTTTTCAACACATTTTCCGTATTGTTTAAAAATTGAGATTTTATAAGAAAAACTAAATGATATACACAACTATGTGCGTGTTTTGAATTTTTGTATAACCATAGAAGCATCTTTTAAGGGGATTTTTTTATTTTATAATGTAGCTCTAAATTTAAAAGGCTGAAATAAATTTTGTTATGAGGTGGCAAACAATTAATAATGATCATCATTGTCAACAATTATCAATCCACTGCAGGATGAAGATCTCTCCAAGTCCAATCTATCTTCTCTGATCTTTAGCCTCTCTTCTCCACGTCACTCCCGCGCATCTCTTTATTTCATCCATCCATCTCACATGCGGTTACTTTCTGGATCTTTTACAATTTCTTGGAATAATCAAATATAATTGTTTTATTTTAGTATTTTACTGTGCTTTCACTCATCTGTAGAAAAAGAAATGATTTAATAAGTTGAAAAATAGAGAGGTAGTTTTTGTTCATATATATTTTCTATATAATAATATTATTATTTCTTTAATTTTGTTTTGGAGATATTTTTACAAATTAATTTTATTTACTGTAAAAAGTTAAATATATCTTTAAAATTTTGTTTGAATAATAAAAGTTTTTGAATAATGGATATTTGGATGAATTTCTATCTATATAAACATTTATTTCATATGAAAATGGTATATATTTATTTGCTAATTTTTATAAAGATTTAATGGTCAGGAGAGTATCAAAAACCGTTGTTATTTAATCTATTTTAATAAAGTTGATTAATCAAACCACAGACAAGTGTGTAAATGGACATGCGCAGAAAAACAACAACAAATCAGCAAACATTTCATTACAATACAGTTATTTGTTTTGGAATAAATATCTCATGAGATGATCATGGAAATTAATATCAGTCCCCTCTCCCCAAAAACGATTTTTAATATTTAAATTAGAAATGCATTAAACTCTTGAAAAATGCATATTTACATACATATATATATAAATGATTATTATATGTATTTATTAAAAAAGGAAATGTGAGAATCTAATCAAGAAAATAAAAATATTTTGGTCAGTTTGGGAAAATATAGACCAGTGATCTCCAAACGTTTTTGATAACGTACCCCTAAGACGAAAATAATTATAAGTTGTACTCATTATAATATAATATATATGTGTGTGCGTAGTCAAAAATCAAATTATTTATTTAATTTAAACAATATACATACATTTAAATTAAATTACAAATTTACATTTTGAATTAGAATTTAATGTAAGGAATGCGATTGTATTTGTTTAGTAATATCGGAAACATCTGGTTTGATGCCCTCTATTAATGTAATTCGAAGATCTAATTCTAACTCTAATTTATTTCTGTATTTGGTTTTAATTGTTGTCATTGCAGAAAATGCTATTTCATACAGGTATGTAGAACCAAGTGGTAAGATTGCATTCGTTGCTGTGCTTATTAAATCTAGATATTCGATTTTCAATTTTATCCACCAATTATGAAGAAATTTTTTTTTACATTTGGATTATAATGTTGTTCTTTCTCTCATATTAATTAACTGCACTTGAGCGATAATCGAAAGATGATCTATTTTTACATTTACAGCAAATGAGTTCAGGACCCATTGAAACTCTGTTTTAATACTAGGAATATCTGTAAATTGGTTACAAAATTCTGTCTCCAAATTTTTTAATGTGTAGATATAAGATTTTAGTTTGTTGCACATTTACTTCATTTTCAGAAGCAAAATCACACAATGATGGAAACATTTCTAAAGTTCTCTTTTTAAAATTCTTCCTTCACATCATGATTTTCTTTTGAAATACAGTTACTTTCTCAGTTATTGTTAAAATGTCCCCTTTTTCTTGAAGAGATAAAAGGAGAATGTTTACTTTTTCAAAAATATCATTTAAGTAACATACTATCAATAGCCACTTATCTTCACTGAAAAAGCAGGCAAACTTTGAACTCTCATCTTTGTCCAAAAGAAAAATGCATAATTCATCTTTCAGTTCAACAACTCTTTTAAGCACTTTTCCTCAAGATAAACAACAAACTTCTGTATGGTATAGGAGATTTTCATGGCTACTGCCCACTTCATTGCATATGATTTAAAATACTTTACTATTCAAGGATCTTGTTTTTACAAAATTAACTATGCTGATAACATTCTGCAGCACACAATATATTTCTGGCTCCAATTTCTTTGCTGCAATAGCTTGCTGATAGATAATACAGAGTATAAATTTCATGTGGGATGCTATTTCAATTACCTTTGCCATGAATTCTTTTTTTTTTCTTCCAGTTAAAACAGCTGCTCTGTCACTGGTTACCCTAACACAGCTTTCCCATAAAATCTTATTTGTAACAAAAAAATTATTTACTGTTAAAAAGATGTTTTTCTTTGGACATCTTTCTTTAAGTGGCTCATAAAAAAGTAGTTCTTTGTGCAATTCATTATTAAAAAAATATCTAATAAATACCATTAACTGAGAAAAGTTGGTAACATCTGTGATTTCATCCAATTGTATAGCAAATTTTCCACATTGAGTAATTTGTTTTAATAATTGTTTCTTTAAATTATCAGCAATATAATATTTGTTGACAAAGGAATACATTTTAGTTTCTCAGCATATTCTTCCCTGTGAATTATTTGCACTATTTTGATTGCATGCAGAAGAATAAGTGTTTTGCCAATTGTATGTGGCTTTTTATCTTTTTGCTATTAAGAAAGAAACCTCAAGAGAGGCTTCTAAACATTTATTATTGTGTAACAATTTTTTTTAATTACCAGCTTGAGTATTGCATGTTTTTAAACATTGCTCAAAAAATTGCAATGGTTTGTGTACATGTTTGGGATGTTTAGCTTTTAAATGCCTAATTAATATTGATGGTTTTATACAAGCATTAGATAGCATCTCATAACATAATACACATATAGGACAGAATTTGTAGTTTACTACTTTTGATGTAAATTCAATTTTTAAATAGTCTGGTTGTTAATTTAGGATTTTCTGGTACAATTTTTTTTTGTACATACCATATCATTAATATTTTTATCTCTTGGCATAATTGCTAAGGAAATTGAAGAATTATTTTTAAAATCATTTATCCATTTTATGAGGGATTTAAAATCAATAGCATTTAAGAGTCAACTAATCATAATTATTATAATACATGCCACTATTTGTATAAGTTCTGTATAGTTCACAAAATTCTCCCAGTGATGATATACAACTTACCAGGCACTTGTACAATGGTGCACTGAGTGGCTGGGATGTAAACAGTGTTGACAGATATGAAATTCATTTGCCCACTAGAAATTGATTCTGAATCCCACTAAAAAAACAGTAAATTTAAATTTTCTTGCTAAAAAGATAATAAAAATGCATTTTCCCATTAAATAAAATAATGATTACATTTTGAAATAAGGTGACATTTCACAGTATATTAGTGTACCCCCAAGTATCACTTTGCGTATCACCTGGGATACATATATCTCACTTTGGAGAACATTGATATAGACTTGTGCTTTTTTATTAAGAGATGTTTGTATTGCAGCAAATTGTTTTATTACAATAAAACAAGTTATAATTACAATTTAGCTTAGGACATTTCATTTAATATTAAAATGGTACAAAGAGTATAATGTAATATTTTTTAAAGATACAGACAATGTTACATTATCACCAATAATGAGGAATATATTTTTTATATACAAACAAAAAGAAGCATTATTATACCCAAACCTTTTAAAAATAGTTATATTAGTTTATTTGAATGATCAAACTATTTTTGGTTAGACAATTTAATACAGAAATATAATATTTTTGATAAATCAATATCAAAATTTATAACATTTGAACTAATGAATAAAACAAATAAAATATAAACGTGAAATTTATCTAGAAAAATATTTTTAGAGAATACCTCTATAACAAATTACTTATTATAAGGGATTTTAAGACAGACTTTTAAGCTCTCTTTGGCTATCCACTCTATCTTGTACAATCAACCAACATGACCACATACATGTGAAAAAGATGAATGATCTCCAATATATGTATTTCATGCTAAACCAGCACTCATCAGTTGGTCAAGATTAACTCCCATACATCTATATATAATCAGTGCTTGATTTATTTTAATATAGCAAATCTTCAAACTTTAATGAGCAGACTTCAATCTACTCCACCCTCCAACTTTTTACATTGATATACATGGAAGATGATCTAAACCAATTGATAACTGCTGAATCAGCATGAATTACATAGATTGGAGATCATTTATCTTTTTCACATGTGTATGGTCATGTGCATCAGTGGGATAGAGTGGATAGCTGAAGGGAGCTTGAACATGTGTTCAAATCCCCTATAATTATATTTAAGTTCAAAGTATACAAATTATAATTCTATTCAAAGATTACAAATTACTTATTGTAATCTAATAGTTCTCAAGTCATTATTATATACAACACTAAATTTATTTAATCAAATAGAAACAAACTAATTTCTAAAATTCATCAGATATAAATATGTACATTCACTTTCATTGTTATTTAATGAGAAAGTAAAATTTCACCCTTAGATTTAATGAGAATAAAAGAGGATGTGTTAAGCTATTGTTCAAGTATCAGATTTCTATTTATTATTTACAATGGTTAGAAAGTGAGATTCTGTCTCTTGTATTTGTGTCATAAATTATAAGTTTAAATTAATACTGCATTTACATCTGGCTTAAAGTTAAAATTCTCTCTTGTTTTAGCATTTATCAGAGAACAAGTCTTAATAAGATCAGAGACTACAAGAATAAATAGTTGACTGTTGATGATCATTTTATTCTTAGATTAATGACAATGAAAGTGGAGATATATATTTATATTTGACAGATTTGGAAAATTAATATGCATATATATATATTGGAAATTAATACACACGTAAATGTATATACTGTATAACAACAGTATACAGAAATATAAGTTGATGAAAGTTTCAATCATGGTACTCAAAATATTTTTTTTTATTGCTATATTATATAAAAAAATTTCTCATTCACCCTATAGAATACATGTATTTTGAATTTTTTTTTTTTACCAACTACCTAAAATACTACTAATCTATCTATGCAAATACATTGATTCTTCTTAGATTAACCCTCTGGCACTGTGATAGATTTAATTATTCTTTCTGATGACAGTTTTTTAAGCTTTCAACATTTTATTTTAGTGTTAAATCATTATTCTATATCAGAATATATAAATTGGACTTAATTTAGTGGAAATTTATATTTACAAATGAATTAAATGTCAAAAAATTATATTTAAATTTTGTAAATATTGAAAAAATAAGATCATAATAAAAACAAAGAAAGGTTTCATCTTTCAACAACTGTGAGGAGCAGATTGATTTTAAAAAATCAATGACTCTTTTTTGTCATTTTCATTTAAAATGTGAACAAATAAATATCAATATATGATAAATCTATCAAATTATCTTCTAAAATATCTTTTTTTTTATTGTAATTTTTATGACGGTCAGTGATGATGTGTTAGTAATCAATTTGAAAAGGCATTCTTATCAGAACTCTGTAATTTGTCTTGTTAATATTATGCTAGCACTAAAAATAAAACATATGAATAAAATAAAGATGTAGTCATGAATATTCAAAATAATCTTACAAAGCATGTAAAATTTGAGAACAAGGAAGGAAACTCCTGAAACATAACAAAGCATATCCAAAAGTTTTTGAAGTCACTGCATTTACAATTATTCTGATGTTTTTAGATTTTCTTTGGAAGTAAAATATCTGAATAAAACATATGTGAACTATGATTTAAAAAAAATAGTAAAATATCTTCAACAAATGGTTGTATATGCAAGTTGACACCAGTATTTTTTTCTTGATTTCTCTATACAAAGTTTCTTGCTTTGATAAAACAGCTGGTTAACAATATAAAGTCTATGATGCATGTTTTCACCAAATTATATGTGACTTACAAAATGATTATTTAGCTTTTTTATGTAATATTGTGATTGTGTTTTTAGAAATGTTGAATAAAGTTAATATAAACTCAATTTATTTACATGTATTTCTGCATGCTAATATTTATTTAATACTGTCTAAAGCTATATTAGTAATGATATGTAAAATAGAAATATCATATGCCATTACAAAACTAGCAAAAAACAAACTTTTTATCATGGTTTCATCTATTAACAAATAGATCTTTTAGAAAAATTTTGTTTTATTCTGACTAAATCTGTAAATTTATAGTTGATTTATTATACAAAGTTTGAATATTAAAATGAGTTTTATATGCCATGTTTGTTATTTAATCATATTGAAATAGGTTGGTTTACAAATGACTATTGCATTTTCTTAATGATTTAATATCAAGTTGATTGATTTTAGGTTATTACTAAAAAAAGAAAGTTCATTATATTTGCAAAAGAGAATTGACAATGTTCTATATAATTCATAAGGGATGTTCTTGAAATAGATATATCTTGCAGAGTCATTAATCAATTTTTTGAACAATTGAACAAAGAATGTTTCAACATTATGACTTCATCTTATACAATAAAACCTTGATCCATTTTCTCTACATATTTCTTATATTTTATCTACTTTTTGTTTAAAAATTATTATTTTTAATTATTTTTTCTTAAATTATTGTTTTATAGCAATGCTCATTTATAAATCAAAAACTCAATATAATTTTTCAGAAGAATGATTTTTTTTGTGAAAAAAATTAAAACAGTGTGTGGTACTCTTTTATTTTTGTCTTTTTTTTTTAAAAAAAAAAACTAAATAAAGATTAAAAAGTTGCTGTCATTGAGAGTAATACTTTTATCAGGAATGGTTACGAGTGCTCAATTTTGAGTTTTAATTAATTGTAAATACTTCTATATTCACATATATGCATCATACTTTTGTTCATTATTCTCTATTTTGTTCCAGTTATTAAATTGTTATTGTTACCTGATTTTATTTTATCAAATAAAATGAGAAGAAAAAGAAATTGGTAAACTTTGCAGTGCAGCAGATAGTAAAATGTTTCAAAGATTAGTTGCATCATATAACATTTCAACCTTTTTTTTTTTTTTTTACATGTCAAATGCGTTGACCAGAAAGCGAACCCGGGCCAGCAGCTTGGGAGGCAGCTATGCTAACCACTAGACCACCAATGCTTGCAACATCTATCCATAACATAATGACAATGATTGCAAAAGAGTTTTAGTTTTTAAATAATTATATTTTGAACTAATATGTAAAGTCGGCATTAAACAAATAACAATCAAAGTAAATAGTGCCTTGAAATTTTTTTAAAATATATAAAATCCTGTATTATGATTTTAAATATCTTATTATTTTTGTTTTGTTATTTGTAAAATTGAAATTAAAAATATAAAAAGATCTGCAAATATTTATTCATTATATATATATATTAATCTCGCACATTTAAACATAATATATAATTAATGTGATATTTAAAGTATATATATGATTGCATACATACACTTTGCAAATAATAGATGTGAAATACTTTAAAATATAAAAGTTGTACTTTACATGTAGTTCAGTGAATAATAATTAAAATTGTTCTTATCAATCATTTTTTACGGTTTCTAGATATTATCATTTTCCTGCATATATCACTTTCGTTCTCCATGGCCTTGAAAATTAACGAATCATAAAGTGTGTGTGTATATATAAATAAATAAACTTTTATATTCAACAGACTATTTAAATACATAAATAAAACATGTGGGAAACAATCTCCAGAGTGCATTTCTGGCAGAAACTATATCAGTTGGTTCAGGCTTTGGTCCATACATTTCTTCATCATCACAGTTTAATATTTATCCACAATGAACATTTACAATTTACTTTACAAGTATAAAATTACTTGAAAGTATTCATTTTGATGACATTGTCTAGAATAAATGTTAAAGGTTATTTATTATTTTATTAGGCTATGTATATAGTATTCTACAAGGAATAATATGGTAATAAACTTCAAAAAATTACTAAGCCAAGTTTTCAGTACAGAGCATTGCATCAAAAGCCTAGAGTTTATTATTTATTATCTATACATTAATTATGAAACATAATTTTTACACTTTACTACAGTTTAAATATTTTTAATTTGCACATATATTAATTGTTATAGCAAATCAACAAATTTTGTAGAAAATGCTTATAATAACATACCTTTGAGCTCATTTAAGCTGTTTTTGAACTATCTTTCAGAATATCAATAAACTTTGTGGAATTTATTATTATAATGTACTTCTATACTAATTCAATATATTGTTTTTGAACTAAAATGTATAGAATTACTATTTTTTATGATGATTTCTATGATGTGTATTTGTATATCAGCATTTATTTAATTATTTTTTTCATCATCCTGCTAATAAAAATTGTTCTTTTTTTAAATCTTTCTTTTCTTGTTTTTTTTTTTTTTTACCCAGATAAAATATTCATAAAATTAAATTTATTATCAAAATTCATGATTTTTGAATACTGAAAATATTCACCACTATAACACTTTCTTTTACTTCATTTTATTCAGATTTAACAATAAGATGGATACAGTTAAAGTAATATTAATCGAAATACCTATTATTCAAAAACTTTTATTATTCAGACAAAATTTCACTAATAAACTTTAATCTTTTGCAACATACACTTGCAAACAAATTTTTTTTAAAAATTATTAATGCCGTAAATGTATAAACCCAATTGCAATGAGCCACATGTTTTATATATATCTTAGCAGTTTAAATTTTCAATAAGAGAAGGGGATGAAGGATTTATTTTTTAAATTCAAAAAATTCACAGAATAAAAAAGCTCTGGAACAGGAATTTTGGGATTAATGGTGCTTTACTAATGTGTATTATGTTAAAATACTCAAAGCATGTTTGATTTATTTTTTGGTTGTGTTCTTTTATAATTATTAAGTAAGATGAAAGTCAAAATTAATAAAAAGCACAAAAATAATGTAATGAATTCTAAAGTGAGATATAATGGTCATAATTTTGTTGCTGTAAATGAAAAAAAAAAAAAAACCAAAAGAAAATACCAGAAAAGAAGTCTTTAGCATTTAAAAATCAAAAATTTAATTGCATTAATGACTTTAAGAAAAAAATATTAATTGGCAAAGTGCTATTATAAAAATACATACAACATGAGCTATCATATAACCACTTATTTGGAAGAGGGAAGGGTATAAATACTTCTCTAAATACCATCATAAAGGCTATAATTGAACATGGCTATCTTTATATTAGCTAAAAGTATTCCATTATAAGTTCTTAGTATGTATATATATATATAATATTCTATTTTTTGACTGACAGTTTTTAAAATAATCATAAATGTACAACTAGTATACTATAAAAACCATTATAACATATTATATATATGCATACATACAAACACACTTTATGACCATATTTTGTTTTCATTTATTCCATCATGTTTATAATCTCTTACATTAAGAAGTGCAAAAATTTTACTGAATGTTTATCAAATGTTCCAGGTATAAATTACCGAGATCTGAATTTTATTATCCCAATATATACATACATCAAATACTATTCCATAAATAAATATATAAAATATCAAATTAAACATGAATAAATAAATAATGTGAATTTTGCCTACTGGGCTTTTGATCTTTTTATATCCCATTCATGAAAATGTCGAAAGGCCGTTGGGCAAATTATTTATGCACATTATTTATTATTCCTGTTTAATTTAATTATAAATATATATGTATTTACACACACACACACACACATACACACACACACATATATATATACCGACAAGTAAAGTAGCATTTGAACAGCTACTTCAAGATAAAAACCTCACCAGCTTCCAAAGATGAAATAATAATAATAAAAATCATTGCAAGGGCTGGACAGTGAGAACGTAAGACTTTCCTTATTTGATATATTTTGGTAGATAGTAAGATATTTATTTTCTCAGATTATGGTTATAGTAGTCAGACATACCACTTTGCCAATCTATTTAAAAATATATTTAAGTTTATTTAAATATTCAAAAGTATTTCAAAATTTGGTAACTTTTCACAGTATTATATAATTTTCAGTCTTTAAATTAAAAATTATATATATAAATACTATAACTAGAAAAAAAAGCAATATTGAATTAAAAATCAGTGCCATTTTAAGAAAACTTGATACTTTGATTTGGAATTTTAAAAAGACTTGATTTAAACCTCAAGTTCCTCATGGCTGACCATGCCCATATCCCTCCATCTATCCAATAATAAAGAAATAATTAGAGTACAGCATTCAGAACATTTAGCAGAAAATTCTCACAATTTCTCTACCCCTCTCCTTGTTCTGAATTGCAAATCATGATTTATTACAATCATTGATCGGTGATCAAGTTAATTATATTATCTTTTATTATATCAGCAGAACAAAAAAAAAAAGAACCAGGATGTAAGCTTCATTATAAAAAAGCTATCTTAATAAAACCTTGAAATAAGTTATTTATTTTATTTTTAATAAAATACCCCCCCCTCCATTTCTTTTTAATTACAAATATAAAAAGTCGTTCATTAATTTAATTTTATAAATGTATAAAAGAAATCTAGAAATCTAATTAAGCAATAAACTGATTCAAACATAAAATCAATTGCTAATTACAGGATAGGCAGGTATATTTAAAAAAAAGATAAATCATCATATTATTAATATAAAACAAAAGAGATAATTTAATTACAAATGATAATATAAAATCAAAGCTCTAGTTTCAATAAGTAGTAATTTGAATAATATTAAGAACAAATGAAGCTATATAAAGTAAAAGAATATTTTTAAAAAATCTAAAGACTTCCGTTTATATTTCTTTTAAATCTTGATTGATTTACAGATGTATCTTTTACTTGATTGTGTTTGTTTATATTTTCAGAAAATTAATAGAAAATCTTCTATTATGAATTGATAATTAGAATACATCTTTATTTTGTAATAAAGATAATTCTATATTCAATTAAACCAGTAATTATTTCAAATTTTATTTCCAAAATAAATTATTAGTAGTGATTTATTTCCTATTATACTCATTATCAATAAGACATTGGTAATTTAAATATTTAAATAGAATATTGAAAATTAATACTATCTTTGAACAATAAGTATGTAGATAAATAGAAGTTACACAATAAATATTGGTTTTATAAAAATAATGTTAAATTATTTAAAAATCATAAAACACATTTGAAAAACTTCACATTTATAGATGCTATTAAATGCATTTTGATTGAAAATAGAGCAGAAATATTATTAACTGGTAATACTGATTCTAATCAATATTTAATGATTCTATCATATTATATCTATGAAAAAATAAAAAATGACATAAAAAAGGAATAACCATTGATAGCATAAGGAAAGATGATGGGATTATTTAGTTCAAACGTTTAGTAAAACTTCAGAATACACTTAAAAAATAATAAAATTGATTGAAATTATAAAGGCAAAAAATTACAATATAACAAGAATAAATGAGAAAAAAAATCTGTGTATTACTCATGATTATAAAAAATATAAAGGAAAAAAGTATAAAAATTATAGAACTTTAAACTATTACAATGAAATGGCAATAAACAATCAAGGTGAAGATGATAAGATATTACTTTTAAAAAAGGATATTGCTTTATTTATAGATAAATTAAAATTTAAGACAAATAAAATACAAATGCTTTTGGGTAAAAAGATAGGTGTAGATAAGTTGAGAGAAAAAAATAGAAAAAGTTTAGAAACTGAACTTAACTTAGAAAATAAAAAAATAATGGAATTAATGGATTATCAGCATTAAAAGAAAAGATTATACTAAGTGCCTCTGGGCAGTATTTTTAATTGTAGATTTTACTCAGTTTCAAAAAAATTAATACTTATGAGAGGAAAAAATAATTTAAATTTGTAATCAATAAAAAAATTTCTGTTAGCATCAAAATGCTAAAATTTATTACTATTATTATTATTAATCATTTTTAATCAGAAGTTAATCAGTCTTCAACATGTGCTGCTCATTCATATTACTAACTCACTGATATTATAGTGAGTATTCAGGACACTCTCAAACCCAAATGCAAGATAGAACCTCTTAAAGGATAAAAATCAAAACTTTATCTTTGTACCTAAGTAAAATTATATAGGCCAATCTGAAGCATTTCAGAATGAGAGTATGAAGATTTAATCTTAGTAACTTTATGTTCATTATATTATTAATTGTAGTAAAATGCAGCTAAATTTTCAAATTTATGACTAGATCATATTAGAAACAATTTAATAAGAATGTAATTTACAAGTGCAGTGTCTTTATCCTGCATTTGGGTTTGAGAGTATTGTGAATTAGAAACAAAATTAAACAATGCATGTCAAAGGCTGATTATTGTCTGATTAAGAATTATTAAAGAAAACTGCCCTTGTAAATTATATTGTTATTAAATGTTATTATTCTTATTCTTATAAATTACATCAAAAGATGTGATTTTTTACATAACAAACAAGCTAGATACAACAGTGATACATCATAAGTTTTAACCTGGAAATACATTTTATTCCTCATTTATATATCTGTAAAAAAAAAAAAACATGAATAGAATAATTAATTTAAGTTTTGGGGCTGCAAGCATATATATTTATCTTTGGTATGGGAATTAAATAAAGATTTGACTGTTAAAGAACAAAGATCAGGTAGTTGAGGATAATATTAGAAATACACAATGGATTATTGTATTTACAAAAGTTCTTTACACAAAAATGGTAACAAAAAGTTAGTTAATTAATAGAAGTAAAAACATTGTCTGTTGTTACATGCAAAATGTTAGAGGCTTAAGACCTAAATGCCAACAGTTAAAACATGCTATTCTTGCAGAAGAGAATGATCTGGAAACCAAGACAGAAACATAATTGGATTATCAATTTATTAAAGATTGCAGATCAATACCTTTTTTAAAAGGTATTTATGCACATATTCAGGTCAGCACATTTATACTGTTCTCATTATGGTGGACCAGATGTACATTTATGTATGTTTCAAAAACAATAAGATATCCTAAGGGATGAAAAAAACTTACCAACTAACATTTATCTGGACACATAGTCACTAATGCCACTTCCCTTGAATTTATGACATGACTCACTATTATAAAATAATAACTAAATAATTAAAAGCAAAAAAGACATTAATAAAACAATGTACATAGAAAGATGTAAATCCTATGCAGGAGTTAACAAATGTTAAGCTGCTTTCAAGATTATATATATATATTTCTTTTTGTCAAACACAAATTTGTAATTTTTCCCATCTCTAGTATGGTATACAGATACAGAGTATATAATGTAAACCATACATCTTTTTTTGATTAAAACCTCATAGTCTTTTCTTACTCTAGCCTATAATATACAACATTAAGTACTGATTTGTAAACTTATAGTTCAATAAAACCCTTTGAAACTAACAATTGCAGATCATTGGTATTTATTATATAGGTATGGTGATGTGACCTCCAAGTTTTCAAGAGGTGGAGGTGTTTTATTAGCTATTAAAAACAATATTGTTTCAACTGTCTGCACTTCGCAAATTAAAAATATTATTTAAAAACAATATTGTAACAAAACAAATAAATATAGAACTGAATTTGATTGATTCTATTTGGGTTGAAATGACATTAGGATGTCAATTGTTTTTGGTAATATATATATATATATATATATATATATATAGAGCCTGCTACTAGCTCTAAACAAGCTTAATTATTTTTTTATATGATAAATGCTACAAGAGAAAATACATGAAGCCTTTATCTATGATGGTCCCATCCCCAGACCAGTTTCGAGCTATGGCTCTCATCAGTGAGGAGCTAAGACATAAGATTCAAAATATTAACTCAAGTCAAGCATTTATCTAATTCTTAAATATTAAGAAAAAGATCCAAATCTTCAGACACCTACATGTCTTCAAACTCAGCTCTTTAACCAAAGAAACTATATGAGCCTGAACTAAATTCAGAGATCCCATATATTAGTAGGCTTAGCAATTTAATATAGCCAAAGCCCTAATAGCAATATATATATATTCCTTCTCATATTAATATGAATGAATTAAATAATGATTTGGAGCAGTTTGAAAAATATTTACTTATTTATAAATACATATTTTGATCTGTGGTGACTTTAATGTACACTATGTAATGTCAGCAGATAACTAAATTATGCAATAATGAAATTAATAAAGGACAAAGAATTGTCGAATTCATGAATATAAATGGTATAGTCCAAAACAATCATTTAAAAACCAATAATGAATACATTCTAGATTTTATTTTAATTAACTTGAATGATATAAACGTAAAACATTAGTCTTCAGCCATTATTGAAGGAAGATTTTTATTTGAGTTTTTGTTCATATTGAACATTTCTTAACAAATAAGAATATGATAATTTCAAATAGAAATTATAAACTTGGTAATTTTCATAAATTATATTATGATATTATATATACTGTTAGAGATCAAATATATTTGTCTACAAATGTAAATGAGACAGTAGATTTATCTCAAAAAATGATGTAAAAAATTTTAAATGATAGAATCCCTTTATAACATGTATCATCTAAAAAATATTCCCCTTGGTTTTTTTTTTTTAAAAAAAAAAAAGATTTGTATTTATAAAAGGAAACTTAGGCATCATAAGTTGTTTTAACAATCAAGATCAATAATATTTTATAACAACTTTATAAATTTTAGAAGATTATTTAAAATCATAGAAAAAAATGATTTCAAACGATGCATTGGGAAACTAGAGGATAACATAGATACAATTTTAATTATTTTTGATCATTTATTAAAATATATTCTAGTGTGAAAAATAAAATGCCAGTTGACAAATGGGAATTTGAGAACAGATAATTTTTTTAATTACTTCTCATCCTGTATTAGAAAGAATGTACTATTTAAATTTTGCACAACTACTACTACTTCCACTACTATTACTACTACTACTACTATTATTATTATTATGATTATTATTTATGTAATAAAAGTAATAGGATAAAAATGTTGAATGATATCATTTGCTTAGTTTAACTGAATTTATCTTTTTTTTAATATGAAGATAGTATGAATTAATTTTGAAGCACACATTAATTGTTAAATCGTAGCAGTTATATAATTGAAAATAAAGTTTGTATATTATTGAAATTTTAAATGTTGCTAAAAGTCTTAGCACTCTGTACTAAATTATAAATGTTTATTTTATTAAGAAATGCAGAGTTTAATGCCTCTTTTATTGATTTTCAACAATTTAAACCATGTCATCTCATATTTTTAATGTATAAAATTGTTTGTCTCGTTCTAAATTATTTTCTATTCTTCCTGCAGAAAGGAGTTTGCTGATAAGTGAAAGGAGATTATTTGATTCTTCATTGAGACCTCAAAGATCCAAGCAGGATAAATTTTAATGTCTATTCCATAGTGCGGCTATTACTATGTAGTTATTCATATAGTAAACAAATATAGATAAATTGCTCATTAATAAGCACTATCCAGCATAATGAATTTATTGGCTTTTTACATCTGACTTTAAGAACAAGAAACACCATGATCATTTTCTCAGCTGACTGATACATCTTTAACTGAAATATCAAAGTTTTTTTGAAAATAGATTGAATATGTCTGTGAATAAGCTCTTTTTTGATAGATATTTATAATCATGACAGAAAAAACTAAATTATAGCCCTTATTTTTAGGAAGCAGAAGTTGGCAGCATAATGTGAAGGATACTAAGAACTCCCCGATTGAAGATTCAGATTACCATTCAATGATGAATTTTTATTAAGGTATCTACATCTACAGATTATTTTTAAGTGACAGAAGATTAATAAAATTGGAAGAACTATATAACATTAAATGGGACATTGTTGAAATTTGTGAAGGTAGAAGAAATGAGGAAGAAACAATTGATTTTAAAAGTGTCCATGTACTTTATTACAAGAACACAGATATTGGAAACACAAATGGAGTAAAATTTATTATAATAAAAAGTGGAAAAATAATGTTGTAGAGATTGATGATTTATCAGATAGAGTGGGAAGATTACTCATTAAAATTAATGAAAAATATCAAATGCAGATAATTTAGATTTATGTCCTGACAAGTTCTCATTCTGGTGAGGAAGAAGAGAATTCTCACATAGATGTACAAAAATACTTTTAATTAAACCAAATGACATTTTAAAATTGTCATGTGACATTTTAGTATTAGAATCGATATACAATTGAAATATGAAAGTAGTGTGGATAATTTAAGTTAAGATGATACAAATTTGTAGAGTTTGCAGAAAAATAAAACTATATATTATGAATTCTTTCTTTAAGAAAAGTACTATATGGAAATGAACATGGAAGCAACAGCATAAAGGTATAACAGAATTGAATTACATTTTGGTTAAAAGAAAATATGTATTTCAATATGACAATGTTTTCAATAAATTCAGCACAGGAAATGATCATTGATTAATAAAATGTAAGATATGTATTAATGCAAAAATAAAGAGACAAAAATTATTTTAAAAACAATACTTTTAGTTGATATTCCTAATATTCAGAAAGACTCCAGAAAATTTAAAAATTAGGACTTGCAAATCATTTTAAAAATATTAACAGATTTTGAAGATGGTTTAGATTTGAATGAAATCAATAAAAAGATAACTTATATATCATTAATAATTGCAACAAAGATAACTGGTACTTTACCAATACTTTTTTCACTAAGATAAGACAATATATGAAGAAAAGAAAAAATATGATAATGTATAAAAATGATTCATTATGAAGAATTGAATATCAAATGTTTTGTAAATTAATATGAAAAAAAATTAATAATGATGTAATAAAATATAATTGTGAATTAGCAAGGAAAGTTATAGAAGAGAATAAAAGTCTCAAAAATGTAAAAAAAAATTTTGCTATTGAATTGAAATTTATTTCTGTAATAAATAAATAAAATACTACTTCCTAAAAAGAAAAGTAACATCATGAAATATGTAAAAGACTTCCATAAAAAAATTATATAAAAATAAAGAACAAGAAAACTAAGTATTCTCTATAGTTATAGTAGCTTCTGAATTGTCAAGCATTTTATATAAAAAAGTGAAACATGCAGTTACATCTATGAAGAAGAAAAAAGCTCTACAAAATGATGCAATTATAATTAATATCTTAAAAGAATCAGTTGAATAAATAGAAAAATTATTGCCAAAGTTATATCAAATGTATAAATGATAAAGATTTTACCAAATGATTGAAAAAAAATACAGAAAGAATATTGCTATTTAAGGAAGATGATACACAAGATATTACAAATTACAGATTTATCAGTCTTTTGTCAATTCTATTCAATTTTTTTACTAAAATAATTACAACTCATCTACTGGTGCATGTTGTATTTTAACCAACAAAAATAACAGCAGATCACATCCAAATATTGAAAGAAGTTATAGAAAGAATCAATGAATACGAGTTCTCATTATGCTTTGGATTTATAGATTACGAAAAGGCATTTGATTTTATATGCATTTCTGCAGTAATTAAAGCATTTGTCCATCAAATATACTCCCAGAATATTGTCATATTATGAAGAAAACTAAAAATGTAACAGCAATGATTAGATTATATAGTGATAATAAAAAGATCAACAATGAGAACAGTATATGACAGAATGATTCGATATCTCCAAAATTTTTTATAGCAAATTTTACAAAGATTATTTTGTGGACTAAAATGAAGGGATTTAAAAGTAAATGAAGATTTATTAGGACATTTAGATTTTGCCGGTGTTGTAGCTGTTTTTGCAACTAATGCTTTAGAACTTTGGAAATGTAAGAATTATTGTATAAAAATAAAAAAGTAAGGCTGAAGATAAATACTAAAAAGATTAAAATAATGTTCAATGCAATTTCTCAGAAGAAATTAAAGACTGATAATGATGAATTATAAGAAATTAACAACTACAAATACTTTGGACAGATTATTAATATAGTTGAAAATACAATGGATGGAATTAATCTTAAAATAAAACTTGGATGGAGCCCTTTCCATAGAAATAACTTAATATTAAAAGCAAAAATGCTTATGTGTTTGAAAATGGTTTTAAATAAATGTTTACATATGGATCTAAGACTTGAACATTTAACAGAAGAGCGATTTAGAGACTTTTCAATCACTCTACAAAGTATAGAGAAGTTATGATAGAAATATAACAGGAAAAGATTGAAAATGAAATACACATGTGAAAGAACAAACAGGAATCACTGACATCATTGAAAGAATTAAAAAACTGAAAGAGAACTGGTATGGACATATTGCTAGAAGAGATGATAATAGATGGACAACTGAAATTTTAAATTGGATCGACAATTAGGATCTAAGAAATTGTAAAAGATCTAGAAAAAGCCTAAATGTGAGATGGTTGGATGAAATAAAGTGGTTTGTTAATGTAATGTGGAGAAAAGAATCTAGTAATATATCCATCCCAGCTGTATTTCAGTTTCTGATGTGTTGTGAAGAAAAGAGACAAATCTGCAATTCCTTCTACGCTAGCTGCGAGCACGAATTAATATTTAGAAGTTTTGCGTAAAACAAGGCATGGAGAATAATGTAAATATTGTAATTTTTCCCCTCGCTAATATATATATTAAATAAATAATTAAACCATTGATCAAAATATATTTATTTTTTAAAAACAATCAGTGCAAAACAAAATGGGTGGAAATGAAAAGATAAATAAAAGGACCCGGAGAAGGGTATATAATATTAATTATATAAAAAAAAAATCCCTAAAATGTCAAAATAAATAATAGCTAGTTAGAAGAATACTATTTATCAACACAGTTACTTCAGTATTGACTCATTAAAAATTAACCTTTGAATCAATAATTTATATTTAGCCTGGAGCTATATTCTAAAGTGTCAGAAGAAGCATGAAATCATTTAACAATATTATTAAAAAAAAAAAAAAACTTAACATTTGACTGCTAATATTTCATTTACCAAAAAATTTAAATGTTAGCTTAAATTATTATATATAAACTGAACTAGAAAATACACGTATGTTTAATATATACATAGTTTTTGCCAGCATATATATAGGCATTATATATATATATTCCATTTTTACTATATAATAAACACAATTTATATAACTACTATAATTTTGTACAGTTTTTATTCTTTTTCTACATAGTTAAATGTAAAAAAGGTTGATGATTTTGTGTATCAAGCGTTGTTAACCAAAAGGTCAGCACAGCTGTCTTGAAAGCAAGCAGTAGGTTGCAGACGGATGTTGCGGGTTCGCCTCCTGACCGAGGCTATGACATATGGGTAAAAAATATGCCTTCAGATTTTTAATGGATGTAACATCTCATAATTATAAAAAAATTACTGCTATTTGAAAATTTTTCACTAGAATTTTATACCCTGTTTTTCAAAATTAGTGTCAGTGTTCAACTGTTGTCACCCTTTCTTCTTTCAGTCCTTTTTTTTTTTGTTGCTGTTGATAAAACTAATAATGCACATTTTATCAAAAGCTATATTTGGTGGTTACTACAGTATTATTAGTTTTAATATTGTCAGGAAAAACATTAAATATGATCCTAAAAACTATTTAAAATAGTCTTAATATATAAAAAGTATCATTCACTTACTCATTATCAACTTTTTTTTTTACAATATTATTTTTTTGAACCAAATCTATCTGCTTCCATATATATATATTGAGATGGTTATGTGTCTCATGGCATACAACATGATAGTGTGTGCACACTATACATATATACACAGTTGAAAGGAAAAGTGAAAATAAAAACAGCCAAACAATTTTTGTAGATATTTTCTATATTACACTGAAATAAAAATAAAGGATTATTGAATTTAAAATTTTTTCATTATAAATTAAACATTGAAAAAGGTTTAATTAATATTTTGTTAATTCTGATTTTGAAATTAATCAAGCATGTTTTTATGTTACAATAGATATACTGGTAATTATAAAATTCAACTACCAATTTTGATTAGCAAATTTTTTTAATTAATGCTTATATAACATATTTTAATAAAAATTCTACAAAGTTGATTTTGAAAGAATTAAGCATTTGAAGAGTCATTAACTTTTTCCAATCAAAATAAAGAAAATTTAAGTTTAATTACTGTGTTTTTAAAATTCTACCTGATTATAAAAAAGTTTGAAAAAAAGATTAGAGAATAGTTTTTTATAGTTTTTACAGATTATGAAAGAGTTACTATGGAGTTATAACTGAAGATGCAGAGAGTACAAATCAGCTGCTTCTAGAATCATGATGGTAGAATTTGGATTCACATTGATATAAAGGGCTTGCTTTTCTGTGTTCCATAGTCCATAAGGTGTACTAAATGACTGGCTTTCATAAAGCCCATCAAATAATAGACTAAATGGAGATGATTGAATGTAACAGTTACCTGAATTATATTTTTCCTCAAGGTGACAATAAGCCAGTCTATGGTTTTAGAAGGGACCAGCTTACCCAGAGTTCCCATTAACTTGTTAAATTAGTTTATATGTAGAGATGCACAGATAAATATATATATATATAAAGTGCAGTGGGTGAGTAGTGTGATAATTATTGAGAATATTATTTTAAATAATTCCTTGATAATGATAATTGTTAAAATCTCCAATTTAAAACTAAAACAAATAATTTTTGCTTGAATTATAAGACTAAAAAAAACAAAGGATTGATTCATAGATGATTTTATTTTGAAAAAAAAAAAAAGAAACTTCAAAAATCTTTCTAGATTAGGGAATAAAAAAATTTGCTGGAATATGTTTAAAGTCATTTATAATTAATCAAGAATATTAAAAAAGAAAAGTTTTATAAAGGACTGCCAAAGAATTATTATTACTTTTTTAAAGAAAAAAAAACTTTTTTTTACCATTAGAAATAATGAATTAATAACCTTGATTCATATTATCTATATATTTTTTATATACAAAATATATGTGCATTTATATATTATTAAAAATGAATTGAATGTTTTTATAAGTCTATGACAATCCAAACATGTTAATATATAAATTACTATACAAACATCTGAGTGCTTATATATGTGTGAATTTTATGTATATTTTCAACATAAAATTAATTGCATATTTAAAAAATATATGGTTTATTAGGTTGTTTTTTTTTATAAATGCCAGTGTGTACACACATTTCCATGTGTGCACACATATATGTTAAATCAATCATTATGTATTATAAAAATAAATTTCATTTATAAGTTTATGACAATTCAAATGTTTGTAAATTATTATACATCACATGTCTGTGTGCTTATATGTGTGTGTTTTATGTAAATCTACTATGAGGTATTTTTAAATCACAATGTGATAACTTATTGTATTAATCAAAATCAGAATGCTGAATTTATATTTATGGCATACTCAGCAGACCTTAGTTTCATTTTATTATTTTTTATTAATAAATTTATATTTCATTATTTAAATTATTCCAGTGAGTTATTTAATGTTAAAATATTATAAATTATTAGATGTTGTATTTTCTTGATCACAGTAACAGTTATAGAGCTTTTTCTCTTTGAACTGGATTTGTGCATAATGCTCTGTTATATAAAAAGGGGTTTATATTTAGTGTTTATGGACATCCAGTTGATGATGATTTCATTATTTTTCTAATGCTGGATGGCACAAAGGGGATATTCTCTAAAGTCCATGCACTACATTTCATTTTAATTATTTATTTAGAAATTAAGTTGATAATTAATGATCGGCATGTTTTAGTATCCTAGCATTATTTTTATATATATTCTTATATATTAGCACTTAAGTTTGTGCATTCAAATTATTGTTTAAATAATCTGCCCTAAGCTGGCAGGGGCTAAATAATTAGCCTCATCTAAATCCAGTGATTAGATTGAATGTTGATTAATAATTTTTATTGTTGATCATTCACAATGATGAATGATTATTATTTTTCTCTGTAATGCTGGTGAACTTTTATTTACTTATAGTTAATTCTTTGTTGATCTCTCATATTTATTCATATTATTTTATATTTAAATTAGACTAGTCATTGACTTAGGGATAATGATAATGATGATAAAATGATTTTCCATCACCCCAGGTTTCCCCTAGAATCTGTATCATTACAATATATAATCATTCTATAATAATATGACATCCATGTTTCAAGCATATTCTATAGTTATTTTTAAGATTATTTCTAATTATTTCTTTTTACAGTTACTCTTTTCCAGACAATAAGTAGCTAAAGAAATACTTGGAAATAGACTTTGAAAATGACCTTACACTAAGGTCAAAATGTAGGTGGAATTATGGATTATTATACATATATGTGAATGTACAGAAATGTCATTTTAAGGTGCAATTACTTCTAAATTATTTTTATTATATTCATTTTCTTAATAATCATCATTATTACTATGTCTCTTCGATTTCATCTTCATTGAGTTTTGAAAAACTTATTTTTCAAATATAGAATAACAATACTTTTTCAATCCGCTTCTTAAAAGTTTTTGCTTTTACTGCTGAGTTTACTGAAAAATTGTAATAAATATTTTTTATATTGGATTAAATAGTAGACTTCTACAATTTTTTTTACTTATAGTAATTTTATCTCTTTTTTTAATCAATAGTAGAGCAGGAATATAACTTGACTTTCAAATTGAAAAGCATGCAATACTACAATTACGTTTAAGACTTTTGATGCATCTTTTATGCACTACTAGTTTAGAAATAGTTTCATACTATGACCTTTGTATGAGTGGAATAGGTGCTAAAACAATATCCTTTTAAACTGCAACATATATATAATAAATAATATTTAAATACAAGTATAGTATATATTTTTAAGTTAGATGTAGAGGAGATTTGAACCCAGACTTTCAAGCTCACCTTTAGTCATCCACTCCATATTATACAACTAATACACATGCTCACATACATGCAGAAAAGATAATTGATCTCTAATATACATATTTCATGCTGAAACGATACTCATTATTTTCCACACATATAATATAAACTGAGCACTGATTATATATGTGTGTGTGGGAGATGATAATCTGTAGCAATTTATGAGTGCTGGTTCAGCACAAAATATGTATATTGAAGATCATTTATTTTTTCCACATGTACATGGTCATGTGTATCGACTGATTAAGATGGAGTAGGTCTGGGTTCAAATCCTCTCTAATTATATAATAAAATAAATCACAATAACAATTTAACTTTTTAAATAATAAATAACTCATTTGAAGATTACTTTCAACATAATCCTTTTCAAATACAATCTAAACTCCCATAATGCATTATTCCATATCACACCTTTATTTCTCTCTTCATACAATACTTTCATATCAAAGAAATGATAAAAATATTAGGCATCATGCACTAGAAATATTATAAACAGGGTATGATATCGGACATATTATAGAAATTATGGAAAATTTTAGAAATTTAAATATTATTAATAATAAATAAAAAAAATGAATTTTAATACAATATAATGCAAAAGACAGTAATATAGGGATCAAACATATTTATTCTAAGCACTCTAATGCTATACATATTAACCAGTGTAAATAGGATTCTTAATAATACTAATGACAGGATTAATAAAGAACAAAAAAATTAATAATATAAGATCTATAATTAATTACCGATGGTGAACACCAATAATCATTCAAAATCATATTAAAAGAATATCAATTATTATAAAAAAGAATTAAAACATACAAAACAAATAATATACAAATATCTTTTATGTTAAAAAAACATTGTGTTCAATTTGAATAAAATAAAAATATTAAATGAAGAGAGAAATTAAAAAATAAATAAACTAAACTATTTTTATTATTAGAGGAAGCCATTTTCTTACCAGATAAAAAGTTCCTGAAATGTAGAGAGAGAGGAAGTAATATGAAATAGTGGAGGAAGAGATAACATGAAATAGTGCATCATGGAAATTAAAGTTATATGAAGTTAATAAAAAGTTTTATTAAAAGTCTTTGGAAGTATTTCTGCAAGTTATTTATTCTTTAATGTTTAAAAAGGTTAAATTATATTATTTCAGATTTGTGCAAAACTTAAATGAAGATCACAATTATCAGTATAGTATTCATTTTATTCATGCAGAAATGATCTAATAATATGCATAATAATATACACATGCATTTTAGTCCTGCAATGAGTTTCACTATTTAGAAAGTAAACTACATTAAGAGAATGGTAAACAATAACTGATTAAAGTATGAGAACATATAAATGCTATGAAGATTTGGGTAAGATTTTTATAATTAAGTAACTTCATCACAGGATTTTAAATAAATTTTGTAATCTTTTGTTAGAAGGAAATATTTTGAAATTAGGCATCATTTGATATAAGGTATACACAGTCTACCAAAGGACATCCACAGATGACAGATAGCAGAATGTGTTTATATATGAATGATAATTGTAAATAATAAATAAACAATGCCTCTCCAAGAGCTCCTGATGATTTTTAGGATAGGATGTTGGTTATTAAAAGCTAAATACTATCCCTGATACAGTTTTTTTGCCTCTGCCTTTTCCTTCTTCATTCATTTAAGTTATTGTAGAGCTTGTTTGTTGTAAACCTGTCATATCACTGAACATCATCATTATATTTACTGTGATAATGGGATTGTGTGTTTGTACACAACATGTCTGACTCCATACTATCTTTTTTTTTAAGCTCAAGCCCTTGAGAATTAAGAAAGCAGTGATGGAGAAAGATGAAATAGGTATTTTGACTAGCAAATATTATATGTTTAGGTAGTTTTGCTTAGGAATCTTTCTGCCTATCATAGAAGTTGAAGGACCTAGAAAATGTGATTTAAAAGTGGCCTGTCTCACAAAGACTGGCTAGGTTATTCTTCATGGTAAATTACTCAATATAAAAATAGAACAGGTGGCAATGGTAATACTAAAAGGAAACATTAAAAAATTCTTATAAATGTAGGTACATAGAAAGTGCAAACTTTACTTAATACAAACTTTTCAAGATCTGCATGGAGGTCTGTACTGATGGCTAAAGCTGTCAAAATTTACAATCAATACAGTTACTCTTAGTAAAATGTGTCTACCAGAGGAAAGAAATTTTATAGAGCATACGGATGGATACAAATATTTTTGAAAAGACAGCTCAGTCAGAAGAAAGTAGATTGCATGATGTTGAATTTGCTGTAAAGTCTCAGTATTTTCTGTTGTTAGAATTCCTCATTGCATTAATGGAAGGCTAATGATGTTAAAACTTGCTTTGCACAATGATACTAGTGCTCATTTTATTACTCTATGCTCCAATCTTCAATTCAGAGAAATTTAGACAAGGAAAGCTTTTATTCCTTGTTGAATATTATTATTATAATAACACCAATAAAGATTTTAATGCAACAGTTGGTGCAAATAATAGACTTTGGCCAAAATTTACTGAAAATTATGGATTGCTGCTATAAATTCAAATGGGTTGTTATAATTGAATTTTTGCATTATATATAGATTGACATTACAAACATCTTCTTTATGCAGAAAAATCATGATAAAAAACATGGATGCATTTATACTTAAAATAATAACATTTAATAGATTACACTATAGTTAGGAGTAAGAATATTAGAGAATTTCACATTGTTTGAACATTTATAAGCACATATTATTATACATTAGTATGTTCCAAGATATAAAATGGTAGTTGCATTAAAAAATAGATGTCATTCCAATCATATTCACAAGAAAATTGATGTTCAGTTTTATAAAAATTATTATACATATTAACATTCAACAGTTAGTAAATACTAAAATTGCTGGTTTGGATCTTTAGGACTGCCATAATACAGAATCATGAAATTCTCTTTAAGAATGAGTTATGGATGCAAGTAAATCTATTTTTGGGTTCATTGAAAAAATAATCATGAATGGTTTTCTGATAATGATCTTGTTATTAGTAATTTGATTAAAAGGAAACAAGAACTGTTAAGCAGGATAATAAATTAAAGGTGAAACTTGATAATAAATGTAAAGATCTAAAGGCAGAAGTTCACTGTCTGGCAAGAACATCTAAAAATGATTGGTGGATTAAAAGACAAAGAAAATACAGACATACACCAATCACAGTCATACTAAATCTTTTTTTAGTGCCATGAAAGAGACATATGAGCCTGAGATATGAAATTACAATCTTATTAAATCTACCAATAACAATCTCTTATATGATGACAATGATGCTTTGAACAAGCGGAGAAAGTATTTTGATCATTTTTTGAATAATAAACAAGAATTGAAAGATGATGACTTATAATGCTAATTATCTATTCATTTAGATTTAGATAAAGATACCCAGCTTAGTGAAATCAAAACAACTCTTTATAATTTTAAAAAGGGAAAAGGTGCAGATTCTAATGAAATATCTGGAGATATTTTAAAATATGGCAGTGATATATTAAGTTCAAATATATTAAATTTTTTTAAAGAATATATGGACCCATGCAGTTCTGCCACCAATCTAAAGGATGTAGTTTTAAAACAAAGAAAATAAACAAAATTGCAGTAATTATTATAGAATATCATTATTATCCATTATAGCAAAAGGATGTTCAAGAATTTTATTGAATATGTTATTTCTAGTCAGTTACCAGAGACTCAATGTGATTTTAGAGAATCAAGAAACACTAGAGATATGGTTTCTGTTGTTAAGTAAATGCATTTAAAGTATTGGAAACAAAGAAATAATTTTATATATTGTTTTGATTGATTTGGACAAGGTATTTGATTGAGTTAATATGACAGGTTTATGGCATTGTTTGAAATTAATTGAGTTATCCATCAAAATTTATTTCTATTATAAAGCTTTTACATGATAAAATGAAAGGAACATATTATTACAGATGAAAAATATAATTAAAATGCAATTTCAATTTTTATGACAGTAGTCTTTGGAATTGTTTATAGGCAATTTAATCAAATAGGTTCAATATACAATACAGATTTAATAGGAATTTTTAATTTGAATTGATTAAAAGTGAAAACAATAACTTTTTGGGTTCTGGATTTACAGTACACTGATGATTGCGCTATTTTTTCTAGTTCAAAAGACAATTTGCAAAATGTATTTTATATTTTGAATACAACATAGAAGGACTTTCATTTATTAGTTAATGTTCAAAAATTCAAATTCTTTTATCAACAGTGACTTGAAGAAAAATCCTAAACAAATTTTAGTTTGGTTGGTAGTCAAATCAAATATCTTGGTAGTTTTATAGGTAAAAAAAAGACTTAGTTGTTGAAATTCAACACAGACTCGTATATGCTGCTGCTTTTAGTAAGTTAAAAAAAAGTTATTTCATTTTAAGGAAATGACTACTGCAACTAAATTAGCTGTATGTAAATGAATTTTGAATATCCTATCAGCACAATGTAAAGATATTAGTAAGTTTCATTTAAGAATGATCTGTAAAATTTTAATAATGTATTGGCAACAAGTCAATATTTTATACAACTTGCTGTTTGGGATACCATATAGTCCACTATTGTAAAATCATATGGTGTGTTGAAGTGGACATATAAAATGAAAAAACAGTGCAAGACTTAATAAAAGATGTATAGTGAACTTGAGCATGATTTTCATGGGAGAGGTAGACACCTTCTATATTATAAGGATAATGTCAAAGACATTTCAAAAAAGCACAATGTCAATTGTTTCTATTAAGAATATATGGAAGAGGATAGAATATATTGGAGATATACAATTAGACCTGGTATTGAAATATATCAGAAAGAAAAGTTTTTTGCTGAAGAAATTAAAAAAACAACATTGTAAAATGTAAAATAAACAGAAAGATGGATCAGTATGTTCTATATGTGGATGTGCTTGCAATTGATAGGCTGATTTATGTTATCATTACAAAACTGATTTCTGAAGTAGTTTTTGTTCTCCTTTTTTCTTTAGGAATTCATTTACAAATCATTGTTCATTATTTATTTTTTATTATTATACATGTAATCTTTTTATAGTTCTGTGATTTGCATAATGTAATAAAAATTTCTTGATATAAAATTTTTGGTCAATCAAATTTCTTATTTCAATGATGTTTTTCTTATTTTATTGTTAGAAAAGTTGGATCTCAAGAAATGGACTAATATATAAAGGTATACAAACTGGTTATTTCCTTTTAGGGTTCTAAATGCAATTTCTAATTAAATATTACATAGTCATGAATAAACACAAATTCATTAGAGTTTTTAATGTTTTATATCATTTCCAGATTTTTAGATTGGGTTAATTAAAATTTACTGATATGCAATTGTGATTATTGAAACTATTTCTGTTACAAAAATGTGGGTTATGGAATTCATTATGAATAAACATTCAATGTACTTCATCTTAAGAATGTATTCAGATCTAGAGTATACTATTTATTAATGGATTGAATTCATCTGCGAAGTTTGTTTTCTTTTTTGTCTCTTTCAAATAAGTATAATAATGCTTTTCATGATATATGAGTATCATTTTATAATCAGAGTAATTTCACTAACATTTTAAACATATGAGGTCACACACAAGTCATTTTATGAACCAAAACATTTTTATAATGAACATCTGTCTGATCATAAGCAGAGGATAGTTGATTGAATCTACCCCCTCCCCAGTTATTTATAAAAGTGATATTTTTATTGTTTTGATTAAGATTATAAATGTAAATAGATATTGTAATTTCTTATAGAAAAAATATTTTGATTAAGAATGTAAATGTAAATACATACTGTAATTTCTTATACAAAATGTATTTGTATAAGAAACAAAAGTAATTCTCTCTATATATGGTGTGTATTTATTTTTTTAAATTTGTTAGTAATGTATTTTTTCTTTCATTTAATTAATAAGTGCAACATTTTAAAACAAAATCAAAATTGTAACTATATTATATTATAATAAAATCATTAAGATAACAGTTATAAATATAAATATTTATTAAAAAGTTACATGTATTTATGTGTATACATAATCAAACAAAAAGCTTTATAATAAATTTTTAGGTTTAAATACTATAAAAAAAAAGTAGCTTCTACTGAAGAATGAAGTGAGAGCAGAAGTTAGATCTAGATATGCATAAGCGAATTTGATTTAATTAGGCAAATAATATTTTAATTAATATTTAAAAGTGGCTTAGCTCTAAAGTTAAGATGCTAGAATAAATTGCATTATGGGATGGCAAACAACGATAAACTAGCACAGTTATCTCTTGATTCTAATACTTTATTGCCTAGTTATTCCATTTACCTTTAGGTAGAGAATCTAAAGATTTATTTATATTAACACAAACTAATAAATAAGTAACTTATTTACATTTTTTTTGCGTGATTCAGAATTAAATACTGTATATTTACAATTTGATAGGATTACAAAATTATTAAATACCTACAAGATTACTACGTCTAGTTATAAGTTAATAGCCTATAGCAAATTACGGCCTCGCCCTTTCTATTGAATCTCTATCAGTACATAAATTTCATTATAATTTTTTTTTCCCAGATATAAAATTTATTTAACAATTTTTGTTTTAGATAAAACGTAGATTATCATTTCTTAATTGAAGGACGATTTAAAAAAATAAATTCGTTATCTAGATAAATGTACTTGGAAATAATTAAAACCTACAAATTTAACTATTTTCCATAAAATCTTAAAAACAAAAGAAAATCGAAAAGGGTGAAAAATGTATATGTTATATTTAACACACAAGTAATGATAATTGCATAAATACAATGTTCAGTATGTAAGCAATTAACAATTTTAACAAAAGTAAATAATTAATTAACTGATAATTATTTGTATGTATCTTAACTAAATATAATTATATTCTCTCTTTAATTTTTTTTTTTTTTAATGCATTCCAATGGCCTTATATCAAAATTTTCATGCTTAAATTCCTTTTTATGAATATATATATAGCATATTTTTTATAATATAAGTACTGTCTTAATCTTATATAGGAACAAGTAAGAATATATTCATAAAAAGGAATTTAAGCATGAAAATTTTGATATAAGGCCATTGGAATGCGTTAAAAAATTTAAAGAGAGAATAAAAAAAGAGGAAGTATATATAGATCAGTATAAACCAGTATTAAATAGAATGTTAATAAATAAAGATAAAAAATAAGATAATATAGGAATAATATATAAAAGGGAGGGGGGGTATAAAAAGAATGTTAATGGGTAAAGATTTAGAGAATAGATAATAAATTTATATAAAAAGAGTGTTAAATTATAAAGATATTTTAAAAGAAATAATTAAAGATAGGGAAGGAGGTAAATAATTGTATTTATAGATGATAATAATATTGTGGTGTTATTTGAATATTATAATGTATTAATATTTTATTTATTTGTGTTATTATTTTTGTTTTTTATTTTTATTATTATTTTAAGGAAACTTGATAATGACTACAGAATGTAGTTGAAACATTGTATGAAAAAGAAATAAAATTATAGTTTGGAATAAAACAAGTTTTAAAAAGAAAAAGAAGGAATGTTGAATTTATATATTTATTATCTTAATTAAATGACAAAATCATGTTATTGAAACCAATTGCAGCCAGTTAGGATGTGTAGTGCCCGCATGTACTTCTCCAGACAACTTTTAAAGTTATTATATTCTAATAAAGCAATATTTTTAAAACTTAATTTTATTATTATTATTATAATAATAATAAATAAAACATATTTCTTTGTAAATGTCTATTTTGTGGAATTTAGACATACATTTAAAAAAAAATATATTTATTTTTAAAATTTATAAAGATACTATAAATATGTATTTAATTTCAATAATTTATCATTAATGAGAGGAGTGAAATTACTTATGGAAAGGTAAAATATTAGCAAAATTTGGTTCTATATTTGTTAATTTCAATCTCAGACGCAATTCAGCATTCATAATGCAGTTTTTCTTTTTATTTTAATATCTAAAAGAACTAGATAAGAAGTTGGAAATAGAAAAATAAACTTTAGAGTTTTATATGTTAATTCAGAAAATTCATTCTGTATTTGTAGCCAAAATATAATGATAAGTATTCTCATATTTTCATTATATTTATTTTTTTAGAAAACCAACAGAAGTTACTTCTAAAATAGTCTCTTTGGCATAGATTTGTTAATTATTGAAAAAGAAAGCTCATATCCAATTTAGTGAGGTTTATAAATGCTGCATTATCAACATCATCAAATTACTTGGATTTGCAAGAAAATCATGAAAATATGGAAAGCATCATATTCTTCATTTTCCCCATAATTTTATTTTTGTCAATGTGGCATTCACTTTATTTTAGGCATGAAATATAGAAATGTCATTGCATTATAAAGAAAACTAAAATTAGTTAATACCGCAAATATGTGTGCAGAATGAATTAGTTCCAATCATCTAAATGTTTTTTCAATTCAAAATGTTCATTAAAAAAATTTGCAATTCATCCTGAAACTTAAGTAAATGAATAAGTTTTAAATTGCGTTTTACGCAAGGCATTTTCTGTAAGAAGACCATGAACATTGACATGAAAAAGAAAATAAATGACTATTTACAATTTCTTTGCTAAGGTGGAATCAATAAATCAATAAAGGTGGAAAAGTCTGACATTTAGAGGCTGGCTTTTAGTATAACTGATTTTTAAAATTTCATCCAGAATGTTTTGTTGGACTATAAACATTATATTTGTAGCCAATGCCTGACTATGTATTCAGCAGGATATCAATTTTGCATCTGGTTCAACTGCTTGAATCCTTGAAACAATCCCTTTTTTAAATCTTGCTGGATTTTACTCTGTCTATCCTTTTCCAACACAACTCTTCCATTCAAGCTTTTTTTTTATGTATAAATTTATTTATACTATTTTCTACGATAAAATTAATTAATTTATACTATTGAATTTTTGTTTGTTTGTTTTGACAAGGATTGGAAAATAAAAAGGTCTTGAGGTTTTTAAATTATTATTTGCAAAAAGCATTCACTAATACTCAATGCATAATAATCATTGTTATATATACATTGGGTAATAAAATTTCCATATATATAAATGAATATACCAAACTTTTTTTTCAAAACTTGCGTTTTATATGACTCTTATAAAAATAAAACCACATACTATTCCACTATTCCAGTAATTTTTTGATTAACAGTATTATTTAAAAGGCAAATAAGTTTCTAAAGCCTTTTAATTTTCACTCCTAACACTCATTTTTTAAGATACTTTTAAATTTTTAATTTACTTTGAAAAAATTCTACAAATTTATCCTTATATCCATTATGCATTGATTAAAAATGATAATTTAAGTTAGATGATTTAATAGTTTCATTTTTAATGTTTCACTTTAAACAATATATGGTTTTGATGAGACATTTTTATTAATTTAATTTGATCGAGACACAAAATCAATATTTTCTTGTTATTTATAACTGCTCTATTACTCCATTTAGTGTATTTCAAACATCCAATCTTAGATCAATGATCCATATTTAAGAATTGAAAATTAAAAAAATATATTTATTATAGATATTATAACTTTCAGTATATTATTAAAGATATTATATCACTGTAAAAGTGATAGAACTTATTATTATTTTAACTAGCAATAAATTTGGAATATTATCAAATAATCAAACCCATTAATTAATTGACTTAATTCCCTTTTTTTAAAATCAGATACAAAACCTATGCTCTTTGTGTTGTTGCAGGTTTGCATTTAACATCTGTATATGAAAATGAATGCAGATTTACAAGTGGTCATCTGAAAAATTGCAAATTATTCAAATGAAGCAATTGTTGTAACAATTATAGTAAGAGAATTTATACATAATATATAATTGCTGAGATATGCATTTTTTAAAATTAATTCCATGCATTAATGATGCATTGCCACAAAAGCCTTCAAATATTTCTGTGACAATGTACTACACTTTGAAAAATATTGTAATAAAGGAAGGAACATTCAAGCTAACATTAGATGTAAATCTAGCTTTTATATCAACATATCTGTTCAACTTTTTGATAGAAGTAGTGTGTGTTTTGTGTAGGTATATGTATATATGAAATTAATTGAAGCAATATTAAATTTTAAAAATGCATGTATTATATTTTCTACTTTATTCTATATGTTACCACATGGTAATAAATAAATAAATAAATAAAATAAAAAAATAGAGTGAATGACATTTTAAAGATTGAATTTCACTTTCATTAAATTTATATATAATTACAGTCTCATTAATTGTTTGTTATCTACACATTACATAAATATATATATATATTAACATCAATATTAAGAGACTAGAACAAATAATTAGTTAATAAAATGGAAAAATAAACAGCTAGTAACCAATTTCAAAGCAAAAAAAAAAACAAGAAAGAAACAGTCTAACACATTTCTCATGATATGTATTTCAATAAACATCACATGATCACCATTTCTTATGCTTGCTTATAACTGTTATTAAAAGAGGCAAAACTCTCTATATGTATTGCCACTCAGTGCAAGCCAGAGTAATCAATGGTTTCCAGAAGGCTTGTGCATAAAATACCCATCTAGTGCCTACTCATCCAATATCCCCAGACTAGTTTCTGGCTTGTGGCCTTTGTCAGTGAGGAGCCTTGGATCTGAGAGCACTGCACCTAGATCTTAGGATCTAATGCAACCCTCCAGCAGTCACCTTTTATCTCTACTTAACTACAAAACTATGAGTCTTAAATTAAAAACACCATAATATTTTCCTAATATTTTCAATCATGCCTAATAGGATAGTGATGGCTATGGTTATTAAAAAACCAAAGTCACCAAAATGTATAGGTACTGAATTGAATTTAGATCTATATGACTATATAAACTAATGAGCTTGGATTAAAAATATGGTGTTTTCAATTTAAGACTCATAATTTTATAGTTAAGCAGAGATAAAATGTGGCTGCTGGAGGGTTGCATTAGATCCTAAGATCTAAGTGCAGTGCTCCCAGATCCAAGGCTCCTCACTGATGAAAGCCATATGCCAGAAACTAGCCTGGGGATATTGAATGAGTAGGCACTAGATGGGGATTTTATGCAAAAGCCTTCTGGCACCCAATGATTACTCTGGCTTGCACTGAGTGGCACTACTGTATGGAGAGTTTTGCCTGTTTTCATAACAATTAAGAGCAAGCATAAGAAATGGTGATCATGTGATGTTATCTGTAAATACAAAATAATGATTTTTTAATGATATTCTCATTCTATATTGGACAAACATATTCAGCTTAATAAAATTAAAACAAGTCTTTGTAATCTTAAAAATAGAAAGATATGATCCTCTTGAGATATCTGGAGAAATTTTAAAAGATAGTGGTAATACAATAGTTTCAAAAACATAGTTGATTTGTTTTTAGAAATATATGAATTCATGAAGTTGTGCCATTTGATTTAAAGAATGCTGAAGTAATTATTATGGAATGTTCAAAAAAATTCATATCCTTTATTAGTAGTGATGGGAAAAAAATCTTCAGCAATTTTTAATTTGAATTGTTATTAATTTGAGTATGTAAATTGATTTAAATACTTGGTAACTTTTTAAGATGCACAACCTGTGGGTCACGACTGCTCAAGAGGTTGCAGAAAAATTGTTTGGGGTCTTGAAAATTTTGAAAAGTTCATGCATTGAATAATACATTTTTAATTTTAAAAACAAAAACTTAAGCACTATTAAAAAATACATGAAAACTGCTCAATTCATTATTGGGTGTCTGATTACTTTTGTCTTTAACTTCCTTCTTTATATTGCAATTTGCTTTGTATAAACAGCACTTTATAACAGAACTTTGCTTACATTACCATTATCTCTCTTGTTCACTCTCAGACTTGTATTCTTTGTGATAGTATCCTCCTAACATTGATACTACATTCTTGAATGTACACATTTTCTAAAACAGGCTAAAAAAGTTATAATTGCTACAAATCAACAGATCTACTAAAAACTAAGTATTATTATACATTTATTTTTATTTTTTTGTCACAATATTTACAATTAAATATTTTTTAAACCCTGTTTCTTATTTTTATGTACATGATAAAAATTACAATTTTTAATGAATAAATGGGTAATAAAAATAAAACTTCAGAAAATGATAAAAATAGTAACAAGGAAGAAGATATATATTTGTATATGGTAAAATGATTTTTATTATTATTTTTGTATGCTTATAATAGAATAGTAACAACATATAATGGTTTGCATAAAATTTCAATCTGAGTATGGGAGTCACAAGTGCAAAAAGGTTGTGCACCACTGACTTAGAAGTTTCATTGTACTACTGCTGTTCTTAACAAATTTAAGATAAGAAAGTGAGTCTCAGATCCCTCACCACATAATGTAAAGCAATTATAAAAATTTCATTTAAGGTTATTCCATAAAATTCTGAAAATACAATAGCAAACTTATAAGACCAATCAATATGTTTTTCAGCTCACTTGATGTGATATTATAGTTTAGTATTGTAAAAACAAATATTTATTTTAGGGATGTGAAATGAATGAAAAATATAAGACGTCATAAGAAAGGCACCTGTTTATGCTATAAAAATTATTTAAAGTAATTTTGATCACTTTCCTTAAAAACATACAGCTGAAAATAGAATGTAATGAAAGCTACAGTTTGATAAGACATTGAAATTTCAGAAAGAAAAGTTTATCAAAAAAATTAAAAGTCAGGGATTACAAAATATAAAGAAATAGGATAATGGACAGCATATTTTATATGTGAACATAATTGTCATTTATATATTGGTTTGCAGTAATCATAAAATAAGTTTTTATGATTATTAATTTTTGTTTTCCTAATATTTTTTTTTGTGGAGTGATAACCACTACTTATAAATTGTATCAATCAAGAAATTAAGGTTAAATTGTCAAACACACAGAACAGCAAATAAATTTATGTATTTTTTTTTCAAAAATACATGATCAAATAGCAATGATAGTCTGATTATCAACAGTAGTTTGACAATGGTTGCCATAATTTAAATAATTTATTTAAGCAACTCAATTTTTAGAATTACACCATAAATTTTAATGATTTCTTTGCATCATTAAAATGCATAGCAATCAGTATCCTTTGTGCTCTATGGTGTGCAATACAAAGAATCACATGACCTGAGATGGAATGCTAAAAACATCTAGTGTGTGCATGTGTGTGAGCATTCAATATTTGTTCCATAATTTCAATATAGTGTTGGATATTGTTTTACAATACTTCCAGTATAATTTAATACCTCACAGTGCTGTCATAGACTGAACTTACAAAATAAAAAAAAAACATTTGAATTTGGAAAAATCAAATATGAAGTTTTATACTTATATTAGTAATGTGTAAATAAGACATAAATAATGACATTTTATGCAAGAATGTATGTTAAATGAATGATATGTTATTGGGACAATAGCAATTGAATAAAAAAAAAATTATATTATCAGAACTAAGCGCTACCCTTTCCAGTTTATAATTTAATATAAATCATTTTTTGATTAATAAACACTGCTTGAAAATTTAAATACACTATATAGTTAATATGCATATGATCTACATAGGTATTGTACCTACTGAAATTTGGGAATGAGTTTCAATATGCGGTAAAATGTCAGTCATAATTTTTTTTTCTTGTTTGATTTTGATGGTGGATATGTTAACTTATAAAACAATGAACTATGTTGCTATGATGACAATACTAGTAAATTGATTTTATTCATTTTAGAAAAAAAAGGATATGTAAATAATAAAACATACAGCTTGGATAAAATTATTATTCTTTCGCCATTGCATGTTTCTTTTTTGTTACTGCATTCACTATAGTAAATTATAAATATGATTAAATATTTAATATTTTAAATATATTTGTTCTTTTTATTTGTATGACATTATACTAAGAAAATATCTATAAAAATACATTTACAGTGTAATATATTAAAAATGTGATGTAGTTTGTTTAATTTATATTAGAATAAAAAATAATATTTGTATTATGAAATGTACATTTGTCTTGTATATAATAATTCTAAAAATATTTATTTTTATTTGTTGTATAATACAATTTTTATTAGAGAGACACTGCTTAAAATTGACCAGAGTCACTTTAGAGCATTACTATGATTTTCTATGATGTAAATGGGAAAAATCATAAATAGAACTGAATAAAAAAAACCTCCTGTTTTGGTTTCAATAGAAGCATATATAAATTTCTTTATGTGATTTTCTTTTATTCATTTTAAAAGTATATAATTAACTGGACAAAATGCAGGGGTGAAAAGCAATATTATCTGCCCATGATCTAAGCAGCTTCTTGAAGATTTATGAGGAGCAACTATTTATTATAAAAATGAAAAATAAACTGAAAATGTTTCATTGCATTATAAATCATATGAATATTTCTATTCTTTAAAATAGATGTTATCTATATTTTAATAACGAGTGTAAATATTAGCAATGTCAAATGCGGACAGAAATCATATTCATCTGCCAGTGTAATTTTATTGATCTGATTAATCACTTTATCTAAGATATGAATCAATTTAATTTTTCATTATATCATTCTGGATAAAGCTAGCATCTATTCGTTTGTAATATTTTGAGATAAAAATTTGCTCATGAAAGGATATTTCTTTGTATCATCATGGATACAAACTTGTGTTTGTATGCTTGTAACATCATATAAACCAATAATAATTATTTGAAAGGATAATCTGGATATATATACAAAATATCAGAATTGACAAATGTTTATTTAATAAAGATTTTTATAAAAAACGGATTAATTAATTGACAAATGTACTTGAATATTTATAACTTCTTTGGAGCAATGATATACGATTGGATTGTGGTTTGATATAGACATCAGAACTATGATGCTATTGTGGAAATACCATATTTAAAAATAATCACTCAGATTGTTTGTTTATATTTATCATTATTATTGCTATATATTTTTTTGTTTCTCTTCATTTAAAATGCATAGTATTTGTTGATAAATAGTATATAATTTTAGGTTAAATAGTAATCCATTCACATACCTAAATATAAGAGAGTTACATTTTCATAAGTTTGAATTTATATTGTGCAGCATAATAACTATTATTTTAATTTAAAATACTAATTATTTTATCTAATGATTATCAAATGTTAAGAATTCAAAAAGGATTATCGTAATAAGTATTTATTTATTTTGTTCTTTTAAATTTGTATCAGCAAATAAAAAGATTCATTTATATATTGTAACCGGCTTGCCTCCGTTCCGTCTATATGGCCGCTCTAGGTTGGTGTGCTATCAAGCATAATCTGACGGATGCAACCAGCTACACAAAATATGTATATAGAACGGATTAGTAAGAATATAATATATTCAATTACTACCTTACCGGTTGAGTTTGACCTAATAAAATATCAAATCAAACTATATTTCCCAACCGATTGTTCTTCTTGATATAAAAAAAATAAAATGGTTGACATAGCAAGTAATTACAGTAATGCAAATCTTAAAACGAGGTTTATTGGTTGTCTAACATAAAACATAATTTCTATAATTTTGAGGCATATCAATAATAATAAATACGTGTATAGAGTGTTAGTATGAAATGGATGTAAATAAGTTTCTTATAAATGTTCGTTCAATTAAAGTTTATATGTATCAGAGTTATCTAAAGGAATAATTCGCATTCTTGATTCTCTTGGAATTATGATTAAACTAGGAGTTAATAAATTAGCATGCTAATATACGATTACCTAGGTAAAAGGTCCTGGCAATTTATTCAGTCATTTCTTCGAACCGTGTTGTGGACGTTCCACTTCTTTTGTAGAGCGGTTCAACTCCGGATAGTTTCCTCACAACGGTTTCCAAAAGGGCACGGAGACATAAGCAGGTGAGCGGGTGATTATCTTCATTTCGTTTGTTTTACAGGCTTGGATATGGAGTAGCGTTTCGAACCGGCGCTCGAAAGTATTTCTTCTACTCGATCATCATTTCTTGGACTATAGCCTGGGTGGCAGTTAAAGATTTCGCTAGGAAAAATGGTTTCCCTTTTTGAAAAACTGGGATCACTTCTTTATTCCTACCTCGCTCTACTCTTTCTTAGAAAAAAAAAAACTCCCCTCCTTCCTTTGTCTTGTGGATCACGTTTTCACACCTACGGCCATCTTTGATCTTAAAATAATTTAATTACTCTCCCTCTCATTTGTTACATTTATTCTTTCTCTAATTAAACTTATTACATTTGTTTTATTTACTTATTTCTCTCGACCATCACTCTATGAATTCCTCAGTAATTATTTCCATGATTTTTACCGTAAGAGTTTCATCCCTTTTTCCTTCTTAGAAAAATGTTTTAGTACAACAAAATTCGACATTTATTTTATTTGATAACTCCCATTCATTCTGTCACTCCCATTTACTAGCTGATAACGATCTTTAAATGTTACACTAAATTCCTTCTACAACCACTAATTCTTATCTAACTCGGCTGTCATCTTATCTAAAATCTTTTTTTTTTCTTTTACTAACCTTTCTTTAATATTTGACCTAACTGAATATATATATTATATTAAATATATGTGATCACCTCGTGCTATCACATTACACCCTCCCCCATTAGGAATTAACAGAATGTTAATTCTGATGATTAGCATACTGCTCGTTCGTTTATTATCCCGCTAATTCGTATTGAATGTTGTGCTCAGTTTATTGTGATGACAAATGTTTGGAGCATTATGAAGAGGTCTCTAGGCTTCTAATACTATCATCTCTCTTCATTTACAATCTAACCCTTCCATTACCTCTATCCATACTAGTTCTTTCCAAATTTATCTTCCGGGAAGCACTACTGAATTAGCCTTTATTTATTTTGGGGTTTTATCTAATCTCCATACTTATAGGATATTAATCTAATCTCATATACCTCGACCCACTCATAAAGATATCCCTCGGTACGTACTCGCCTGTTTTTCCGTAACTGGCAGCAACTATATTCCTTTGTCACCCATCCACTCATGACTCCCGTTCCCTCTGATCTCATTTCCCAAACCTTTCATATTTTATATTATTTTTTCCTTTTTTTTTTTTTTGTCGTATCCAAGTGTGTGTTGTTGGTCATCATCTGCGTCCATCCTGAATGTACTATACTATTCATTAAACTTTGTCTGGCGGCTCTGGCTTTCTCGGGATATACCCACTGGTGCTTGCCGGTCCTTCCTTATCTCTATACCCATTGTAGTGTTGAAAGGTCTGCGGTCGCTTGACCTCCGTTTCCTTCCATCTTGTTTGCGGCCCATACGTATTCCTTTCTCTTTCTGTTATTCTTCTGGGACCATTCCTGTCCCACTGATTTTGATAAACTTGATCCCTAACTCTATTCATGGGAGGATCCTTTGGAGGGGTTTTGAGCTCTCCATTATCTACTCTGTCCTCCTGTCCGGATCTATCAAATATTCTAAGAATCGGACATTTGCTCGGCTGTCTGCCTTTCTGTGCCCACTAACATCTGTTCGACGTATGTGGGTAGGTTTCGCCTCACAATCTGTACTATCTGTTTTTCTGTCAGGGGGTCTGCGGTTAGCATTCGCAATGAAGCGACTTGTTGGCGGAAAAATGATGCAAAAGACTTCCCGGGTTTCCATTTTTCTTCCACTATGCTATAGAATATATCTTCTTGTATTTTCTCACCCCAATAATCCTTCAAAATTACGTTTTTATATTGCTGTAGGGTTTGAGGTTTTACAAATAACGAGTCCCACCATGTGCGGGCCTCCTCTCGCAAATGGCTACACACAATTGCAATGCACGCCTCATCATGCAGTCTGTTGAGCTCCCAATATTTTTCTAATCCGTTTAGATGTTCTAATGGATTCTCCCCCTCGCGTCCAGTAAACATGCAGATTTTGACAAACTGATTAACTGCGGCTGCGCTGCTCCTTTCCGGATCGTAATTATACGTTCCCAGCCTAACATCATCAATGGGCCTACTCCGCATACGTCCGACCTTAATTTCCAATATCTCTACTTTATCCCGCAACTTATCTACGTCACCTTTAAGTTGTTCTACTATACTACTATTCTCACCTATATATGTCCCTAGACTATCCCGGTTATTCACTCTTTCTTGTTGGACATCGCTCTGCACATCGTTTATTTTTATATTACACATTAACGTCATATTGGCATATCTTAATGTATTCCCCTTGTTCATCAACTTTCTTATTTAGATCTATCATTTGCTGCGGCCACTCTTTCTTTACTTCCAATGGTCCAACACCTTGTTCCTGACTTGCAATTTCATTTTTATTATAATCATCGAATTGTCTATTAGATTCTACAGTTTTCTGCTCGTAGTTTTCGTCCCATTTATTCATAAATGCTCTTTGCTCCTCTCTGCACTGTTCCATGAATGTCCTCTGTTCTTCCTTACATTGCTTGATGAACTCCTGTTGCTCTTCTCTCTGCTGTTTCATAAACTCTTTCTGTTCGTTTCTCATTTGATTTATTAAGTCATATAATTCTCTATTACTAATATCCCCAGTGGTTAGTTGTGGGTCTGACATCCCAAGTGAATTCCCACTATTGTCCAACCTTTCTACTTCCTCTGGCTCCTGAACATCCATGACTTTCTTTGACCTAGTAAGCATTTACGTATTGAATCCGCTTGTGAACACTAACTGAATGGTTTTTTAAAACGAACTCCTTTTTCTCTCTTGTTTATATTCTAAAATTTATGGCAATTATTTACTATTCGAACGCCAATGTCCGGACTACTCCACACCCAATTATGTGTTATGTACCCGCTCAGTCTCTACCTATACTCGTATCTCTACTTATACCAACACCACTCCTACCTTATTACTAATTTTCGACTAACACTCGCATATGCACAACTCAATTGCGAACTCTATCTCAACGTATATCTTATACTCTCCGTACGGTTATATAACGACCGCAAAAGTACCAATGTGCGTGTGAGAAATTTCAAATTATTAGCTAAGTAAGTTTTGAAAGTTTAATGATTACTCCTATTAAGTATCTCCATCACAGCTAGTCAATCACATGATATCATAATTATTCCGTATGACTCCACGTTTCTTTAGATTGCGTTAAAAAAAATCTCGGAGTAAACAACGCCGCGGTCTCCTTTACCTCTGTCTTTCGCCCCTCTTTTTTTTTTCTCTTTTTTTTTGCACTAAACGGAAATAAATTAACAACCTTTCTCTATTTCACTGACGAACTTAGATCGTCTACCTTGTAGTTTTTTTTTTACAAAAAAAAAAATCTAACAATAGGCTTTAAATATGTTTTCACTGTTACAAAACAAGTTAGAACCAGCTAGTTCTTGTCAACAATCGTGTATCTCGCAATTCAAAATTCAAAATGTCTTATCAATATCTAATCGCTACGAAATTAGTGGCAAACTTATCCATGTGAAATTTATTTCATATTATAACTGAATTTATTACTCTTTCTAAGAATAACCCTCCCCTTTTTCTTTTCTTTTTTTTTTTTTTTTTAAAAAAAAAAATTCCCAAACTGATTTTTCACTCGCAACCTCTATTCTCTAATACCAAATACCCCCGTATCATTTCTACCCGAATATAACTATTTCATTTTCCCATTCGCTCTATTTCAAAATCGTTCGAACTCTGTTATACACATTTTTCTCTTTTTTTTTTTTTTTTTTACTTGCCACGTCAACTCATTGTCGTCTCTAATATAATAATCGTTAAAAATACATTTTCGAGATTTGCCTTTCACTTTATGTGAATTCTGGCTTCGGTTACGTTCAAAAATCCCGGACTGGCCCCCAAATTTATGTAACCGGCTTGCCTCCGTTCCATCTATATGGCCGCTCTAGGTTGGTGTGCTATCAAGCATAATCTGACGGATGCAACCAGCTACATAAAATATGTATATAGAACGGATTAGTAAGAATATAATATATTCAATTACTACCTTACCGGTTGAGTTTGACCTAATAAAATATCAAATCAAACTATATTTCCCAACCGATTGTTCTTCTTGATATAAAAAAAAATAAAATGGTTGACATAGCAAGTAATTACAGTAATGCAAATCTTAAAACGAGGTTTATTGGTTGTCTAACATAAAACATAATTTCTATAATTTTGAGGCATATCAATAATAATAAATACGTGTATAGAGTGTTATTATGAAATGGATGTAAATAAGTTTCTTATAAATGTTCGTTCAATTAAAGTTTATATGTATCAGAGTTATCTAAAGGAATAATTCGCATTCTTGATTCTCTTGGAATTATGATTAAACTAGGAGTTAATAAATTAGCATGCTAATATACGATTACCTAGGTAAACGGTCCTGGCAATTTATTCAGTCACTTCTTCGAACCGCGTTGTGGACGTTCCACTTCTTTTGTAGAGCGGTTCAACTCCGGATAGTTTCCTCACAACGGTTTCCAAAAGGGCACGGAGACATAAGCAGGTGAGCGGGTGATTATCTTCATTTCGTTTGTTTTACAGGCTTGGATATGAAGTAGCGTTTCGAACCGGCGCTCGAAAGTATTTCTTCTACTCGATCATCATTTCTTGGACTATAGCCTGGGTGGCAGTTAAAGATTTCGCTAGGAAAAATGGTTTCCCTTTTTGAAAAACTGGGATCACTTCTTTATTCCTACCCCGCTCTACTCTTTCTTAGTAAAAAAAAAACTCCCCTCCTTCCTTTGTCTTGTGGATCACGTTTTCACACCTACGGCCATCTTTGATCTTAAAATAATTTAATTACTCTCCCTCTCATTTGTTACATTTATTCTTTCTCTAATTAAACTTATTACATTTGTTTTATTTACTTATTTCTCTCGACCATCACTCTATGAATTCCTCAGTAATTATTTCCATGATTTTTACCGTAAGAGTTTCATCCCTTTTTCCTTCTTAGAAAAATGTTTTAGTACAACAAAATTCGACATTTATTTTATTTGATAACTCCCATTCATTCTGTCACTCCCATTTACTAGCTGATAACGATCTTTAAATGTTACACTAAATTCCTTCTACAACCACTAATTCTTATCTAACTCGGCTGTCATCTTATCTAAAATCTTTTTTTTTCTTTTACTAACCTTTCTTTAATATTTGACCTAACTGAATATATATATTATATTAAATATATGTGATCACCTCGTGCTATCACAATATATATATATATTATTTTGATTAACTATATTTTTATATAAAGTATAAAAAGAAAATGTATCTTGAACTCTCTTGTATTTCAGAAAGTGTAACATTCCACAATATATCTGTGATATTTAAACATGTATTTTGTATTTAGTATCCAATAGGTGAAGATTGATATGCAACCACCTATTTAAATATGAAATTAATGTCAATTGATGATCTATCATATATACAATTAATTATAGTTATATAAATTGTTTATGAATTATTCACCATATACATATTTTTTTAATAAATTTTAATTTAATTTAAAACAAACATGTCTGATTATTGTTCAATTGTGCAATACAAATTTATTGATTAATATCATTCAAGAAGGTCAATATGACATGACTATACCACATAAGTTATTTAAAATAATCATAGAATGATTTGGAAATCAAATTTTAGGATTAGTATGATTATATATATATTGTACCGGACATAGACCCTGGTACAGAGACATGAGACTTGAAGTAGAGTTGTTGAGGATAAATCCCCGAATACATAATTATATAAACCTTTTTATATTTAAAAGCTAATCAAAATAAAGATTTGAACTCTGGATAGGATTAAAAGATACTTTAATTTAATATTAAATAATAACAATTTATTCTAAATGTAACTTATTTATATAGTTCACACTAGAATAGTTTCATGATGCTTACATCTGTGATTATTATGTATAGCGGTTTATTTATATGCCAATGTTTAAAAAGAAAAAGTTACATAATGGGTTTAAAAAGAGAAACGCTATTTTATCATACGGTTCGATAATGACCTAAACAAATGAATTCACAGCGAGTGACACTTTAGTGTTTGACTAAATTAATATCATGTATTTAACAAACTATGAATGATGCCACTTCGATCCCACAAGAAAACTACGTGTATATAACTGCGATGCCAGGTAAATTGCTCTGACATCTATTATATTTATTAAATATAAAACATCAAAGTTATAAACCAAATTTCAATATAACAAACTTTATATTTTAATTCTTGAATTATAATAAAATAAGGAAAATTTATTTATGCACGTGGGAGTCACTTGTCTAAGAGAAAACCTTAATGCAAGCTTTTCGTGACATTCTAAATATAAATATATTAATAAACAACAAAATGGTTTAGTTATATCACAGCGTTATGGCTTATAGATTAGTTTTAGGCATGATTCTAAAATACCATAATGAATGGTGATGCGAGCATGAGGCAGCAGGATATAAGATTCGGTCCATTTTGGCCGAGAGATGTTTCATCATTTAAGTAGGAAAAAGAGAAATGGTACGCCCGCTCTTCTGGTGGGCCATACCTGAGGAAAAAGGAAGGTAGGGAGATGCAATTGTCCATGTAGGGTATCAATGCAGAGCTTCCACTACTCTTTCCAAAGGTGTCCTAGGGCACTTCCAATGCTAGCTAAAATGTATACGAAAGAGAAATGATGAATTCAGAGTTTCCCAATGACCCTCAAGTTATGATAAAGCAATTAATGACACTGTCTGATCTATGCTGGCAACACTATGAAACTATGTTGCATCCTTTAATGACATCAAAATAACTAATGGCTTAAATATAAAATTTTAATCGAGCATAATGGCATGACTTATATACTAAACCGAATTATATAACTGAAATCTAAAACTAGATGAATGTCTTAATGACATACAATTACATTTCCCTTCATTAAACAGGTCCCACATGCATTTGGAATCAATAAGCATTATTTAATACTATAATACCAAAGTGCTACATATAAATGATTATTATATTAAAAAATAAGTCATTATTATTTAAATTATCTTAACTGGAATTTAAGCAATAGCATTCTTGAATAACATTAAATTTATAATCAATAAATGTATTTTTTATGGCATTCTTATAATAATAATCTGCCTAGAACAGAAATATTATTTAAATAGTTATCAATCCAGCGAGCAGTGGCTTTAAAACAAATAATTTAAAGTAATTAAAATATCCCTGAAGTGCTGGGGATTTAAAAGACTAATCTAAAATATAGGCTTGCTGAGATGAGTTGACTTGGCATATAAATTACATATAAAATAAAAAGCAAATAATTATAATAATAAAATTTTCCGTATTAAATAAAATGTAAGATTTAAACTTAAATAGATGTAAGCATTTACATATATATGTTTGATACGATTATAGAGGGGTTTTTACAGGTAGAGATTATATATAATTATAAAAGAAAACATTAAATAGTATTTACAAGTGAGTATAGACAACTTTAAATAGATATTGGACTGTTACCTCAGAATACTTGGGTGAATGGCTAAATGGTTCATTCTCTGAACTTCAGTTGCAGGAATCAGCTTGGTGGTCAGCAGTCTTGGTCACTACGGCTTTTTCATCAGTTGCAGCCTTCTTCCATGGCAGGAGTTTGGCAGCATACTAGAAGCAGCCCCGAGAGGCCCAGGGAAAGACAATTCAGTTACCTACTCAATGGCCATTCTAAAAACTAAGTGCAAAGAGAGAGTAAAAGCAAAGAGTATAAGACTGTAAGACTAAGACTCTCACTTATTTCTCATGTATTCTATTTATACCACCCAAGCTATTACAGGAATGCTTTGATTCATTTGCCCAGAGGCAGATGAGACAATTACTAAATTCCTGAGCAATCACAATCCATTGTAATTAAAAGTAAGATATAAGAAGATAAGGTTCAAATCACTTTCATTAGCAAAACTTTTAATTAATTAAAGTCTTTAAATTATATAAGTAACAACTATGATAAGACAATCTTTTGATTAATGAAAATCAAGCATTTAAAATATTTAATTAGTGAAGAAAACTTCACAATGGGTTGATTTAAACCTGCCATCTTGGTTATATCATCTTTCCTTTAAATTTACAAAATTGAAATTAAAAACACATAAATTTTTACAAATAACAAACTTTATGTGATTAAACAAATTCTCTTTTAAATTAAAAAAAACCCCACAAGCTTAAAATATTCAAGTATCAAAATAACAAAATCAAAAATTATAAAATATTCATTATAATAGTTTGTAATATATATAATTACATATATATGATGGCACTGTTAGTAATTTAAATATTGCTAGGTTTGAACCCTTGTAGATGTTAGTTTTTAGGTAGGAAAACATGAAGCTCATTCTGATAGAGTGATTGCTTCAATATATATCATTTTCTTTGTATTAAATTCAATAGTTATTATCTAACAAGGTATAAACATGGTATGATACTAAATTATTAAATTTGACATTATTGGATATTTAATGAGTGTTGTAACTATTTCATTAATTACAAGTAACAATTGTATTAAAATAAAAATTTTATCAGTATTGATTTGATAATTAGTGAGGATATAAATAATATTCATTGAAGATAAAAGAAATCATAATCAATTATTTGTATGTTTTATTTAAATTATTATTGATCAAATAAGTATGGTATTAAGTTCGTAGTTAGCCAATAAGACCTTAATTTTATTGTTATAAAGCTGATAGTAATATATTCTATTCTGTTATGAATCAGAATAGTTTGCTTTAATTATATTTAAATTTAGTTGATGCAGATTATAAATCCAGTTTAAATATTAAATTTTAATATTCATATTTGGTTATAGTTATAGTAATTTTTATTATATATCTTGATTATTATAACATAGTTTTAGTAATCTAGCTATATGAAATTAAAAATAAATTGATATTAGTTTTTGTACTTGAATAAATATCCAATAAAAATCTACTGTTTCTTTTATATATTGGTATGATTGGGTGTTATAGATTTAAGATTATCTAATAGGTTCATTGATATTACATCCTTATTGAATATTTCATTTTATTATAAATAGCTTAATTAATAAGAGTAAAATCAATATAAGAATATAGCATGGCTGAGTTAGTATAATTTATTATTTTATTTAATTGAGATTTAAAATTAATTATTGGGTCATATATTCATTTAAATATTATAAACATTGTAAACTTATAGGATATATTAAAGTTATCATCTCAATCATTCATGAACTATTTTATTTCGATATAAGCAATGTTAAATTTTAGTATAAGTTTATATTATTATAAGCAATGTTTGATTAGCTAGACATATTACAATTTAGTTGTTTAATGATTTATTATTAGTTTCATTCAATTATAAGTGAAATCTATGTTAAGCATATATCATGGTTTTGTGACACTGATATTTGACTTAATTGCTTTATTTTAATTTATTTTAAATAAGATTTATATTTAGGTATTTAAAACAATAATTTTGTTTTTCTATTTATTCAAAATGCTACTTGAACTCATGATGGTATAATAAAGATTCTCATCATTGTTTGGTTTTGGCATAGTTAACACTCTGCTATGTGATTAGGTAAAGGATTATTTTAAATATTGAATGATTATTTATTGATTAGCATTCATTTAGCTTAGTATATGATATTTAGTCTACAATGAACACTATTGTTATTTAATGGCATTATAAAATTAGAATTATTTTTCTTTAATTTACATTTTGTTCAGTTGTAAATGGTGTCCAATTCAGGGCTCATTTTCATTCTGTTACATAGGGTGACCAATGATTGGGCTATATTTTTATTCAGGCTATATTAGAGTTACTATTTCCCATTGCACACTTTTGACTGTTACAAATAGCACCACAATTTACAGGGTGTAAGTAAACAGGATCACTCTATCATGGCCCTGTCATATCCAATCTGTTTACAGTATATATGTTTAATTTTCTGAAGATCATATTATCAAAATGACTGAAACTTTGGAAAAAAAAACATTAATACTGCAATAAAGATGGGAATAATACAAGAAAATGAAGTAAAGAATTCATTATTATTTTTATTTATTTAATATTAAACTTACTATAACAATATATCAAGTAAAATAAAAAATATTTGAGAAAGCAAAAAAAAACAAACAAAAAGAATATGTATACATATTTGGACATCATGTGTAATACTTGTTAAGAAATGGGAGCAAGTTTATTACATAAGGAGAGTTTCCTCTTAAAATATTTGCAATAAAAACATTTAGTTTGATATAAATGTTAATTTGTCACTATTTTCAATTATTACATATAATATTTAAGCCAAAATATAATTAAGTAATAATTTCTTCAAGATTAGGATAATTAAAATCATACACACATATATACTCAAAATTCATAGTAATGGGAAAATATTTTATTTTGCAGTGATAATAGCTTATATCATATTCCTCTCATCTCAGTTATTAAAAAAAATATTATCTAGGACTTATGTGCTCTTTCAACAATTAAGTGACAATGCTTTGCACTGTTTAGGACAGTAGTAAAAATGGCAGAATTAGAATTAAAGATGGGCAATTCCTAATTAAGAAAATAAAATAAAAGTTCAGTTTGATTAATTAAATGATTGTGTTCAGTAATCTAACCCTAGTGACAAATGTCATTTGATCTTGGAAACAATTGGTTGTGATTATATTTAGAAGTAACACCATAAATTCCAATTCAATATGGAATTTATGATGTTACTTCCAGAGATTTAGTAATTATAGAAAAAACTGGCTACTGATTTTTATAACTGTTTCAAAAGTGTCAAATCCATTGAAATTAATAAAGTAATTAAGCCAAAAAAAATTTCAAAGAGATTAATTCAAACTTGTATTATATCCAAAAATTATAATTTCAGCCATGTGTTGTTTAATGCAATGGTAGAGGTATAGATCCTGGATTATAAGATCTTAGATTGACACTCGCTTGGCACTTCCACTGCTTGAAGATTTTACAAGTAATAAAGCCATTCAATTATTTATTTTAGCATTATATTTTGAATATATTACATATACATATAATAAATATAGGGGATTTGAACGCAGACTTTCAAGCACCCTTCAACTATCCACACTATCTCATACCACTGATACACATGACCACACACATGTAGAAAAGATAAATAATCACCAGTATATGTATTTCATGCTGAACCAGTACTCATCAGTTAGTCCAGAATATCATTTTTCACATATATATATATAATCAGTGCTTAGTTTATATTAAGATGGCAAATCTTCATACTTTAATGGATAGGCTTCAGTCTACTCCAACCATCAACTCTTCAACCATCCATACCATTGAAAATCTGATGATAGAAAACCCAAATACCATTCTGATGCCAATATTATTATTTACAATTAAGCTCCAGGTACATAAAGAATGCCCGTGTTTCAAATATTTACACATTAAGCCTGCATTCTGCCCATCCCTCTTCCATGTATTTAAATGGATAAGGTCCTATATATGAGGCATCAGAATGACTTAGGTCAACATGGGCATGGCAATAATATTGGGCTTTCCATCATCAGATTTCAATGATATGGATGCTGAAGAGTTGGAGATTGGGGTAGATTGAAGCCTGTCCATTTAAGTATGAAGATTTGCTATCTTAATATAAACTGAGCACTGATTATATATGTGTGTGTGTGATGATAATCTGGACCAACTGATGAGTGCTGGTTCAGCACGAAATACGTATATTGATGATTATTTATCTTTTCTACATGTGTGTGGTCATGTGTATCAGTGGTATGAGATAGTGTGGATAGTTGAAGGTTGCTTGAAAGTGTGAGTTCAAATCCCCTATATTTACAATTAAGCTCCAGGTATATAAAGAATGCCAGTATTTCAAATATTTACATATTATAATGAAGGTTTTAAATAATTAAAAATGAAATTAAAGCAAATTTTCTGAAACAGTAGCTAGAAATCCCCATTGATTGGAAAGAATTTCTAATGTCCAGAAAAAAATGAATCGGGTTGTAATCTTTAAAAAGCCTGTAATTCACAAATGTAAAAAAAAAAAGATTGCTCACAGAACTCTCATTCATTCTCCTCGAGGCTAATGTTAATTTGAGAATTTTTGTTACGATTTTTAAAATAATAGCAAGATTAAGCGCCTCTATAATCTTTTCATTCATTATTTTGACCAATCATAGATATAAAAAATAGAAACGAATTCACAAACCGATTTAATTAATTAATTTTTAAAAACTTAAAAGAGAAGAGATAAATACAGTTTTTTAATTTATTTGAGTTTAAATTGCTTGGTCTTTTTGAAATTTACACACAAATGCTATCTACTTGATATGTGCTAACAAATGTATTATATACATATATAACCAATTAGCTTTCATCTTGAAATGGTTGCAACTATTTCCAACTGAAAACATTAACAAACCGCCGTTGTTTATATATATACAACTAAATAAGGCAATAAAAACCTATATATTTATAAAATTTTCTGATTCCAAATTAAATATTGTTTAACTAATCATTGTTAATAAAACAGATAATAGTATCGATTGTTTTATATTTTTAATATCACACGTCACTTTCGTATCACATAAAGCTTGATTTTAATTTATATCTACAGATAGTTTGCTTCTTTCAAATTATGATAATACTCATTCTATTTTTAGATTTTTGATAATACTTCTAAATTTTTAGATAACAATAACCGACTTCATCAGGAAATAAGTAATTCTTCCCTAAAATTCATATTTCTTTCATTTTAACATCATGCAGCGTGAAACGTGAACCTTCTTCCTTATATTTGTTTAGCATACATTTAAAAAAAAAGCCTCTAACACTAAGTGCATTTTAAAAATTGTTTGCTATATCAATCAGACTTAATCATTTCCTTTTTGTTTATAGAATGAGGATATGATGAAGGCTTACGAGCAATCCTCATCCTGTACATGATATCTTAATCAAATCTTGCAGCTAATGAATACTGATCACAACATAAAAATCATTTTTTGTTTTTTACTAATTTTCGGGAGGAATACATCTACTATGATATAAATGTTTGTATATATATATGAATATATAGTTTTATTTATTTTTATATGTAGACTTACATACTTTGATTGCCAAATCTGTTTTTATCAGAAAACAATGCTCACATTATATTGTAAATACAATATTTATTTATAGATCTTTGGGCAAGGGGGACTGGTTATTATAATCTGGTTGTAAATAAAAACACTTAATAATGTAAGTGCTGAGTTAAACATTTTGGAATTTATAGACCCTGAAGCTTTTTGAATTCTAACAAGAATATTTATTTGTTAATTTATAATACTTTTTCTTAAGTTTGAAAACATAACAGAAAAGTTATAAATGGAATAAAAACTTGAATGATATTCAATAGACAAACCATAAATCTAATACAATGTAATTAGATTCATTTGAACACCAGATAATGTTAGTGGATGTTGAGCTCTAGGGTCTATTATCATATTATTGCTCTAAATTAGGCCATAAAATATAAAAATATATAATCAGAGAATTATTTTATTACATTTCATAGATTTTATATACATATACAAATATGAAAAAAAAAAAAACAATTTTAACTATGACAATATATATTGTATATCAAAAAAATTATGCATTATCACAAATTTTATATATATGTATATTCCACAAATATTAATTTATTTACTCTAATATATATAATTGAAATGTAGATACCATGACAATGTATATACATTTAATAAAAAGTTATATCTTTTACATGTATTATCACACATTTTGTAAATATGTATTTTTTATTTATCAATAACTTATATTTCCAAACACCTACAAATTACATGATTGAAATGAATTTCAAAAGTGCCAGCATTTATGACAATAAATACAGAAAAAAACTTATTTCTGAAATCTTGTAGCAAAATATTAAAATAATAGCAATAACGAGTAATTTAAATGTAAGTTTTCATTTTGACTCTGTTCAGGAGATTTAAAAAATTTATAAGTATCAGATACCACAGTAATTCTCTCTAAAAATTATACTACTTTCCAGAAATTCTATTAAAAATACATTCTATTTTAATACTTCAGAAAAAAAAACAGATTATTAACATTACAAAAATTGCTTTTAAAATGATAATGTTTAACTGTCTTTATTACCACTGTTGGTATATACACCTGGGTCTCGTTTTATGTGGTAGATATTTTCCACAGAAAACCCGCATTAAAAAAAATCGCACAAAAATAGACCTAACTTACCTTGAAAAATGGGGGGGAGGGATAGGGTCTGTAATTTTCAGAATTCGCATAAAAGCAAAGCAACAAGGAAACATTATTTTAAAATTCGCATTAAAAAAAATAAGGAAATAAAGTATGACTAATAAAAAATATCAAATATTTGAAAAAAATTGGTACAAGACAAACTTTTTTTACTTTTTTTTATTAACTACAGTATTTAATTTGACATTTTTTCATACGTATTTTAATCATTATCGCTATTTTCGAACGTGCGGTTCATTTGTAAACTGTTAAGAAATCAGATTCGTCGATGTGATGTGATGTAGCTTCTTCTTGAATGAAGTCAAGAATCTCTCAGCAATTATGCCCAGAGAAACTTGTTAGCCACTTTATTTTCCATTCCCCACTCTAATTTTTATCATAGTCTGCTTCATCCCATTTACACAATTAGTGCCAATTTCAGTCTTATGCTGTGTTAATGGTTTTCTGTTGACAACTGATTTTTACTACTGAAATAAATTTTAAATGTTCACATTTTATTTCTATATTAAAAAAATGAGGATCGCAATCAAAATAAAAAGATTATACATTTTAATTAAAAATATTATTTTCAGTTTATAAAATCAATAAAATCTTCATTATTTATTTTATAAATCTACATTATTTATTTCTGTTATACCTAACAAAATACATTTTAAAAGTTGAAAATTTTTGAATATTTATTGCGATATTTTTATATGTAAGTATAAATCTATTATTATTATTTACTTATTAGTATAAGTAGGTTATTTATTCTAAATATAGCTTCAGGCCATATTCACATTAATATAGCGTTATATTTTTGAAAAAAAAAAAGTATTTCAAGTCAAAATAAGTTATTAATAATTTAAATTTCTTGATATCTAATAAATAAAGTGAAATATGAAGAATATTAAGAAGAAACATGAATCGCATAACTTCAAAATCGCATTAAAATAATCCACATAAAACGAGACCCAGGTGTACTAAAAAAAAGCTTTATAAATAAAACGAATATTTTGAAGATTAATTAGGTACTGAAATTAGATGGTATTTTTTATCATTTAAAAATATAATATTGACATAATTTGAATAATATAACAAATAGTTAATGATTAACTGACAGAAAACATTACCTTAAAACAGTTTATACATTTAAAAAGGAAGCATAATGTAAATAAATAAAAAATCTTTCCTTTAACACTCACAATTTTTTTTTGTAGTAGTGTTTGTGTATCAGAAGATATATTGCCTGAGATATTTTAGACTGTCCTATTATAACTATAGAGAATAGAATAATGAACTTACTTGAATAAAATCTACTACATTTTAACTATAGTTTTGGCCAATAGACAATACCTCTTGTATTTTTTAAAAAGTTACATTTGCACACTAAAAAAATATGATTGAATGAGGAAAGATGATTTCTTCCATGGACACCATTAATAAATCTAAGTTTTATAAAAAATAAAAACTAATTTTTGTTTTTTATTTAAATATCTTGCCTGCAATTCATACTTTAAAGACAAAAATCAGCCAAACTTAATGTATTTTGCCACTTTTTAAATGCAAAAAAAATGTATAAAATAGTATTCATGTGTATGAGATCTAGCTTAAAAGATAACACAATTTTGGATAAAGGATGGGAATCACATGTATTAAATTCATATAGCTATTTTTTTTTTTTAAGATTTTTTTTTAGAGGAGACTTTTATTTTAGAAGTAAAATTGTAATATAATGATGCCCTGCTCATTGTGGAGAAATAATCATATTTCTATAGGTATTGATTTCTGCTTTTATCTCTATCAAATACATTCACACACACTTATATAATGCATAAATGTATAATTCATGAATATATGATGCAATAACTAAATATTTTAAAATTTATAAACAGTATGTAATCATGAAAAATAATTTAATGGCTCTTAAATCAACTTCTTTTTAGCTAAGCTATTCCAAACTTTCTGAAAACGAACACATTATTTGACTAATATTTCACCTATATCACTATGATGTTATATAATGGGGAGATAATTTATATCATAATGTTATAGTTAATAAAGATTACATGTGTAATAGCCAAAATCATGTGATTCTAAGCTAATTCCATAAAATTTTATTACATATTTAGTAATTTAAATTTATTATTATAGCAACAAGTAATATATATATACACACACACATATATATATTTCTCAAGTAACTTAAGCACTCATGTGACTTTTTTAAACAAATTATTACAGCTACTGGAGAAATGTTAATAACTTTCAAGGAGCATTTGGACATAAATTATGTTCTTCAGTTGATTCAAATCATCATATGTCTCAATGTCTACTATCATTGTCAATTATATCAATCCAACTTATAAGTGTTATTTTATCAGAACACATTCTCAGATAATATTGACTACTAGGATACATATACTTTTAATGTTAGAAAGTATTGCATTTCTTTAATAAGATTACATATTTTAATTTTACATTAAAATTAAATAATAATTTGTAATTTTAATCCACATTTCCACACTCTTTCTATTTGTGATATGTTAAATACATTTGTCAAACAATTAGTTCTTTTAAACATATACTTAAAATATATATCTGCATTAAAGAAATATAATAATCTCTGAAAAAATTTTAAAGCAGCAATTATCTAAGAATAAGCACTGATAAATTGAAATGTATAAATTGGATATACATGTATGAAATATTAAATGCCAAAAGCTCAATTAATCAATATAATAAACTATGTACACCAAATAAAAATTAAATCATTAGCTAAAATCAAATTAAAAAATTTAATTCCATTAGTTTCCTTGTTAAGGGACAGATTTACTAAGTGCAATAAAAAAAAAACATTTTCATAATTCTAACTTATATTCCAATTACTTTAATATTAAAAAAAGTTTTAAACAAATTAATAACATTAGAAATGTACATTTTAAATCTAAACAATTTGTTTAATTTTTCACTTTTTTTCACTCTTCTCAGAGAAGACATACATTCTTAACCTCTCGAACAAAATTTTATAGCCTGTATTCTCTCATAAATATAACATGCAGAACTAAAAATATTTATTTTTTACTCTACTTTTATAAACTTCCACTATTACATTTACATTGGCTTATATGACTTTAAAAAAAATCAATATTTTTGGTAATAAGAAAATTGCATGGAGGAAAATATATTCAAAATAATTTAATAAATAATACAAAAGAGAAAATTGATAGGAATATCATTCCTGAAATTGCTTATATTATTTATTGCTTTTACAACAGATTTTGTTTAGGTCAAAGTAACTTGAGTTAAATAAAAGAAAAGTTCGAAAAAGTAGAATAAAAAATAAATTATGGGAGATATATAAACTATAAGATAATGTTTGAGCAGGCTAAGGTTGTCTTCTAAAAGAATAATGAAAAAAGTTTTTTACAAAATAATCTCTTCTAATTAAAATGTATGATTTTAATTGGAATGTGAGCTGGAATTGAGAGAATGTAGTACAATATGTATTTGTATTTGTTTTGTGTTATTATGCGCTTCAGAAGTCTGTCATGGCAGAAAAAAATCACTACTAGTGATTTTTTTAATTTGATTTTGGCTGATGATTTAATTTTGAATTAGTTTACATGTTTAATATATACATATAAAGGAAGATATTATAATCTTTTAATAATTAAGATCATAAAATCAATCTACTATTTGTATTTTTTATATTAATTTTGATAGCAATGAAAAAAGGTTCTTTATTGCATATGATTTATGTATATTAAAAAAAATCAAATTTGCCAAGACTTGCATATGCAGCCATAAAATTTTGCTAAGTTATTTTATTAACTACACATTGCCCACTTGTTATTTAATTAAATTTAAATATGTATAGACTGTATACACCTGGGTCTTATTTTATACGATAGATAGGTTCCACAGAAAACCCGCATTAAAAAAAATGCACAAAATAGACTTAATTTACTTTGAAAAATGGGGGATGGATACTGTAATTTTCAGAATTCACATAAAAGCAAAGCAACAAGGAAAAATTACTTTAAAATTCGCATTAAAAAAATAAGCAAATAAAGTATGACTAATAAAAAATTTCAAACATTTGAAAAATCTTAATACGAGACAAACTTTTTTTACTTTTTTTATTACTACAGTATTTAATTTTACATTTTTCATACATATTTTAATCATTACCACTAGCGTTCGTTTGTAAACTGGTAAGAAAATCAGATTCGATGTGATGTATTGTGGCTTCTTAAATGAAGTCAAGAATCTCTCAGCAATTATGCCCAGAGAAACATGTTAACCACTTTATTTTTATTCATGATGTGATGTACAGCTAGTGCCACTTTCAGTCTTGTGCTGTGTTAATGGTTTTCTGTTTCTATATTAAAAAAATGAGATTGCAATCAAAACAAAAAGATTATACATTATCATTAGAAAGATTATTTTCAGTTTATAAAATCTTCATTTTTTATTTTAAAAATCTAAAAGATTATTTATTTCTGTTATATATAACAAAATACGTTTTAAAAGTTTAAATTTTTTGAATATTTATTGCGATATTTTTATATGTAAGTATAAATCTATTATTATTATTATTATTTACTCATTAGTATAAATAGTTATTTACATAGAAGTTAAGTTCTAATAAGCTTCAGGCCTATTCATTATATTTTTTGAAAAAAAAAAAAAGTATTTCAAGTCAAAATAAGTTATTAATAATTTAAATTTCTTGATATCTAATAAATATACTGAAATATGAAAGTTATTAAGAAGAAACATGAATGCAGAACTTCAAAATTGCATTAAAATAATCCGCAGAAAATGAGACCCAGGTATATATATAAATTACACAGTTTTTTTGCATGTACATATATATATGTATTGTGCCTCATTTTCTATTTATTTTATATATACCCTTTCACTCAAAATCTGGATTCAGCAAAATAAAATTTTAAATTTCACAGCAGAATTTTTCTACTTTAGATTGGATATATTAAGATTTCTGAACAAGATAATTTCTGGATAATTGTTTGCAAAATCAAAAATTTTCTCTAATTTAACATTCATTAATTATTTCAATATACACATTTGCTTATATCATAGTACATATATTGTGATGTTTTAATAATAATAATAATGATGATGATGATGATAATAATAATAACAACAACAATAATAACAACAACAACAACAACAACAACAATAATAATAATAATAATAATTATTATTATTATAACAAATTTAATTATATATGTTAGTATATATAATAGACAAATCATTAATATATATATATGTTTTTTATTAAGATATATTGAACAAAATTGTAATATTAATTAATAAAATATTATATAGCTGTATCTTATAATAATTCAAATTTTTGTAAAGGAAACCAACCATTAAATTGAAAAATACAAAAAGTTGTACTGCACTTTTTTTTCCTAGTTACTTAGTTAACAACTTTATTTTTTAAACCACAGATGTATCTACCAACAAATTATACAATGCAAATACATAATTATATAAATCAGAATAGTTTCTGTAGACATTTATAATTTTATAGTTTAATTTTGTCTTCATGCCACATTATCGCTTCCTTATAGATAATTTTTAAATTAATAAAAATAAATAAATACAGCTTTTCTTGATTTTTTAGCAAAAGTTATTTAGAAAAAGAAAAGTTTTAATATTTTTCACATGTGCCTTAAACGTTTGTATAATAGTCCAACAATGTAGTTTTTGTCTATAGAGGGACTTCTCAAATCTTAACACAGATAGAAACATTTAGCAAAATCCTTCACTGACAATTTCACAATTGTGTAAAGAATTAAAATAGAATCAACTTTATTTAATTATATATTATAGTTATATATGACTGCAATACGAAGTTTTACTTTTAAGGTTAGATATTCACTCTATTTAATCCAGAACTATCTAATTATAAGCTTGAATAATCAATATAATTTAGATAGTAGTGCTATAATCCACATTAAACTAATTTTTGTTTAACGAATCTCTGGAAGCCATCCTTAACTCATTTATTCTCTCAAAACTGATGACTTAAAATTGAAAACGATCTCCAAAAATAACTCACCTTATACAGTAATATCAATATGACTGTTAATTCAATAATTATATACTTCAATGGCTTCATTTTCATACCATCTGTAGGTATTTTTCATTCTTTGATTAGAATAGTTATTTATCAGCAAAATATCGAAGATTGCTTACATTAAATAAACAGCAGATATTTAGTGTGTACTTTATTCCAGAGCCATCTCTTATAATCTTGAATAACCAATAGATACTACACAATAATTCCATAGACAAGTTTTTATTTATTGGCCTACATTATTGAGAAGTTATGAATTACTTGTACTTATGTATTTAGTGGCCTTTCTTAATCCCTTTATACTTGTGCCCTAATCTCAGACCTATATAATTACAAAGAAAGTTAAATTGGATGTAGAACCTCAATGTTTTTGAATTTCAGGTTAGCATAGGAATTAAGATGGTTGCCAAAAATAGTACAAAACTCTTCAGTGACAAAGACTATTACTTAGACAACAATCTGGAGATATTTATTATAACACTATCAATGATTGCTCAAATTACAATAGATAACTTTGGAGGTATTCATAGGGTAAATATCTGCTTTTAAAAACTTTTGTCAAACACAAGTAGAGAAAATTATTTAATATTTTGCTGATACATTCAAAATCTGTTTAACATTAAGTACATAGTGAGACACATAATTTAGATTATGGGATCAATCACTGTAAAAGTAACTATACAATGTGGATGAAAAGGTAATTTTTGAATTATTTTTTATATATGACAACAGATTGGTTTGTAGATTATTGCAATTTATATCTTCCATAATAACTGTCTAAAAACAATGTGCTATTTTGATTCAGACTCTATTATGATTTTTTTTAAAAACAAATATTAATATTCACATTACGCCAACTACAATAGCTTATAGATGCAGGACTTTTACCTGTTTTTGTAAGTTACAATTTTTAAGTAATTCTAAAAAACATTCATGACAAACACTAATTAGAGAAAAACTAAAAATAATATAAATACTTGTTTTACTTGAAATAATGAAATAGTATCTAAAACACATAAATCACAACTAATTAAATCAAATTTACAAATTACAAGAGAAAAAAATCAATGTTTTAACTTTTTCCTTTTTAAAAAGATTTTAATTTGTTAATTGGCCATTTTTGATTTTAATATTTTCAAAACTACATCACATTTTATATAGGCATGTTACCTGCAGTGCACATATCCCCCCCCCCTCGAGATTTAAACTGCTCACAATCCAGCAAATGGAGTGTCTTCTTTGTAATTTTAATCCACTAATCATTCTGGCTTTTTGATAGTCATTTAACTTCTGAATTTAAAATGTTATATTGAGAACTTAAAACAAACTTATTTACACCCTCAATATCTTTAACTCCTCAATGGTGACAACATGGTTTTATATCATAAATTCTGCAAGTGGTATCTCATATTGCTCCAAAAAAATAATTTTTTTATATAATTATCACTCAAAATTTTTTGCGTTTTCGCATACTTTTTTATCACTTAGATGTGTCAGACGACATTTTTATTCATTTTGAAATTCAAAATGATGGAAATAACATACTAAAAGAGCACCTATTTTCTTTAAAAAAATGTAGAAAAAAATACAAAGAAAAATTACTTTCATTAAGATTTCAAGCAGTGTGAGATATTGCTAAATTCCAAACATGTGGCATAAAACTTAAAGGAAGATATTGAAGTTGTCATATGTTCAATTTAAATTTTTTTATATAAAATTAAGCCATATGAAAATTTATAGTAGTATCGCATACCAATTATAACCATTGAAAGTTTTAAAAAATTCTTTGCATAAATAAGATGACAAGCTTGAAAATGCAAACTGGCTGTTTAATGTTAAAGTTAACAAAATTTAGCAAAAGTAGCAATTACTTTTTAAAAACAAGCATTGAATTTCTTACCAATATGTAAAGCATTTATCATACTTTAACCTAATCTACAACTATTCTAATGTAATAATAATTACTTTTACATACAAATTAAACTATAACACAGTGTAAAATGGTATATAAATATAAAGACATTCCAAGTTTTTTTAATAGAGATTTTTTTGCCTAAGCAAATTTTTTGTGATAATTAATCTGTAGAAATTTAATATTAACAGGTCATCTGAGTATGCAGAATCAATATCATTATTATTAATAACATTGAACTCTGAAGTTTAATGTTTCATAACAGGAATATACATTACAATTTACAAAAAATATCCATTTTTTAAAGTAAAATATTGCCCACTACCATTTGATTAACTCTGTGAATCTTTTTCTTCCTTATTTTTCTCTGTAGAGATAATAAAGATCTTTGCCATGTAGTAGTATGCATTATATATATATATACTTACTGTATTTTTTAATATTTATTTACAAGTTTATGTATATTATTTTGAAGAAATACAGACATCAATTTGTAGTATTATATATATATATATATATATATACTATATCTATCTATATATATATATATATATATATATATATAGATAGATATAGTGGTTTGAGGGATGCTGTAGTTGCTGAAGATTGACTATTAATGAATTAAACTATTAAAGTTATTAAACAAAACTCATTCATGCTTTTGGTATTGACTTGAAGTGGTCGACTAATCATCAATGATAATCATTATTATTGGATTGTAATCCAAATCTGGTAACCATATACTCATCTTAATCACTTAGTTCAATAGAACTAATTGAAAGATGATGATTAAATTATAAATAGTTGATGGTTCTATTTATGAGATGCTACCAGGGAAGATTTCTATTATTGTACACATGTTGATATAATTTGATGATTCAGACATTTGGTATACAACTTTGTCAAACAAATTTTCTATTTCTACATTAATAGTTCTTTTAAGATATAAATATTGTATCATTTCTTAGATTTTCCTCCTTCTTCAGATTTAATTGCAGGTCTCACTTCTTCTTGTAAAATGTTGGACAATTCAGAAAGTAGCTTGTTTTCTTTCTAAATAATTTTTTATAGAAGTCTTTCACATTTTATGATGTAATCTCTTTTTTTAGTAAGTTTCAACCTTTTTTTATTTATTGCAGATTTAACTTTTCTTTCAATACCAAAATTTTGTTTTACAATTTTGAGACATCTATTTTTTTCTGTAGATTTCCATGAACAATTCACAATTATATTTTTTTTATACCATTATTTTTTTTTGCAACATTTTATAAAACTCCAATATTCAATTCTTTTTAATGGATTATTTTTAAAAAAATTATATTCCTTTTCCCCTTCATACAACCTCTTATCTCAGTAGAAAATGTACTGGAAATTGCTGTTCTTTTATAACATCTATCTTTTTTGCAGTTTTTAATAGAGTATTAGTTATCTTTTTATAGATTTCAGTTAAATTTGAACCATCCTCAAAATCTGATAATATTTTTAAATGATTTGTAAGTTTTAATTTAAATTCATTGAGTGTTTCTGAAGATTAGAAATATCAACTGTTGGTACTGATTTTCTTAATACTTTTCATCTTTTTAATTTTATATTATCACACTAAATGATGATCACTTTCTGAATACAGTCTACTAAGAATATCCCAATCTTGAAATATGTATTTTCTGTTGGGAAAAATATAATACAATTTTGCTGGCCTAATGTAATTCAATTCTGCTGTACCTTCATTTGAATGCTTCCATGTTAATTTCTGTTTTGTATTTTGCTCAAAAAAAAAAAAAAGAAAAAAATTAATCATAATACATAGTTTTTTCTCTTTTTCTGAAAACTTCATAAGTCTATGGCCTTTCTAATTTCTATCACCATAACCAAATTTATCCACACTACTTTCATTTTCCAATTGTTTATCAATTAATAGCATTAAAATCTTACACAATAATTTTAAAATGTTTGATATGTTCAAAAGCACTTCATACATTCATATAAAAATTCTCTACTTCTTCATTACAATGAAAATTTATTGGGGCATAAACCTGAATTATCTTCATTTGGTATCTTTTATCAAGCTGAATAATTAATCTGGTTATTTTATTTGATACACCATTAATTTCCAGAATGTTTTTTTTTTCAATTTTATTTATAATAAATCCCATTCCACTTCTGCTTCCAATATTTGTGCCTTTGTAATATAGTACATGTCCACTTTTTAAATTAATTGTCTCTTCATTTTTTCTTCTAACTTCACAAAGTTCAACAATGTCACATTTAATATTAGACTGTTTTTCCAACTTGGGCAATCTTCCTTCATTTAAAAGTGGTTTGCAATGGTAGATATCTAAATAAAAAGTTATCAAATGGCAACCTGGATCTGTTTATAGAAAATTTTCTAGCATCCTCTGCCTTTGGATGCCAACCACTACCTTTGCTGGCAGTTTTATGATCTCCTAGGATTAAGGCCATAATTTAATTTTTGACTGTCATGTTGCAAATATCTATTTTTTTTAAAAAAAAAGATCATTCCACTCACACATCATGCCTTTAGAAAAACTCGACTGATATTTCAGTTAAAAAGTATCAGGCAATTGTGCAGAAAGATCTCAGTATTTCTTGGATTTTAAACTCAGAGACAAAAATATAATTACCAAAACTGGTTCAAGCTGGCTGTTGAGCAACCAATTCATGTTTGTTTACTATATGAATAATCACATTGTAATAACAGCTGTAGCAACAAGAATATATGGAGAAGGCTTTAGAAATTGGTTCCTTTAGGATCTCAAAGAGGAATCAAAAAAGACCTCCTTTAAGATAGCTATAAACCACTTTATGCAGCCAGTCTACCACTATGCAGTTTTATATATTTTGTTTATTATATCATTATAAATATACCAAAATTATCTTTTTCTTTTTTACATAGTAATATTAGAATGTATTCTTGAGTTTATTAATCCTACTACTATTCAGCCTAGTCCCTATATTCTTTATATAATAACTCTTTAATATATTTATCATTCACTTCCAGTAAATTAATCCAATCTGGTTTTACAGTTTGGTTATTAACAAAATTAAAAAAAATTAGATTTCCCCCTGTATCAATGGCTGTTTGACATTTATCTTTTTATTCCTTTATGTTAATTTTATTCTGTTAATTCCTGAGTTTTTATTTGACTATTTTACCTTTTTTTGGTGAAATCATCTGATATATGACAATAGCAGATATACATAAACAATACTGAATTGATAGGAATTAATTATAGAAAGGGAGCTAATGCAGGCTTGGATTTTGTGATTCAGGCAAAAATTTTATCTGCTGTTATTATTAATAATGAAATAATTTAACTACACATACAGAATAATACTATTAAAATATTTTATAATCGTGGCATAAATATAATTACGTACATATATATTTAATTCCAATATTCAGTTTATAGATATTTTTCCTTTTCTTTGATTTCCTTTGTTTTTATTTTTTATATGTACGAGTCATAATATTTCAGTTATTTGCAGATATTCCTTCTGCTAGCATTCATTTTCTAGTAAAGATCTATTCATACAGTTTTAAAATAAAACAAAGTACTCTACAGTTTCTAGCAATGAAGAGGTTTTATAATCTCTGAGGATATTATCCAGATACAATCCTTTGGTGACACTGGTATAAAATTTTTCAAAATGTACAAACTTAGATAGCAATCAAGGTCAGTTCAAACTTATTTCTTTCCTTGCTTGATTATTAGTCTAGTATACAGGTATAGTCTATAATGTAATATACTCGTGTGTTGTTACATTTTGTTTTACACGTGTCAAATTTACTTCACTCACAACTTTGACACAATGCACTCTAGATAAATATAGTGAAACTGTCATATTTGCACATTCATGCAACAAAATCAAGAGTTTTGGCAAATTACCCCAAAGCTGATATAGATGAGGGATTGAGACCTCAAATCAGATCACACCTCAGTTCTTTCACCAATGCTCCATGATTTACTACCCTATGGATGACAAATATGAGGTTACACACAGACTCTTTTAGTTCATGTGCTGGCAGTAGCAAAGGTTGGAGTATGAGACTCAGGGAATTATGAATAAATTACTAATAACTTAGCTAAACACACACACATATGGCTGGCTAGATAATGCATATATTAATAACTAATGATAAATAAAAGTATTTGGGAACAAGTTGTGAATAACACACTAAAAATTTATAAGTTTTAAGATATTTAATTATTAAAATATGAACTAATTAATGCAAATAGAAATGCATTAGGAATTTACAAATGCAGGTGTCTGACAGAAATGAGTGGATTTAAATACAAGTTCTCATCTTTTATGCACTTAAAATCATTTAAATTTAACGTTTATTGCAAATGACTATCTGCAATCTAATCATGCCTGAAATATGCTATGCCATTCCTATGAGGTTTGCTAAGGGTTAAATCTTACAAGAATGATAACTAGTAAAATATAACTTATTTATTAAAATTACATAATGAGCAATAAATGTGCTCCCTATATAGATCCTCTTATGAACTAGATCAGAGATTCAGATCCATGCTGAATGGAAAATATTATGGAGGGAGAAATGGCGATTTGCAGTGTAACTTCTAAGACTATGGGGCTACATAAACTCGATAAGGGTTGTGGCCTAAATGTGTAATTACTTATAGGATTCAGTACTAAGTACTCTGTTCCATGGATCATATGACTTGCTATCATAAAATATAAGAACATTTAGTTCATGTGATTGGAGCAGCTTAATATATGGTTCTAAACCATCGTGTTTGCTGTCCAAACTAAGAATAATGGGGTGGCCCTTAAAACCAGAGGCCCATTTTACTAATAAATCACATATATAGCCAAGGTGTATTTGCACATATGTGCTTTATAAGGATATATTGGTAATGCTTTCCAAAATATCAAATATTAAAATTAATAAAGCACTAAATCTATAGTTTCGATCTGCAAAACAACTTTATGCCAGTTTGTAGATTAACATACTTATTAAAACATTCTAAAAAAGATTAACTAGAGTGATCTAGTTTATAGAATTAAATCTATATAGCCTATAATACTTAAATGAGGATAAAACCTGAGTGCATGCACCTTGAGTGTTTAATTTATTACAAGAGAGATTTCTACAAATCTAAATGCAAGATTCAACTTTATAAAGATAAGAGCAGCCACTCTTATCTTCAACCTATTTTTCTATATATATAGTCAAATCTAAAGCATTATGATTTGGGAGCAACTAAGAAGTAGAAAGCATATCTGGGACTTAATTACTTAATCATTTATAATATGCTTCAAAATATCATTCTTGTCACTATTTAACTAAATATAATTATTTAACATGCAAACCTGATTTAGCGTATATAAAAGTAGGTTTTCAGATCGAAGATTTACATACGTGCTAAAAACCAACATAAATTACTATGTGAGAGCTTCTAATCATATCTCCCCAATTATTAATATTATCGATCACCGGTCTGAATTACAGCATAGCATAAATTAATGAATTAACAATATATAAAATAGAAAATAGGCATGATCACAGATTAGAATAGTGTAGATATAACTGATTGTAGTTATTATATTTAGAAAAATTATTAAATTCATCATCATCAACCATTATCAATCCACTACAGGATGAAGGTCTCTCTGTCTCTCCAAGTTCAATTCATCTTCTCTGATATTTACCTTCTTTTATCCACATCACCCCTGCACACTTTCTTATTTTATCCATACATCTCACATATGGTCTCTTTTTGGATCTTTTACAATCTCTTGGAATTCAGTTTAAGATTTCAATTGTCCATCTATTATCATTTCTTCTAGCAACATGTCCAGCCCAACTCCACTTCAGTCTTTTAATTTTTTCAATGAGGTAAGTAACACCTGTTTATTCTCTTACCGATATATTGCATTTTTGATCTCTTCTTGTTACTCCTAACATGCATCTCTCTGTACTTCTTTGAATGATCTGAAGTCTCTGTATTGCTCTTCTATTAAGTGTCCAAGTCTCAGATAAATAAGTAAGAACTGGTAAAACACATTTATTAAAAACCTTCCTTTTCAAACATATAGGCATATCTCCTTTTAGTATCAAGTTATTTCTACCAAAAGCACTCCAACCAAGTTTAATTCTATGATTAATTTCATTTATTATGTTTCCATCTGTATTAATAATATGACCAAGGTATTTGTAGCTGTTAACTTCTTCTAACTCATCATAATCAATCTTTATTATCATATTTTGAGAAAATCCATTAAACATTAATTTAGACTTTTTAACATTTATCTTTAGTCCTACTTTCATCTGATAACTCCTGCAACATTTCATGCAACTCTAAAGCATTATTTGCAAAACACCTACATCATTTGAAAAATCTAAATGATTTAAATAATCTCCATTAACTTTTATCCTTTTAGCTTCCCATTTTAATTCACAAAATACTTCTTGCAGCACTGCTGTAAAAGGTTTTGGAGATATGAAGTCACTCTGTCTTGTACCCTTCTCAATGTTGACTTTCCTAGTATCATTATGTAATCTAATTATTGCTGTTGCATTTTTATAAATATTCTTCAAAACATAACAATATCCTGGATCTATACCTTGATGATCTAATGCTTTAATCAGTGAAGAAATGTTTATAGAATCAAATGCCTTTTCATAATCCACAAATCCTAAGCATAATGACAACTCATATTCATTTGTCATTTCTAAAACTTCTCTCAATAACAGTATATGATCTACTGTAATAAAACCACTTTTAAATCCAACTTGTTCTCTTAGTTGGTAGAAATCCAATGTTCTCTGTAGACGAGTTGTAATTATCTTGATAAAATTTTTGTATAAAACTGATAAAAGGCTGATAGGTCTGTAATTTCTAATATCTTCTTTATCACATGTTAAAAATATTAATATTAATACTGTATTCTTCCGATCATCTGGTACATCTTTATCATTTAGACATTTGATATGTAACTTTGCTACAAAAATTTCTATTTCTTTGCCTGCTTCTTTTAATATATCAATTATAATTCCATCATTACCTGGAGTTTTTTCTTTCTTCATAAATTTAATTGCATATCTCACTTCTTCATTTAAAATTCTGGGCAATTTGGAAGATATAATAGATATAGGAGATACTTGTTCTTTATTACTATATAATTCTTGATAGAAGTCTTCTATTCTCTCTTTTTAGTAATAATTCCATCTTTTTTTTTATTATTGCAGATATAAATTTCCTACCAATACCAAAATGTTGTTTTACACCTTGAGACTTTGATTCTCTTCTACAGCTTTCCTTGATAGTTCACAGTTATACTTTCTTATATCATTTTCAACTCTTTTCCACAGCATTTTACAAAATTCAAGGTATTTAATCATTTTTAATGCATCATTTTTGAATATTTTCATATTCCTTCTTTTTTCATAAATTTTCTAATCTCAATAAAAATTTTATTGGTCAATTGCTGCTTCTTTCTAACAGCTATCTTTGTTGCAGTTTTTAAAAGCGTATCAGTTATTTTCTTATTAATTTCATTCAAATCTGAATCATGTTCAAAATCTACTAATACTTGAAACTGATTTGTAAGTTCTAATTTAAATTTATTAGAATGTTTCTGAAGATTAGGAATATCAACTGTAAATATTGTTTTTCTTAATAATTATTGTTTCTCTAGTTTTGCATTAACACCTATCTTATATCTTACTAATCGATGATCACTTTCTAAGTTAAATTTACTAAGAACATTACAATCTTGAAATATATATTTTCTGTTAGTCAAAATATAATCCAATTCTGATGTACCTTCATTTGGATGCTTCCATGACCATTTCCTTTTAACATTTTTATCAACAACAAAAAAAAAGAATTCATAATATAAAGTTTTTCTTTTTCTACAAACTCCACAAGTCTATGTCCTCTCTCATTTCTATTACCATAACCAAAATTACCTATAACACTTTCATCTTTCATTTGTTTACCAATTCTAGCATTAAAGTCTCCCATATCAATTTTAAAAATGTTTACTAAAATCTTCTACTACTTCATCACTATGAGAACTTGTTGGGACATAACCTGAATTATCTGCATTTGATATCTGCTATTAAGTTGTATAACTAATTTTGCCATCTGTCCAATATGCCATCAATCTCCACAATGTTCTTCTTACCACTTTTTATTTATAATGAATCCTACTCCATTTGTATTTCCAATACTTTTGCCTTTGTAGTAGAGTACATGTCCACTTTTTAAATCAATTGTCTCTTCACCTTTTCTTCTAACTACACAAAGGCCAATAATGTGCCATTTAATATGAGACAGTTCTTCTAATTTTTGCAATCTTTCTTCACTTGAAAGTGATCTGCATTTGTAAGTACCTAAATAAAAAGTCATCAAATGGCAGCCTGGGTCCACAATCAGAGGATCCCTAGCACCCTCCACCTTTGGCCACCAATTGCTGCCTTGGTTGGTGACTGGGAATAAGGACCATGATTTATTTTTGTCTGTCATGATTGTGTATATCTATTGGAAAAATATTTATCATTTACACATACATTCATTCTGTCTTACTAGGCAACTGATAAGAAAGACCATGGTATTTCTTGATCTTATTTTACAAATAATTATTTAATTTACAAATAGTTATTTAATTTAAATATAGGCAAGACATCTACCAATATTATATTAAAAGTTACATTAATTTTCTTATTAAGCCAATAAACATCACATGATCACTTTTTTATTACAGAATTTATTTATTGAAAGTCATTTTAAATTATTATTTAAGCACATTCAACATTATATAGCTAGCTTTAGAGAATTATTAAAATGGTTTAGTTTAAGATTTATTTTAAAGAGCTCTGCAGGAAGAAATTTTACCAATATTTTCTTCTAGATGAGGCATCTTTCATGGTATTTGGTACTGGCATTCTCCCTTGGGCTGGTTTGTCTACTGTCTTCTTGGCTGGCTGTTGGTCTCGGACTTCTCCATCATCCTGGTCATAGCCTTCAGGCAATAAAGTTTAAGAGATAACTGAAACATTTAGGTCAACATGGGTATGACAAGAATCTCAGCCTCAGGGTGGCCATTAAGCATTTCATCATCATATTTTCAATTGGATGGATGGTTGCAGAGTTGGAGTGTGGAATACATTGAAGCCTGTCCATTAAAGTATGAGGATTGGCTATCTTAATATATATCTGAGCACTTATGGCATATATGTGTAGAGATGGTAATCTGGACCAGTTGATGATTGCTGGTTTACATTGAAATACATATATTGATGATTATTTATCTTTTTAACATATGTGTTAAAATGTGTCAGTATTATGAGATAATGTGGAAAATGGTGGGGCGTGTGAAAGTCTGTGCTCATATATCCTATATATTAAAATTTAAGAGAGTAAACTTTAGTGCTTGATTTTTTTTTTATATCAATGCTTTTTACCCCCCACAAAACCATGAAGTTGTTTACAGTTTTGAAGTTTTTAATCCTGAGTTTTAACATCTCTATTAAATTTAAAGAAGACAAAAATACCTAAGTTATTCATAAAGTAGTGTAACTTGACTGCCTTTCTTTTGTCTTAAATCTATTTTAGAATTTATTTTAAAATCTGTTCTTGGTTCCCACACAAATTAAACCAGGAGTCTGTGAAGTACGACAATTTCCAAGAATCAGGATCTTTTAAAAGGAGATTTTAAGTTCTGGAAACATTCGTTTATAAATGTTATTTTTTTTTTTTCATATGTCATGGAAACATTCGTTTATAAATGTTATTTTGTCATCTCTGGGATTGGAAAATGCGAATAAAAGTAAATTTGTATTTAAAGGTAAAATAATTTAAATAGCGTTGCAATGCTTATAAAATCTATTACATTGCAACTTCATTCACACACACACACATATATATGTAGGAGCGCTTATACACATACAAGAATGTTTACACAGCTTACTTTTAATTTAATATTTAAATTTACGCTTTATGAATCATGCATACAGACTTTAACATTTATATTACACAACTATATAAATATATGCACATACTTAAATGTACCTTATACATTAAAATACATTAAATTATGATGACATACATGAACTTGGGTGGGTTTGAACTAGAGAAAGAATACTACTATGGGACATAGTAGGTAAAACAGGAAGCTTGATAAAACAATAGCATTACAACAGTAATGATTATCACTGATCATTATTGTATTTATCTAGAATACATTGTTTCAAAGTTATAGGTGGAGTAACTTTGACACTTCTAAATCAAAATCTAACAATTTACTGTTTAAAAATACTGCCCAATGAATAAAGATATTTGTGAGAAATGCTGGCTCAGCATAAAATGCAGCTTGGAGATCATTTGTCTTTTATTGTATCTTTATTCATATGTTTTCAAAAGAATGTGTACTGATGTGGAGGTTATTTAATATATTTATGCTGTAGAGAGTTACATACTTATCCATTGGTATTGAGGAGTGACTGATATTTTTTCTCTTTTATCTAGGCATCATTTGTATTAGATAGAATAGTAATTAGAATTGAAAGAGCATGCAGAAGTTTTCACATACTAAATTTAATGTGAAGATTTTAACTACCCATATTCAATAATTTAAATAACATTTTTATTTTATTTTTCTAAGAGAAAATATGACACACTTTGTTTAGAAGAATTTCCATGCACTTCTCACAAACATTATCACTAATTAAAGCTATTTGTTTGATATCTGATTAGAGCTTTTTGATTGAGTTAAAAAATTAAAAAAATTGTATTGATTACCAGTTTTATCTCAACCTCCCAATTTGAGGCAGACCTTTATTAGATAATCTTGCTTTAAAATTATTTTAAATATTAATAAAAAAAAAATTTGTATAATATTTACGAAAATATTAGGCATGTGTTATATTTTATATATCAAAATTATGTCACCCCTGAATTTAATGGTTTGAACTATTCAATCATACACACATTCACATACAAATCTTACTATATGCAAGGGAATACCAATGATATATTTGTGAAATCTATGATCATTTTCATATTTGCAAAATTTCAATTTAAATGTTAGTACAATAGCAATTTGTAATATCTTTTCTCTTTTCTTTTACAACTAACTCTATGTACAGAAAATTTTCCAACCAACTAAACTTCAATCCATCTATTACATTTGCTACTTGGAAATCAAGTTATTTTTGCTTCTTTCTTTATTCATGGATACCTTTTTGTTTTTACAATATATATATATATATGCACCACACATACATAACAGAATCTTTTTTGCTTTTATTATATGTAGGATAGAAGATATTGTTAGTACATTGAATGTATAATAGGTTAGAAAAATAAAGATTAAATATATTCTGTTATAGTGCTTCGTGTATATATGCACATAAAAGGATCAGTTACTTAAAAAGTGATGTTTAAGCTCTAGAGTGATTTTCATTAACCAGCTTGAGCTTTGTCACAGAGCCAGAATTTTTTTCTCGTCAATCTTACTACAGATCAAACTATTAGGAATAAAAATTTAATAATAAGTTGAAGATAATTTTTTTTTTAATCTTTATCCTACATTAATTAAATTATAATTATAATGTATCTAGGAATTAAAAAATTATATTATGTTATATCAAAATATTTATATATTTTGACAGAAATTAAATTATAAATCATACATATTAAATTTTAGATAATAACCTATAATTAAGATTTGATTTTATTAAAATAAAACAATGGCAGAAAAGAAAAGTCCTATCTACTTTAAAATCAAAAGTTTTACGGATAATGATAGTCTTTAGGGAGTTTATAAAAATAAAATAAAAAGAACTTGTCTACCAAGCCTTAAAAAAAATTCCTATGGAGAAAATGATGTCAAAACTATTAAATTTTTTTTTTTGATAGCTGCAGTGAAGTTTTCATTTTGACTGTAATACGGTTTATTTATGCAATAACATCATTATCGTCATCATTATTATTAGGTTACTACAACAGTAGTAATAATTTGCCACTGCTTGTTATTCTCTTGATATAATTTATTCTAGCATCCCAATTTTAGAATTATGTCATATTTCATCAAATTAAAAATGGAGTTGGAGAAAGATATCATTAATGTATAGATATAGAAGATTTGAACTTCGACTTAATCCAGTTAAACCATTCACACTATCTCATACCACTGTCACACATGTCAACACACATGCAGAAAAGATAAATAATCACCAATAAATGTATTTTGTGCTAAACCAGCACTCATCAATTGGTCCAGTTTATCATCTCCCATACTTATATACAATCAGTGCTCAGTTTATATTAAGATAGCAAATCTTTATACTTCAATGGACAAGCCTCGATATACTCCAACCTCCAACTCCTCAGCCATCCATACCATTAAAAATCTGATGATAGAATTCCCAAATTGTTATCCCTTATATTTGCAATTGGGCTCCAGGTATAAGAGTACTTGGTATTTCAAATCTTACATATTAAGCCTGAATTCTGTCCATCCCTCTTCTATGTATTTAAATTACTGTCCTATACTTGAGGGGTCAGAGTGACATGGGATCAACATGGGCATGATAACAATATTAGCATCAGCATGGGATTTGGGAAATCTATCATCAGATTTTCAATGGTATGGATAGTTGAGGAGTTGGAGTAGAGTGAAGACTGTTCATTGAAGTATAAGGATTTGCTATCTTAATATAAATTGAGCACTGATTGTATATATGTATGGGAGATAATAATCTGGACCAATGGATAAGGGCCAGCATGAAATATGTATATTGGTGATTATTTATCTTTTCTGCATGTGTATCAGTGGTGTAAGCTAGTGTGAATGGTTTAAGTGGTTTGACAGTCTGAGTTCAAATCCCCTATATTTGCAATTGGGCTCCAGGTATAAGAGTGTCTGGTATTTCAAATCTTACATTAATGTATAGATGCAAAAAAACCGGGGTAGGGAGGTCATGTGATTTTATTTGGTGAATTTTGTAATATAGTTCATCATTTTATTTGCTGTTTAAATTATTAAGAAAAAGGATCTAGAACTGTTACCAACTTCAGAAGACTTAAGGCATATATTTGTAGTCTATAAAAAATATTGAGTCAAAATAGTAGTTAGAATTATGTTAGTGAAAGGTGTATTATTAGCTTATTTCACTTAAAGTACTATTTTTTTTAATTTTTTTTCTTATTAGTCTTATTATAGTAGATTGATTACAAATTATAACATTTATCACTATTCTTACTATTATTATTATATATACTCAGTTTGAAAGAATTCTTGTGATCATAATTCTATTAATTATTTGGTTTTTTTCAAATAATCTTAAAAGCACATTTGTTATTGTGACAGAATCTGACTTCATTGATGGTGTGTGTATATATATAATAATAATAAATTAAATTTATAATGTTTACAACACAAAGATTATTTTAAAAATACTCCAAAAAAGGCAATATTAATCGCTTCTATCAGAAGAAAGAGTGCAGTGAATAGAATACACTGGAGAGCTATATTTATGTAAGATGAATCATTCAAAAACAAAAACTATCTTCAGAAAAAGTTAAAATGCAGTATCAATAAATTAAAATAAATGAAAAAGGGATATTTGGACATATTTATTACTTACAGATTTATCACAATTCATTTTTTATCTGTCTATCTTTTGCCTGATATTAGAAAGTATTACGCATTGAAGAATGTCTATTAATAATGATCAAAATAAGATAATTTTACCTTGGTCATTTGTACTTCAAGTAAGTGTTGAGGTTTACTTTAAACAAGTATTAGTTTGCTTAAATTTTATTTTCTCTACATGGTATTATCAAAAATCTTTATCAAGATCAATACTTTTTCTACCTTTCATCTTTAGTGCTCAACTTTAATATATATATTAAATATCATTTTGAAATGAATTTTTTAATTGCTAGATTCTTTGTTGATTGAAGAGTAATCCAAGAAAGCAAAAACTACAGCGTCTTTCTGCTGAAGTTGGTAATGATGGTATTTTAGTTGTATTTATATATTGGACTATTTCCACAATCCAATATTAAATATGGAATGTCTTTTTAAAAAAATTTAAATAAAGTTAAATTTTTCTATAAGTGGCTTTTATGGTTTCATCACCAATTTTAAAGTTAGTTGTTTTTCCTATCAAATATTTTTTGAATTTTTTATATTTAGCTATGACACTAATTTTCTTTCTATTACCAACTATAATTATAATGGTACTAGCAGATATAAGATTATTGTTGTTTCTTCTGTTAATCCTGAATTTATATTTACCTTTTTTCCAAATCTAGCTTTTATTATTTTTATACATTCAGTATTTCTATAAAAAATACTTCATAAGAATAACAAATTATTCTAGTATATCCATTTTAAACCAATTCAATACAATTTATTATTGTAACCAATATATATATATTTCCTTCGGCTATTAGCAATGACATCTATAGTTTTTTAATATTTCCTGAAACCAGCTTATATATCAGATCCAGCGCACTAAAAGTATGTGTGATCATTTTTATAAAGAAACTAATTTATCTTGAAAATATAATGGGAATTTTCTAAATATGCGACTTTTTTCACATACGTAATTATAGCTTCACTAACGTATGTGAAAAAAGTCGCATATTTATAATTACAATTTTTACTGGTGAAGAGAAAAACAATTTATTACATAAATGGGAATTTTCATGATTTTTTAAAAATAACTGCAAACTAAAATCATGTCATCTAATAATAATATCTTTAACCTAAAAATGGAACTAATAGAGCCATATTTATCTTATTGTTCTAGGTTATATAGTTATATGAGTCATAAGTCAGATTTAAACCTAGAAACATCTCAACTTCCTAATTATTTCACAAGTAAAATGTGCCTTTTTATAAAAAAGAAAAAAATGTAAGATTTTTTTTTAGCCTTTATAGATGTAAATATTGAGAGCATAATAAGTTTCAATGTATTTTTCTAAAAATTTAATTTGGCATTGTAAATTAATATCATGCAATCTAGTAAAGCAAACATTATTATTATTAAGTAGCATAATTTCAATATGCATTAATAATTTTAATTGGTTGTTTACCTAGTTGCACTACAGTTGAAATTTATATAAAGAAGCACACAAAAATTCCCATTATATTAATAATTTTTATTAGTCACTCATTAGACAAGATTATCTATTTAATGAATAATATTTCTGTAATGTAACTTTCACCACACCACTCTCACACAAGGTAAGGATTGGTTTCTATTCACTTTTAACACTTTGTGGAGGAGTGTAAATATAAACATATGACCAGAGATGTGAAAAATGTGTATGATTCCCCAAGATGCACATTTCATGCTGAACCAGCACTCATCAGTTGACCCAAGTTACAACCTCTTACCCATATCTTTATCATTGTTCAGTATATATATATATATATAGATAGATAGATAGATAGATAGATAGATAGATAGATAGATAGATAGATAGATAGCCAATTACTAAAGTTTGTATCAGCAGTAAGTTTGACAGTTATCAATTAAATTATAAAAATTGGCTATCTATCTATATATATATATATATATACTAAACAATAATAAAGATATGTGTAAGAGATTATGATCTGGACCAACTGATGAGTGCTAGTTTAGCATGAAATGTGCATCTTGGAGATCTTTTTTTTTTTTCACATGTCTGTGATCATATGTGTATGATTACAAAGTGGAAAGAAACCAGTCTCTACTTTGCATGAGAGTAGAGTAGTGAAAATTACACTACAGAAATATTATTAAGTTGATAATCTCTCCTCATAAAAATTATTATCATACTTTCATCATGTGGTTTGTGTCAAAGTTCTGAGGGCAGTAAGTTTGATATTTATCAATTAAGTTGTAGTAATCAACTATCTACATATCTGAACAATGACAAAGATTTGTGTAAGAGATTGGGATCTGGATCAACTGATGATTGCTAGTTCAGCATGAAATGTGCATCTTAAATAGCATACATTTCAATGTGCAAGATGAATAAATTTTAGAAAAGAGAATAATTATTTTGCTGATTGTAAATAGACGATTTTCTTAAATGAAGGATGTAATTCATAGATAAATTAAAAATCAGTGATCAGAAAAACAATAATAGGCTAAGTTGGTGTTCTAATCTTTCAATTTCTACTATGATTTTCTGTAAGAAGATATAGCAAAACATAGAAAGATGTCATATAGGTGTAGATCGTTCTAATAGTGGTCTAAAGCTGCAAATGTTCTGAGAGACTAGTTAGGAGGAAAAAAACATGAACATTGTTTATAAGTAAAGAAAATAATAATAATAAAATTAATTGGATTCCCTTTCTTTAACCAATAAATGCATGAAGAGAATAATTTCTAGAATTATTCAACTAGAAGGCTAAAAAAATGTATATTTATTTTGATAAAATTGATTGGTAATGTTCTTCATTAATTTAAATTACTTGATTCTAAATAGGAGTTTCCTCAAGTATATTTGTAACTATAAAATTATAAGCTTTAACTCAGACTAAAATATAATAATGTATTTTAGGAAAGCTTTTCTCTATACATTCTTGTATATCTATTATTAAGTATATTTGATAAATTTACAATTATGGAATATTCTAGGTTCAAATTATAATCATTTATTATTTTTTTGTAATAATTGATTCTGAATTTTTTTCTAATGCATGGATTAAAAAAAAAGATACATTTAATTTTTTTTTTATTAATTTTAAATAAAAGTAATTTTTTATTCTCAATCGATTTTTTAGCACTATGTTTCTATAAATTTCTTATTGTATTTATACAATAAGGAAGTGGCACAAATTCATGCTGAAGTAGTAAAAAAAATCAATTCCTTTAGGTGTTTGCATGTTAATTGGATTTAAAAGGTATGTTAGCTTATAAATCTAGAAGTTTAGCAACATACAAATATAAGAAGAAAAAAATTACTGGAAGATATAGTGCAGGCAAATATAATGCAGCATGGTCTGACCTCATCTTTCCTGAATTTTTATATAAATAGTTTTATTCTTACAAAACAAACATTCCATGATTGATATTTATACAATACTTTTCAGTAATAAATTGTCTCTACTGCTTTTGTCACCTATCGTAAAATTAAATAATGTATAAATATTAGATGACACTTTTTATTAAATTCCTATTCCATGCTATCCTATCCATATTCCCTGATTAGTTTCTGTATTATGATCTTTGTCATGAGGAATTTTAGATCTATGTCTATTAGTCTGAGAAGATGGCAATGGAGGGGAAATTTAATAAGCATTAGCAGGCATCAAGTAACATCTATTGATTACTAAAGCTTACAATAAGTGGAGATCTGTAGTAGTGGAGTTAGAATTCACTTTGAGTTATATTTATAAAATAATCAGACAAAATATATAAATCAATTTTAACAAGATAATGCAATAAAGTTTATTCAATCTGAGACTCTAATCTATAATGCATATATTTCAGAATAATGTTACTTATATGTAAAATAAAAACAACTAAACAGTAGATTGCATACTCTATCTAGACTTCCTACTTTAGTAATTTTTCACAATAATTGATTTAAGCAGAATTAAATTATTTTAATTAATTCTTTTTCATTTAATTTTAAGGCCATTGAAATTATTAATATAACATCATAAATTTTGTAGGAAATTATTCTGATGCAATGCTATGAATTCCGATGCCTTACTCTTTGAAATAACCTTAAGATTAATCTAATTTCATTTTCTATTACTGAATTTCTTTTTTGTAGGATACATAATCAAAAATGTCTTAATTGTTAACTTTGTAATACAATTCTCTGTTTTTTTTCACTTCCATCTACAATTTAACATCACATGATCACCAGTTCTAGGTGCAGTGCTCTAAGATCCAAGGCTCCTCACTGATGAAAGCCACAAGCTAGAAACTAGTCTGGGGATATTAGATGAATAAGCACTAGATAGGGATTTTGTGGACAAGCCTTCTGGCATCCATTGATTACTCTGGCTTGCACTGAATGGCACTACTGTATGGAGAGTTTTGCCTGTTTTAATCATCCATAATTTACATAATTTAAATATATTCCAAATCTTAACAGATTCCTGATGTTACTCCTAAAAGCAAAAGATATGTTCTTTACTTTACATTTAGAATTTTGGATACCTTGATATTCATTTTCAGTTTTATTTAAAATGTATACATTAGTATTTCATTATTTGTATTTATATATTGGACTATTTCCATCATCTAATAATAAGTATTAAATGTCTTTAGAAAAAAATAACTATTTAAATCTACCAATTACATTCAATTTTTAGTAATAATATATAAGGTTAGTATATACACAATGTTTTGAGACTTGTTATTTTTTTCTCTTCTTTAGGTGTTGCTGGCTTGACCAATGACAGTACTAACAACACCTGAAGAAAAGATGAGAATAATACCACTCGAAAAATTGTGCATATACTAACCTGTGTGCCATTATTTACAGTTGATTGTAATTGGAAAATTTAAATAAAGTTAAATTTTTCTAAAAACATTCAATACTTAATATTAGATAATGGAAATAGTCCAATATATAAATACAACTAAAATACCATCATCACAAACTTCCATGAAAATATTAGTATTTCATTATGTTCTACAATATTTTCTAAACAATGCTTTTTGTTATTGAAAGGAAATACTTTCACTACTGGGTATCAAAAATGTAATCAATTTAATTTCTGTGAACTATATTCAGTGATGTTCCTGTATATAATCATAGTTTTATTATTAAAAAAAATATATTGGCAATAAAACAATTATTGAACACATAAAACACAGATGACTTTTCCTTATTTTTACTTTAAAGTTCATATAACCCAATAGCAGTTTTTTCCTTTGATTTTCAACTTTAGCATTTAGAAATTTTGACAGTTTCAAGTGATCAAAAAAATCTATCTATGAAATCTAAATTATATAAAATAATATCACTATTCAATGACAGATGATACTATATTCCTCATGACAATGAGAGTTACAGAATTTCTTTTTTTTTTTGTTTGTTCACAGCCTGATAAAAGTTAGCATATTTTCTGATGTAACTCCTAAGATGTTAATGTGTACATGATACATTTCATTTTTTATCCACATCATGTTTTCATTAATTCATATGCATCTTCTAGGTTTTTTGCAGCTTCAAATTTTACTTTCTTACTTATCAACATAGGTAACTAGGCATTCAAATGGCTTTGATTTAATCATATTATTCAAACCAGTAGTAATCTAAAATATTTTTGTCTTTTTAGTAGCACAATAAATGCCTTTAGAGATCTCCATCTTTTAGAATTATATATTCAATTATTACTACTTTTATTCTTTTCTGAACCAATGTAATATCTGGTAAAATGACAATACAAAAAGGTAATTTTTTTAATATTTAGCTTTATTACTGCCTAGTATGCTTTATTAAAAAAACTACCTCTTCAGTATTTTCGTTTTATCAGAATTATAGAATGAATTTTATGTTGTATTATTCATGATTTTTAACATAGTATAAAAAGAATTTTATGACTTCTTTCTCCTACACAATTTGATTTGTGTTGACACAATTATCATCAATTGGCACGAACCTCATATATATAATATACTGTTGCAGCTAGATGAAAATGAGGCAAAAATAAAAGGTATATTTTTTTTTTTTAAAAAAAGATTCCCTCCTTATAAAACTCGCTAAGTAAATGACACTATAAGACAAGAAGCATAATCTTCACATAAAAAAGAATACATTTTGCCTTGGCACTTTGGATAAGTTAAATCCATATTCACTCACAAGGTGTGACCTCTTAGGATATCTTAAATCTTACATCATATATTATTGTAGATTCTGAATAATATTAACATTTTAAAACTGCTATTGCAATTTCTTACTGTTAGCATTATTAAAAAAAAAAAAATTCCAAAAAATATTAGTAACAAAAATTTGTATTGTAGAATTACCATTTGGATTATAATTACAAATTGAATTAAGAAAAATATATAGTTGATTTTTTATATATGATGAATCTGAACTTAGTTCAGTCCCATATGGCTATTTAAGTTAGATAGCTGGATTTGAAGACATATATTTGTCTAAAAATCCTAGACGATGCTATGATACTTAAAAAAAGTTATCCATTAGATAAAGTACTGGGCTTGTCCTGGTATTTTTAATCTAAGGCTTGAATATCTTGCACCTCACTGAGGAACTCAGTAGCAGATACTAGTCTGGGGTTGGGGATATTTTGCAAAGCTTGTTAGGAGTTTATTTGTAAGCTCTATATATAACATTTGTAATACAAGCTTGTTAAATTAGGTCATGTGACATATGACTTGATTTCTTTGTAATTTATTTATTTAGATAACAAACATTCTTTAGTCTGAATAGTGAAAAGATTAATTATATATTTATATCAGCTATAAGAAAAGTTAGCAACAATCCAATTTTTTTTCTAAAAGCTAATTAATTTTAAATGTATAATGTCTTACTCTGCTGCTATATGCTCAGTTAATGCATCAAACCAAATCTCAAAAATCAAGTTATGGTTCATTGTTCATTATTAACTAGATATAGTTATTAATTAACAAATTAACTGATTATTAAATTGATATCTAATCTAAATATGTTCCTAATCTGGTCATAGCAAAGTAAAAAAAAAAAAAATCTCTTGTTAAGAATATATAAAATAAATATCAATTAATATAAATAAATGAAAGCAGTAAAACTATTAAAAAATCGGAATTGGCAACAAGACAGGATATTTTTTAAAGAGATACAATAGGTTTTTTACAGTTATTCTCTACATATCCATAGTTTTGATAATCATATGCAGTGAGAGAAAATAAATGAAAAATTAAAAAATTGTAAATTTAAATTCATATATTTCTTGCATGATCCTGCATGTTGTGATTACAGTGAAAGTATTATAATATTATTTTATACTCTTCATATGGCTACAATAAATTAAAATTTTGTTTAAAACACCTAAATTAGTACTGTAATGAGGAGGGGGAGGGCAATCTGTAATATGAATGGATCATATTCGTACACATGTGATTATGCTGTCTTTCAGATTATTATTGTACTATTTTTGTTGGTGTCTTAATGGCAAGGTTTTAAAATTAAATTGTATAATAGATATGTATATTAGAAAATTTAATTTACAAATATCATAAACAGTGTTTATTTCATATGGCAATTGATAAATAAATACACAAATGATCCTAAATCAATAACAGCATAAAAAACAACAACTATAAAATGCTTTTTTAAAAAAAGATAGGGAGAGTATGAACAAGCATATTCATGCACGTTTCCACATAGATTTAATGTGTACAGAATGTACACTGTGTTTCACTTTATAACTGTACTGTCTTTTTTATAAATATATTATTCTATTTTTATATTAATTTTATTGATGTCACAATATGTAAAAAAAGTTTGTATTACCTCATGTACTAGATATGTGTTAAAAGGGTAATATATAATTTTTAGTATTATCCATAAATTCCAAACATCGAAGCTAAGGCTTGGAACTAAATGACAGTGATGCAGAGGTACTTTTGAATATCTAATTTATTTTTATTTAAAAATTAATATACAAAAAGTATATGTAATAAAATTATTTAAATACTTACATATGCCTAGAGTCCAACATTTTATTGAAGTTAAATAGTAACAAAACTAAAAACATTGGTAACAAAGAGATAATCTAATTGTCATAGAAATAATAAGAATAATATTCTAATGCAACAAATAAAGATACCTTATTTTTTATTTGCACTTATAACTATACTTGTAGTAATAATGACATTTTCATTTTATTAAAAATAAATTTCATAAAGAAAATATTAACAATAATTACAGCAAAAAAGTTTGGTTTTTACAAAAAAGATAAACTTTAAACATACCAATTATAAATACATATGGAAGTTAAAATATATATATATATAACTGTTAAATTAGTTAAAATTAAACTAAAAATTATATAACTGTTGAATTGGTTAACATTAAGTTATTGGAGGAGGGGAGACTAAAATAACATAGATCATTATGCATTTAAAGAATCTGTTTTATAGTAAATTTACATAAATGCTATAATTTTTTTTGCATGTAATTAATACACAATAATTTAGTTACATAAATATGAAGATGCAGTTTCCATAGATCTGAATGATGTGGATCTCTTCCTTAAGACCACTTGGTACTATGGTATATAACTTTACGATGATAGCATGTATAATATTCATTTTAAAGATAATTTGAAATTAATATACCTTTCCTCCTGCTTTTTTAAAACTATGCGCATATATTCCCATTAACTTAAAAGCTATAATTTTTAATACAATTAGTAAAATACTGATATTTGCAAAATATGGCATAAAAATTTATTAAAATTGCAAGCGTTATGGCGAAATTTCTTTTAAATTATTAATTTAGGCGTGGTAATTCATATATGTGGTAAACAAATACAGACAATATAAATTTTTCAATACAAAAATATAAAGATCAGAATATTTAGAAATTCTTTGAGAAAGAATGCAAAGGAGGTAGAAAATCTCATCTCCTCCCCTCACTGCCAATTGTCCTACGAAATGTATTATGGGAAAATTGGACAATAAACATCTTTTCCGTCTGACTAGAATCTTCTGAATGAAAATCGAAGTTTTTGTCGACGGATGAAATACTCTTTAATAAAATGAAGATTTCCATTGAATATTTTGTTCTATTTTCATGAGAACCAAACTTCAGTGTCAATCCCCCCGACTGAAAACCATTATGCAGTATATTTAAAATATTCCAAGTTTTTTTTTTATATATATATAAAAATTTATTCATGTTATAAACTCAAACTTTACATTTTATAAAATATTTCCTTATTATTATTATTTTTTTTTAGAAAATCATTTAAAAACAAAATAACATACATACAACTAATGAAAGTTTTTTTTTTCATAATGTGATATAAATAATTAAAATATTATCGCTTTAAAATAACATTCTTATTTTACAAATATTTCATTTAAAATATAAACATTTAACTATTTTATAATTTACATGCGCTTGGCAAATAACAAAGTTTAACAAACTAGCAGTAAATTTTCATTAAATAATTATTAAATGAAGAAGTCATTGCACTTGAATTGATATTTACTTTAATATTAGTTTCTTGTACTAACTTTTGATTATTAATAATAGTTTAAACACTGCAATAAAATATATTAATAAATTATTCCATAATAAAAAATGTGGATGTTTTAAAAATAAAAAATATTAAAGATGTAAAAATCTTACCTTGCGACGAAAACAATCCATATATGATTACTAGTAGCGGAAATTGCAACATATCGATAATCATCTGAATTAAAAATATTAATGTTGTTTATTTCAAATAAATAAAGATTATTTGTTTTTGTTGAACTTAGTAAATATTAAAAAAACATATTGTCGTTAAAGTTTCTGTAGTAAAATGTCTGTACTATGAGAACGTTAGAAAAAAAGTGGGTGCAATCATGATAATATCGCAGTTCATTGTTATGCTTGGTGAGTTTTCATGCCCTAGAGCAAAGTGGCTTGTGCAATTGAAAGAATGATGGAAGGGGGGGGGGGACTACGAGAGAGAAGTTAGCTTTCAGTTCAGCCAGGCATATCAAGATAAGGCGCAGCAACTTAGTGCGAATAGAGCAGACGATTTTTTCGCCAATAATTGTTTCCGTCTCAACGCTTACCTGCAGCGAGTATTGTTAATAATTCAATCAATATGCTCTTCAATCAGTTAAAAATAATAGTAATAATAATAAAGTGTTATATATTTCTAAATACAAAATAGTTTAACTACTGATACTTTACTAATTACTTTAAATTAACAGTTCTAATGTCATTCAAAATTTTAATTACTTGCGTTTCTGGAATTTTCGTTTCGCTTTTAAATTTGTTTTATTTTTAAATAAAAGGGAAGAAATTAGTAAACTATTTTTTACAATTTTAACTTGTACAAGGAGACAAGATAAAAGTATTAAAAAAATTTTTTTATGTCAAAAAAATAAGTAGAAAATTTTATATATTGTTCTGAATTTAAAATAAAAGATATTAAAAATGCAAATTGTAAAATTCTATAACTTGACCTACTTTTTATATATAGTATTGTATATATAGGGTTGGCCCAAAAGTTTGTATCCCTAGTTTAATTTGTCTTTTACGGTATATATTTTGAGGGTCTAAAGTATATGTGCAATTTGCTTCACAATATGTTGTCTTCCATGTAAATTAATCAATCTTTTCCCCCCATCAGTTTCAGAATAGATTCAAAACAAATCTAACTCAAATTTGTTGGATCTCTGCATAATTTCAAAAAGTTATTTTTTTTTTTAATATTCCTAACATATACATATATCAAACAAAAGAGTTTCAAGACTTAGGAACCTAAGACCATTGTCTTATTTGCTTTACAATTGCTAGATTACTGCTAGCTCCTCTTGATTTTTTTATTGTGGCTGAAATTATTGGTCTACACAAACTAATATAGAATTATCCATTCTTTTAAAAAGTTAATTTTTTTGTCATTATTGTATTAGTACAGATATCTTAAAAATATTTCCATGATAAATGCATTTGGATGCTCAAAAGTGCTTTGAAAAAATCAGTCTATTTTTGAGCCACTGCATGTATTCCACTTTCCATATACATTGTTGAGTATAAATGGTACATAAATATTGCTTTCAGTGAATACCTGGTGTCATCATCATCATCAACCATTATCAATCCACTGCAGGATGAAGGTCTCTCCAAGTTTAATCCATCTTCTCCGATCTTTAGCTTCTCTTCTCCACAACACCCCTGCACATTTTATTATTTCATCCATCCATCTCACATGTGGTCTCTTTCTGGGTCTTTTACAATCTCTTGGAATCCAGTTTAAAATTTCAATTGTCCATCTATTATCATCTCTTCTAGCAATATGTCCAGCCCAACTCCATTTCAATCTTTTAATTTTTTCAATAAGGTCAGTAACACCTGTTTGTTGTTTTACCCATACATTGCGTTTTCGATCTCTTTTTGTTACTCCCAACATACATCTCTCCATACTCCTTTGAGTGGTCTGAAGTCTCTGTATTGCTCTCCTATTAAATGTCCAAGTCTCAGATCCATAAGTAAGAACTGGTAAAACACATTTGTTAAAAACCATCCTTTTCAAACACATAGGCATATTTCCTTTTAGTATCAAGTTATTTCTACCAAAAGCACTCCAACCAAGTTTAATTCTATGATTAATTTCCTCCATTATGTTTCCATCTGTATTAATAATCTGACCAAGGTATTTGTAACTGTTAACTTCTTCTAATTCTTCATAGTCAATCTTTATTTTCATATTTTGAGCAAATCGATTAAACATTACTTTCGTCTTTTTAACATTTATCTTTAGTCCTACTTTTCTACTTTCATCTGCTAACTCCTGCAACATTTCCTGCAGCTCTGAAGCATTATTTGCAAAAACAACTACATCATCTGCGAAATCTAAATGACTTAAATACTCTCCATTTACTTTTACTCCTTTAGTTTCCCATTTTAATCCACAAAATACTTCTTGCAGCACTGCTGTAAAGAGTTTTGGAGATATGGAGTCACCTTGTCTTACACCTTTCTCAATGTTGATTTTTCCAGTATCATTATGTAATCTAATTGTTGCTGTTGCATTTTTATAAATATTCTTTAAAATATGACAATATCCTGGATCTATACCTTGATGATCCAATGCTTTAATCACTGAAGAAATCTGTATAGAATCGAATGCCTTTTCATAATCTACAAATCCAAAACATAATGACAACTCATATTCATTTGTCCTTTCTATGACTTCTCTCAATACCTGGATATGATCTATTGTACTAAAACCACTTTTAAATCCAGCTCGTTCTCTTGGTTGGTGGAAATCCATACCTGGTGTAAGTCTTAGTATTTACTGACATGTACTAATATTGTAGTCTATCTTGCTAAAAAAATTTGAGACTTTTATGATGCATTTATTCTTAGAATTTAACTTTTTATATTTCAATCTTAGGTAGATAATAAAAAATCAAAAAATGCTTAGCTTCTAAGATGCATTCAACTCAATTAAGCTACTTCCATTTGGCTAAGCAACAATAGTTTTCCAAGTACCCCATACAATTGTTCTGCATTTAATGATTACATTATCCAAGTTCACCAATTTATCTAATTGAAAAGATCTGATTTTTTTTAGAAATGAATAATAGTATTCATTAATATTTTTTTTCCAGTGTTCATAACTATACATTAGAAATGTAATTGTGTAAATTAATTATAAGTTCTAAAATAGCATATATGGAAAGAAGTGAAAAATTAGAAATGGTCATTGGCATGTAAACAATATTATATTGATATATATGGACTTTTCAAAATTAAATAATCTATGTATAAAATTAAAATATATTTTTTGACATTTTAAAAAAATAATCATATATTTATTGAAAAGCAATTATTGTAAAGGCTACTAAAAATACAGTACTATAAGTACAGATGATCAACAATACATCATCTGATCCTAGTTAACACATTACTATTCATCAGCAGTCTTTTAGTCTCCCTACTTTTGTGCTATCTAATCTAAGCTTTGATGATCAATATATTCTAAATGGTAGTATTTAATAAATCCCCATCCAATGCTATCCTATTCAAATATCCCTATATTAATTTATAGCTTAGGACTTTTATCAGTGACCATGCCAAAGAAAAGGAGTATTAGATCCAAAAGATCCAAGTGCATAGGTAAAAAAAAAATCCAAAAGCTCCTCATTGATGAAAGCCATAAAGTAGAAACTAGTCTAGGGATATTTGGATAAGCTAGCTACTAAATAAGAATTTATTAAATGCTACTATCTGCATATACTGATTTCTAAAGCTTACATTATATGCTATAAAAACAGGGAGAATAAAAGTTTCTTAAGATGTGGATGGATATGATTTTTTGGAGTTAAGTATAATTTTTGAGAGCCTGCATAATTATGATGAAAGAATGTGTTAAACACAAGTATTCCTATTTATTCTGTGCAACAAACAATAACAATGGCATAAGTGGAAAATAAAGAATTAATATATGATGTATGAAGGCTTTTTTGTTTGAAAATGTTATTAAATCCAACAGATCGAAACATTCTAATGTGACAAAAAAAGATGATTAAAGATAAAAAAAAATGAATACATTGCATCAGAAAAGTTTAAAAAAGTAAGTAGGATTAGAAGAATAGCAAAAAGTTATAAAATGTAAAGAGAATTAGTGAAAAATTATGTTCACAGGCAAAAATATTTAAAATTCATAATAATAAGCAAAATGGAAAATACCAGACTAAATTTATTATGTTTACATTGCAAAGAACTTGAACACGGACTTTTAAGCTCCCTTCAGCTATCCATTTTAATCCATACAACTGACACACATGATCACTCATAATGAAACAGATCAATCTCCAATATATGCATTTTGTGGTGAACTAGTACTCATCAGTTAGTCGTGTGTAATGGTTGTATGAGATAGTGGATTTCTGAGGGGAGCTTAAGTCTGTATTCAAGTCCTTTACAATTTACATCTAAAACTTCTAGTATATAAATTATACTTGTATTCAATCAAATATTATGTTTACATTGATATTTTAGTGATATTTATTGTTAAGTGACTTTGCTGAAGGTAGCTTTTAATGAAGTTGATATCTTACAATATTTTAATAAATGTCCCTTGTTAAATAACGGAATTGTATTTATTTTCAAAAATTAGCTTTTGAAAAATAAGTCAGGATTATTTTATAATCTGATATAATCCTTCCACATTAATCTATGTAAGAAATAATGGTAGTGCAATTTGAAAAATCTTTAGTAAATTTAATTCCCAGATTGCCCATACTTGTCCCTTAATTGAATGAATTATAATGAACTGAACATTTGTTATAGAATGTAGCTAAGAATATTTTTATATATATATATAAAATCTCGTTCGTAATTAATTATAGCCAATGTTAATTAATATAATAAATAATTTCTTTCATTTACACTTTATTCTATTTTTTCTTTCCATATAATTTTGCTATCCAGTAGTCTTTATCAGAACTACAAATATATTTAAATAAACATTATTAAATAGAAAATATTATAATTATACTTAAGAATATACACAATTCTTATTTTAATTACAAAAATATATATTCTATAATTATATTTATAATCAAAACTGTAAGAAAAACCAATTAAATGTAGAAACAATATATTGCATTGAATAAAGTGTAAGTAAAAAGCTATTACATTTGTTAATAAAATCAATATTTTAATGAATGATCACGTAGTTAGCAAAGAAGTTGAGATAATTTTCAAATAATACATAGCAAGCCAAATCTTATCAGTCATTGCAAATACATGTTTTCATCCAATAAGCAGATTAGGATAATTATGTAACAGTATAATATAATTAAGTGATAAGTTATCATTATCAGTAGTAGTATGCAATGTCTTTTAGTTTATTTTAATTTCTTAAATTTAAATATTCATAAGTTGATGAGTTTATTATATAATTAAGATTTACTGGATGGATAAAAGTAAAATAAACTTAATAGCATTATATCATATATGTACTTTAAATATACATGTTATTTTGTATGCATGTGTGTATAGTTTATGAAAAGATCTGCAATGACTTTGTGATATATCAAATACTGTGAAAACTACTCATTTGTATTTGAATTATAGTTATTTATATAAAACATATATGAATATGAAGAATAACATTTTCCAATGTAATGTTTTCTCTTAAAAATTCAATATAACTGATTATTTATATGGGCAATGTAAATGAAGACAAAATATTTAAATCACACAATGGTTGTTCTAATTAAATTAGTATAGACAAACATATCAAAAATAATATGGTATGGGTATTTAATGTTTTGAGAGTAATTTTAAATTCCCATAAAACTGAATGAATGTTGAATCCGATATTAAAATGTAAAATTATCTAGTTTTAAAACCATTATAATTTTTATGCCCTGCAGTTTGAAGCTGTTGTAGAGTGGTGGATTTTGGAACTCAAAGTCCATTGATTATGGTCATCTTTCACTTCCAGAATAATTTTTTTTACAAACTACCAAGCAATAAATTATATTTCATTATTCAGAGAAGATAGAAGCATGCACATAGTGATGATAGAAAATTATGGTCACTTAGTATATCTTACTCTTCATATAGATGACTTTGATCTCAAAATTTTTTCTGTGATTAAATAATTTATATGGTTATTGTTTTATACAGAATCCAGTTTAGTGATGTTTTTTTCAATTTATAACTTATTGCCAAGAGAGTTGTCTAGCAGCATAACTGAATATATTGTGGTTTTGAGAGGTTACTCTAATTTGTGGAGAATGGCTAATAAGTTATTAAAATAAAAAAATTAATAATAATCTTATTTTTAGAATTTATTATATCATCATAAATAATGAGAAAAGTAATAGTATACTAATAGTTGTCAATTTTTGAAAATCAGAATTTCTTAATTAGATTAAAATTTATTTTAATTGTCATAGTTGTTTGGGTATGAAATAAATCATTATTATTTATATATCTTATTTTTGGTAATTTGATGTTATATATACTTTAAACTACAATATGTCAAGCATTGTTAGCTGAGAGGTCATCACAGTCGCCCTGCAAGCAAGTAGTTGGTTGCAGACGGTTGTGGGTTCATGTCCCGGCCGATGCTATGACATATGAAAAAAAAAAAACTACAATATCGCCATGCACTTTTGTATGAATCAGCATTCTTCAATTGGTTTAAATCATTGTCTTTTACATCTTCATTCAATATCTACTGTGATGGTTTTCTGAAATGCGGAATACTTCCTATTATTTTAATTATTCATAATTATTTCAATTTTTAAATTTAATTTGATAGATTCTCTTAACTGTTACCAAATCCTGTAATTGAAATTCAATAGCATTTAATTTATGATAGAAAAAAAAAAAAAGCTATTGCTTTAGCCAACAATCTAAAAGAAAATGTAATTCTTTTATGAACTTAATAAATTATGGCTACTCTTAAGAAATTGAATAATTTAATTACTTTTTGAATGGGATTTACTACATTATTTGTGATACAATTCTTATTATAATAATCTTGAAATTTCAGATTTTATTTGATTACCTTCTCCAAATCTATTTATCCCAATCTTCTATAAATTAATTTTTTAACTATACATCATGAACATATTTACTTTCTTTCCTTTTATAATTCACTGAAATATATCCTTACAAATTTTTACTTCATTCCTTAGAACACTATTTTTATTAAAAAATTTGTTTACTCGATAATAATCATTTTTTAATCACTCTGTTCTGAGCACTAAAATGGTAAGCAGTTACTTTTAATATGTTCATTTATATCCTTTTCAATCCTTCCAAATGGTTTACTTCTCTTATAATTAACTGAAAAGGAAGTAACTGAAGCTTCCAATGAATTATATCGTTTGCAATCCTATCACAACCACCCATTAGCCATCTCTCACACTATAGATACTTTAGAAACACACACATGGACAAATAACCCATATAGCATGTTACAATCAGCTTCATTTATACATTATTTCTAGAGGAAGCCCCAAACTTAATTCTTTATCTTTTTTAAAAATACAATTCCATCACACATTACTGAAACATATTATCAGACATATGAAAAAGATAAATGATCCCCAAGATGTGCATTTCATGCTGAACCAGCAATCAGCAGTTGGCCCAGATCACAATCTCTTACACAAATCTTCATCATTTGTTCAGAATATATATAAACAGCAAATTATTATAATTTAATTGGCAGGATTTTAATTTTTTTTACAATACAACATTGATACAAACTATTTTTTGGAAATACATTAACAACTGTTACTAATCATTTATTAAACTAGACATTATCCCTAGCTCAAATACATACATTTTTTAAAAAGTTTTGCTTAATGGATAATATATCTACAATGGTATAGATGTAGCAACACTGATTTCCTTGCCCATACTGAGTTTTGATACATTTCACACAAGGTAGAGACTCTATCCACTTTTAACTCATTGTGTATATGCAATCATTGCACTATATTCAGAGAATCAAAGCAGAGCTTTAATTTTAAACCTCTAAATATGAAATGAAAATTCAGTTATATATAAATAATTCAGATATGAAGCTGAACAGGAAGTAACTTAAGCTTCCAATGAGTTATATCACATTTGCAATCCTATCACAACCATCCATCAGCCCAAAATCAGGTCAACCTTTTACACCAGATACATTATAAATACACTGTCAAACAATCCATATAGCACGTTACAATTCAACTTCATATACACATTATCTCTAGAGAAACCCCCACACTTATTTTTTAAATATAATTCCGTTATACATTACTGAAACATTATCAACATGAAAAAGATTAATGATCCCAAAGATGCGCATTTTGTGCTGGGCCAACCCTCATCAATTAGCCCAGGTCACAATCTCCTACACATATCTTCATCATTTGTTGACTATATATAGATAGCAAATTACTATAGTTTGACAGGTTTCAAATTTTTTGAGTACATTCATACAAAACACTTTTTGGAAATATATTAATAACTTAATAATTTATCAAACTAGACATTATCCCTAGCCCAATCTACAGTGGTATCAACACCGAATTTCCTTGCCCATGCTGACAGTTTTGATAACTTTCAAACATATTATAATTTTTTTGCTCTCTATAACACTACTCTGAATAAATCATTTAAATATTAACTTTATCAAAAAGTAATTTAAATTATATTTTTCCAAACATCCAGTTATTAACTTTTCTAAATGTTTAAACATATACATTTGATAGACTTCTGTCAGATATCATTAATTTTTCACCCCTTTTATATAGCTTTAGTTATAATCGTTTCATTACATTTCAAAATTATACTTTATTCGCAATCACGACATAATATAAGGAAAGCAATTAACTATAACTCTAAGTTGGGTATAAAGTATATACTCCAAATCATCACATTGATTATTCAAATTCTGATTATCGACCATACAATTTGGAACAATTCCAACATTCTGGAATAAATATAACCTAGGTGCTACAATTGTAGCATTGTAAACATTAATGTAACCTACTAAAGGTCAAAGCATAATATGAAATTAAGTACATGGTATAAACCCTTAAGTAATTAAAATCACTGAAAATAAATTAATTTTAGTAGTATACAGTATAACATTCAGATTTATTCCACAAATTTTGTTACTTTTTCAAGTACAGTTAAGTGTCTAAAACTGCCCTACTACCTGGAGTTTTCTACATGAAATCCACTTAGACTTTATTAATATGCCACATTTTCTATATAAATTATCAATCTTCGACCTTGCATGTCTTATTCCTAGTCCCTTCCCTGACTACGCAGTATTTCTATCTTCTATAACAATAAGCAATTATTTTTTTGTATTTTCAATTACTCCACAACTCCTGTTAACTTCTTAGAAAGGGCAATTGAATAACTGTTACATATCTTGAAGTAATGTTATGTATTATTTGAAAAAAACTATTTAGAAGAATCCTACCATTGATTCTTAAATAATATCTACTATATTATGATTGTTGTTGTTTCTTATAATAATAGACAAGCCTAGCCATTATTCTCTTTCTTATAATCATATCCTTTTTTATCAGTCTAAAAATAACATCTTTATTTACAATAACATATTTATCATCTTCTCTCTGAAAAATGTTAGGATGGAAACAGTTTATTTCAAAAAACGTTCAGGCTGTGCAAATTTCTGAAAAGATATATGTATAGCAAGAATAAAATTACTTAATACTAATCTATAAAAAAAAAGGAAGCAAGATAGAATTTGAAAATTATAGAATCATTGTATGAAGTCTTAACAATATTATATAAAGAAATCCTTAACAGATGAAAGAATTGAATTTAGAAAGATTAGAAATATCAAACTTCCTTTCATTGCAGAAAAAGCCAGAATGAAAAATAGTTTATATCTTTATTTTGTTGGGATTCAAATTTTTGACAAAAGGTGACTTAGGCAATACTTGAATCTTATTAAAAAAAGAAAATAAGCTAATTAATCTTCTAAGAATATCTATAATTCAAAAATAGCTATGAAAATTTTGAAGTTAAAAAAAGCAAAATCCAGTTTTACTTAACATATTTATTAATACTTACATCAAATGGTTTGTGTCAAACTTGTGAGGACAGTAAGTTTGATACATCATTTACACTGTAGCAATTGGCTATCTATATATACTAGAATAATGATAAAGATATGTGTAAAAGATTGTGATCTGGACCATGCATCTTGTGGATCATACATATTTTTCATGTTTATGATTACATCCATCCACAATGTATTAAAAGCGGAAAGAAATCAGTCCTTACCCAGCATGAGTGATGTAATAAAAATTATAATACAGAAATATTCATAAGTAAATAATCTTTAGACTAATGAATGACTAATAAAAATTATTACTATTCATTACACATATGTAGAGTGATTTAAAAAAAAAAACAACTGCATGGGTATGTAGATGACAATTTTTGAGAAAGATAAATACTAAAATTAACATTAGAAATGCTATATGTAAACAAGCGGAAAAAACTAATGGTGCTTGGAAAAATGAAAGATTGATGGAAATGAACTGCACAAGATAGAAAGTTTTCTATATTTTGAAAGTAATATAAAGTAATGATCTAGATTGCCAAAAATAAAACCATGAAACACAAATCATATATATGTTTAATAAAATATTATGATTGGAAAACATAAATTACCACAAGATTTATTGCCAAAAATCTTGGATTATTAAAAAATAACATGGAGCTAATTTGCATAGTCTTTTTATAAGAGTTATGCAATATCGCTATCATACAGCTATAAAAGCTAAACTCTTATTCTCAGAATTGTTTCTTGACTTATCAAATAAAATTTACCAATCACTATTTTGTATTGTTCGAAATCTGGTGCAAATTAATAATAAATATCTAAAAGAAACCCAATGAAATTACACAAATTCAGAGCATTAACTTTCTGACTTTATAATAGTGGATACAGAATATGGACTTAATACAGTGATGAAGAACTTAATAGAGTAATAAAGACATTAAAAAATAGTGGTAGTAGAATTGTAGAAAAGTTAAATGCTTTTATATGTTTAGAAAATTGATTAAGGAATACAAATAAGACTAAAAAGTAAAATTAATATAATTCCAATGGATAAACAAGCTTGTAAGTCAGTCATTATTTTGTGAAACAAAAAATTGCAATTAAGAAAAAACTTATTTTATATAATAATTTTCTATGGAGCAGAACTTTGAAATATTAAAAAAAAAAAAAAATGATTGGAGTATTTGAGATGTAAATATAGAAAAAAAATTGAAAGATTGTAGATAAATTTGGAAATACAGAGAAATTACATATTGAATTGAGTGAGATATGCTCTTGGAAATATAGAAATAATAAATATTAGATGAAACTGTAAAGAGTGAAGATTGAAATTGATAAATCTTAGGACATAATATTTGGAAATTCAATAATAGACTAGCTTAAAGAATCCTTTATGTCAAATGATTAAATTTACCTATCTTCAAAAATATTTTTTCTTTAGAAGTAAATTTTTTGGGGGACTTAGTTATACAGAAACTACAAAGATATTTTTCATTAAAAAAAATCATGTATTATATCAAATTCTTGGTAACACATAAAAAAAAACAAATACGACCTTGTAATTAATAAAGATTTTAATGTTCCTTTTATTTCCAATTAAAGCACAATATTAATGAGATTAAAAATGATGATAAAAACAATAAAAATCATCATTGTGAATTTCCTTTATTTTTCAAAGAGGTTTTTTTATGAAAATAAAAGTACAGTTTTAATACACTAAAATTATTATGAGCAAAAGTTTTAACTAATAAATATATATTTAAATCAAAATACTAGCATCACAAACTATTGACTTCTGGTGAATGTATAACACAAGAAAAAAAAAAAAAAAGAAGACAATCAAAATTATTTACTTATTAATCATACAATGGAATAAACAAATCATATCCATAACATATATGTAAATACAATAAATCTACATTTACATATAAACATATTAAAGAAATCATATTTAACGTTTATTTACATTACAAATGAGCTAAAATTTGTAATAACTTTTATCCCATCTCCTTTTCATTTGTTATATATATATAAAGAAAACAATGCACTATTCTCTATTACCAGGCTTTATCTTGCAGATACAAAATGATTCACTTTATATTTGCAAAGTGAAGTCTAATAAGAGTGCATTGGAGTAAAAAATATGAGGAAATTAGATACACATAAATTTAAAATAAAATAATGGTTAATTACCCCATTAAAAGTATACAGAATATCTAATTTTTAAATATGGCTTACATCACACAAATCAATATATCTAAAAAGTTTATAGATCAATGGCTCAACAACCATGAAGGCTGAATAAAATATTTACCAAAACCTGTACATCTATGCATGGTTCCAAATAGTTTTTTTTCTTTTTGATAGCATAGATAAATATCCAAATCAGATCTTTAAGCATGGAAGGAGTAATCTTCATTGGTGATGATTACTGCAATATATTTTAAATTACTTTAATCATTCGCTATTATCTTTAAAGGTAATACATTATCATTTTGATTCAGACATATGTAGAGATTTTGATTCAGAGTGATATATATATCACTAAAAAACCAGTCAACACTTAAATGATCCCAATATCATTAACAATCAATACTTTCAAACTGTTGTCAAGGCAACTCCTTTTAACAATAAAAGGTGGAATCCTACTTTTATTAATGGTCTAATATACTTACATAGACAGTAAAGATTGCAACTTGACCACAGAGATTGAAATTATTGATACAAAAAAGTTAATATAAACTAATAAATAGTCAATTATAACATTAGAAATTGCAATTATAAATTACTTAAGTAATAAGTGTAATAATGTTGAAATTGTTAATGATATTGGGATTGTCTAAGTGTTGACTGGTTTTTAATGATTACTTACAAACCCATTTAGCCTCAAGCATTATTACACTTATTTATATATATGAAGTGATTAGTTCATAAACTTTTTGGATGCACTTAAAAACTAAACTTTTATAATGAATTTTAATGAGCATGTAAATAAATTTTATGGCTTATTAAATATCTAATGCTAAAATATGAACCTATTCACAGAACAAACAAGTCTAAATTCATTACCTAAGATAATTCAAACTAGATTCCCAAAAACCACTTAAAGGAACCTGTAAATAATTCACACCCATAATTTGTTATATCAATATCAATCTATTTTATCTGACAAAATAATTATTTGGCATTGATATCTCAAAGTATGGGTGTCTATTATTTACAGATTCCTTTAAGTGATTCTTTGGAAATCTAGATTGTGAATTACCTTAGTAATGTATTCGTACTTCTTTGTTTCATGAATATTCTGTATTATTATTATATATATGTTTTGTAAGCACATAAAAAATCAAAAATCTAGTGAACATAATATTAAACAAAAAGAATATAAAATACATAGTTTTGATTGAGTCTGAAGTTATAATAAGTCAATTATAAACAAAAATGTGTGGTTCATAGAAAAACCTAAATATCTAAAAAATAATACCCCAGCAAATGTGAAGGGAGATGGTTTCTTTGAAAAATAATAAAATATAAATGATATAATATTAAAAAAAATGCAGTAAATTTAAAAAATAAATAATGCACTATATCAAATATAAGATATTTTGACAGACACGACCTATAAAAAAATGAAATATATTTGTATTTGGTCCAAACTGCAGCTCATTGTACTAAAAAATTAGATAACACACAGTATTGAATATAATCTTGAAGAAATTCATATACACACAGTTCCTTACATAAATAGTTCATTCTGCAACTTTTTGCACAACTTGATTTATGCATAAGTAGAAAAAAAAAAATCTTTATTGCTAAGATATATTTAAGCTAATCCTTTTTGAATGATCACATGTACAGAGTTATGACAATATTGAAAACATTTTTATAAAGTATACATTATTAGAAACATTTTTAATATTATTTAAAATAAATAATACCTTAAAATTTAACAATTTTATGATTAATAGTTTATTTTTTTATTAATAAATATTAAAATATTTTTTTATTTTTTACACTGATAAGCTAATTTAAAATTAAATTTTAAACAATATAAAAAGTTTGTTTTTAATGAATGATTTTTGTTCATATCACTAAACCATTAGTCAATTCTGAAGAGTACAATATATTTCATATTTTGGAGTTTCTGTAAATGCTGTGTTTATATATATTTAACATATAAATTTATATATGTAAGAAACAGACTGTATTTATGTAAATAATATAATGGATAATAATAATTAAAAAAAGACTGAATTGAACCTAAATCAAAATTAAAAAATAGTTCAAACAAATGTGATAAAAAAGATCAGAGATGTACAAAGAAGTGAGCTATTATTATTAAAAAATCTAAAGATGAAATTCTGAAATATTTTGATGAAATAAATTCAATTAAAGTATGAATTAAGCTTTTACACAATGAAAGTAAATATAAATACTATAAAAAGTTTAATACATCATAAGATAAATTAAAGGCACTTCAAACTTGATGTAGAAATAGCAATAGTAAAAAAAAAGTATATCTTTACATGCATTTAATTCGTTGTATTAAAAACCTGGAAGAAATGAGATTTAAAAAAAGTGAATAAACACTTATAAACTATTTCATTCTAAAAATTGAGAACTCTTTGTAAATATTATGCAAGAGAAATATTGCTTGAAACTTAATACAAAACATTAGATATAAAAGTTATTAAAATGCAAATTTAGTTAGGACTGAAACCATGGCTGAGCAAAACATTCAATTGAATAAATTAAGAGTAGTTTTACATTTCTTTTGAATCAATCCAAACATCTCTAGCAACTCCATTTATATAACATACCAGTAAAAATAATGAATTTCATTTTTAGCTGCTAAGCAAAGCTGTTCAGACAAAAGCTACTTTTGCATTTTATTTAAGAAATGTATAAATTTCAGTTTATGATGATCCTTTCAAAAATGCTTTAAGATGCATTTTTTTTGTTAAAAGTAAAATTTATGAGCTTAGTATCCATATATTATATGAATAATTTTGTAATCTAGTGGCATCTAAATATATTCAAGAAAATCCTATAACGAATTAGGATATGAAAAAAAAATGCATACCTATGAATATAATTTTATATTTTTGAAGCATAAAATAATTGTATTTATCATAAATATAGAAAAATTTATTTGAATTTTTTTTAAATGACCACAAATTTATTAGAATAAAAAAAAAAATTGTTCTAGTAAATTACTAAACATATGGTGATGCAAGATCTTTTGTGTATATGCATTTATTTATAAGTACAACTTCTCTTTATAACTTCCTGTTTAAATGCAACAAATTTTATATAAATAACATGGTTTTTGTTTTTTATTGGTCCATTTCAGTAGATGCATTATTTTCATCACTGTCATCTTCATCTTCAGAAGTCTCATCTGGCTCATCTGCTTCTTTTTCACATTTCTCACATTTACATGTAAATAAATAATATTCCCTAAATACACAAACAAAATTAATAAATTTTCAAAAAAGTGTAATATTGCAATAAATATATCTATAACAGTAAATATCAACAAAATAAAAAAAAAAAAGTTAATAAATCAAAAATATTTTAATTATTAATTTAACATATAACTATCAATAACTAAAATTTTATACACAAAGAAAATTTATTTGATTCAAAGTCAAGGAAAACACAAAGAAATTTAAATACAATAATTCTGAACTATTCAAAAACTTAAAATTCAAATTCAAAAAAATGGGGGGGGGGGAATAAATATGATTAATAATTTTTATCTGCTCTATTCTTTTTCATTTAGGCTAAATGTTTAATTTTTTTATTTAATGTAATGTTCACAGCTTATAGTTTTGTATCTATTCCTCCATTAATATTTTATTAATTATTAATTCTAAAATTATTTTTAAAATAATTATATGTATCATAATATTTTATAAACAAATTAAAAATCTGTGCCTGATATTCACAATAGATATATAAAAAAAATATCTAAGCAGATTTTTCATTATTTAATACCTGTTCTAATGAAACCAATTATTTGCTTTCTTCTACCCATTACATAAGTGATATTTAAAATAAACTTTGATAAAAATTCATCTGAAAAACAAGTTTGTCTTATTGTTTTTAGATAGGTTTGAACATCACTTAGCAGGTTTATTTTGACTACAGTAACACGTTTGCCACACCGTTTATAAAGTATCAAAAAATTTACCACACCAAAATGTTTTTCTAAAATCCTCAATTTTAGATTATAACATGCAGAATTTCATTAACTAATTTGTTTGAATATTCGAGTAATATACATCTAAAATTTACCATTTATTATTCTAATCAGAATGACACCACACTTTAAAAGAATATATAAAGTTTTGTTATGTCAGATTTTTTAAAATTATCTTTTCCCATTTTTTGGAGATTTCATTTGACATTTGGACATTCGTCAGAGAACAAAAAAAAAAATTGTCATATAAAAGGCAGAAAATAATAACCAGAATGTTAAAAAAGAACTATTAGCAACAAAAACAAAATTAATCTCATTAAAGATAGAGAAAAATATTTAATGTAATTAACCGTATCAGACAAAACAATCTTTAATGCAATTTAACTAATTAAAACAAAGATTCCTAAATTGTTCAAAGATTTTTGGGAAATCATAAGTATTATTCATGAAAATGGCATTGCACATAATCTGACTGAAGTCCAGAAACAGAAAAATCTTTTAATTAAAATATTTTTTTTCTTTTCATCTGCTAATTGTAATGTGTATGTATTAATGTTTGAAAAAGAAAAGGTCATTCTGTATTAAAATCTTTAAAATTTGCTGAGCGTGTTTTCAACCGCTAAGGCCAGAATCATAGCACTTATAATCTGCAGGGTGCATTGTGAGATTTAAATAAGGTGGACATTATATAAATGACAAATGTATATATTCCACTTTTTGGACAATGAAATGCTACTTTATTTTTTGTTGATAGCATAGGGGTTATTAGAGATGAACCACACTTCCTTTATTTTGTGTTTTCTATTGTCATGTTCACAATATACAATGTTTACCTGCACTGCATCAAAAATATGGCCATATTCCTGCTCATGCTCGAGAAAAATTGACTTATGCTCAGAATTATTCATTGTTCGTTTATATAGGTATTTATGTTATGCAACTCTAGTAGCAATGTTTGCATGAGACTCCCCATAATATACGGCACTACAAAAAGGATTACTGCATCTGATTTTATATACTATTTGGGGGGTTTGATCCAGGGGCAACTTATCCTTAGTATTGCATAGCAGTCTGTTTAAATTGGAAGAGTTATATTAAAATGATATGGTATGTGTTAGTGCATATTTTCCCCAATTTTTCATGAGAGTCAAGGTATAGAGGGGAGATTTAGCCAAAGTTTCTTGTCTGCTTGTTGTGAGAGTAATTATTTTATTTTCTTATAAAAAGCTTCCACAGCATGTTGTGGTTGTATCCTATTTTGCATAGACTTTTGATATAGACACCAATATTGGCCTTTTGATCTGCCTTGTATTTGCATAGATTTAGATTTCTATTTAATAAACCTTTAAAACCAACTAATTTGTATGTAAAACCACTAAACATCACATGATCACTATCTCATACTAGCACATAATTGTTATTAAACAATTCAAAACAAAGCAAAACTCTCCATATAGTAGTGCCATCTTGTGCTAACAAGAGCAATCAATGGATGGCAGAAGGCTTGTGCATAAAATCCCTATCTAGTGCCTACTCATCCAATATCCCCAGACTAGTTTCTGGCTTGTGGCTTTCATCAGTGAGGAGCCTTGGATCTGAGAGCACTGCACCTAGTTCAGGCATCCATTGATTGCTCTTGTTAGCACAAGATAACACTACTATATGGAGAGTTTTGCTTTGTTTTGAATTGTTTAATTTGTATGTAGTTAGTGTCCCCCCCCCGAATTTCAAAGAACTTAATGATCAAAAACTTCAGATCTTTTGAGGCATCTTCGTATTTGGTGATCCATTTTAAAGATGTTGTTTGCGCTAAATCTTGGCATATATCTGTAATGTGTTTCTCAGAAGTGGACGAGAAGCGCATATTAGCACGTTGTCCACATTATCGTGTATAAATTAATTTGGATTCAATGGTTAGGTGTTTAGAGGTAACTATTTCTTCAAATTTGTATAAAGTGATGCTACAAATAATGCAGAAAAATTCTTTGCATAACTTTTCATTCTTTATATTATCAGACAAAAATAAAAAAATACTAATTCATAAATTTCCATGATATAGTATTTGAATTATCTAAATTATTTAATATTAAATTAAAAAAAAAATAATATTAAATTTACAATCAAAATATTGGGAATATGTTCAACTTTAAATTAAGCATCATTTAAAATAATCTGTGTTCAATTTAATAAGTTATACTGTATACATAAAAGAATCGTTTTATCTAGAAACCAACTCTGATCTGGATATTTAAAAAATAATTTCCAACTCAGACTCAAAGAATTTTCTTAATAAATTTGTAAATAATATCCACTTTCTTATTTCAATGCTAATTTATTAATTAGACACATGGTGGTCTTAATTAAAAAATTAGCATTGATACAAAAAAAGTGGGCATTATTTACAAGTTTGTTAAGATGACTCTTTGAATCTGACTTGTATATTATTCACAGCACTATGCATTTAATAGTCATTGCTTATTTATGAACTAAATTAAAATTATTAGAATACATAACATAAAGTAAATAGTGAAAAAAACAACTAACAAAGTATAATAACAAAACGTTTTTTTTTTTCATTAACAATTAATATTAAACAGGAAAAACTCCCATTCAATAGTGCCACTCAGTGCACTATTGTATGGAGAATTTTGCCTGTTTAATAACAGTTATGAGCAAGCATAAGAAATGATGATCATGTAATGTTTAGCAATTAATATATATGAAAAAAAGAAGAAGATATATTTGCTTTTTACTGCATCATTTAAAATGCCATATTTTAAGTGAAAATGTGAGATATGCAATGAAATCTTAAAAAAAAAAAGGATAAGTTCCCAGGAAATAATAAAATCATTATAGCTATCTTAAAAGAAGCAGATAAAGAAATATAGAAATTGTGGGTAAAATTGTACACCAAATGTTTAAATGATAAAAATATACACCATAACTGTAAGAATATAATTAGTGATATTGATACTTAAGAAAAAGTCAAAAAGACATTACAGACCTATATTTTTTATATAAGAACTTTACTAAGATCATCGTAAGTTATCTACATAAAACACACTGGATCACAATCATCAAGAGAACAAGCTTGATGTAAAAGTGGATCATATCCAGTTATTAAAAAAGACAAATAATTGTTCACATTTAATTATGAATTTGTAATTTTACAAAGGCTTTGATTATACAAGCATTTTGCTTTGAAAAATCAAAATATATTCCTGGAATACTGTTAAATTCTGAAAAATATTTATCAAAACATAATAATATCTATAAAGAATGGATAAGTTCAAGAAAATAATGAAATCATTATAACTACTTTAAAAAAAGCAAGTGAAGAAATATAAAAATTATTGGAAAAACTATACACTAAATGTTTAAATGATATTGATATTTAACAAAATTACAGATCTAGTTCTTCTGAATAAGAGCATTACTAAGATTATCACAACTCATTTACAGAAGCTTTTAATATAAAGTATAGAACAAGCCAGATTTAAAAGTAGATCACATCGATTTAGCACTAAATTTGTAATTTTAAAATGGCATGGATTATATAAGAATTTTTATTATGATTAAAGCCATGGAACATTGAAATATACACTGAAAATACTGTCGAATTCTGAAAAATATTTATTAAAATATAATAGCAGCATTAACTAAATAGTTATACTAAAGATTTAACATAGATAAAGGTGAAGACCAGTATTATTCCAACTCTTTACAAATTTTTATTGCACTTTTGTAGGATATATTATTGTGATTAAAATGAAAAATATGGGAAATTAATAGAGATGATTTAAATCATTTAATTACTTCAGATGACATACCATCTCACAAATAACACTTCAAATAAGAGTTTTAACAAATGAAATCAAAAAAGTAAATATTAAAAAGACTAAATTAATGTTCAATAGATTTTTCAAAAATAAAACTGATAATAATGAATTAGAAGTTAACAATTATAAATATTTATGACAAATAGAATATTACAATGAAATATGCTTATATTATCATGTATTCTAAGAGCATATATTTGTTGTGCTGAGAGTTGGAATACTTAAAAGAATAATAATATAGTGATTATTGGCCAAACAATTATATAAGGAGACACATAATAGTAGGATAACAAGGAAAGACCAAAAGCTGAATTCATGGATAAAGAATAAACAGATATTACTAATATCATTGAAAGGATTAAGAGGCTGAAATGGAGCTGGAATGAAACAAGCCAATAAAAATTGGCAATAAATAAACAATTGAAACTCTCAAATTGGATTCCAAAAAATTGTAAAATCTGTAAAGGAATAAATGAATTTTTAAAAAAAGAGCTTGGATTGAAAATATTTTTTTTTTTTCAATTTTAGACTCATAGTTTTGTAGTTAAGTAAAGATAAAAGGTGACTGCTGGAGGGTTGCATTAGATCCTAAGATTTAGGTGCAGTGGCATCCATTGATTACTCTGGCTTGCACTGAGTGGAACTACTGTATGGAGAGTTTTGCCTGCTTTAAAAAGAAGCTTATGAATAAGACAAAATGGGATAAATTAGGAGAGACCATTTTATAATGAATGGATAATGGAAGAAAGTGATAATTAACTTCAAAATTCATACAATTTGATTTATAAGTATCAAAATTTCTGCAATCACAATTTTTGATATACATATTTGAGATAAATACATTAATGATTATTACTAATCATTGATCAGGTTAGAAATTAATATATCATTTCTAGCCTGCATATTAACTTTAAACTTCAATAAGGATTAAAATTCCTGTTATTTTCAAAAACACTGGTAAAGGCTGATGTTTATATTAAACCCCCAAACTCATTAAATGGTATGTCTTCATATACTATCAAGTTAATTTGGATTTGAGGGGGTAAATGATGATGGTCAGAGATAATAATGCATCCAGAAGTGTTCTTTCTATAAAGAAAGCGGAGGCTAAGATTAATTTAAATTGAATCTAAAAAAGAAAAAAAAAAGTTTTTGGAGTAATTACACAGAATTTAACTTTCAATGGGCTAATATCATTTTGATCATTATCATCACAGTGTTTTATTAAACTAAATTTGAATAATTACAATTTGAAGTTGCAAATATTGTATAGAGATCATTGTGGTAGATATTACATAATTACCATTTCCATATATTAGTTTACTTCAGATTCTACTTCATTCGTTTATCACTATGTTTATTAAGAATATTAATTATTAAAAATGTTAAAAATGAGATTCTGTCTTTAACCCTTATTTACTTAATTATAATAATTAGTAACGATATATTTACATCTGGTTTGAATAAGATTTCCATCCTTAAATTTCAATACTGTCAAGAAGCCATGCTTTATAAATAATGAAAGATTAAGAAATTAATATCAATCATTCTTTATGGTTTTCTCATGAAAAGAAGGTGGGAGCAGCTTGCAGGAAATTAGTCTACTTCTGCTTGCAGGAGATTAATCTACTTCTGATTCTATTTCATTCACTTATAATTATATTTAGTAAGATCTCTTTCTATATATATATGCACACAAAAAAACTATTCTTATGTTTTGCAACAAATATAACGCTTATTTTTGCAAATTAATTTTTCAATTAGAGGAAAAAAAATACAACATTTAAATGAGTTTTTAATGATAAAAAATAAATTAAATATCAATATTTACTGTAAAATTTTATTTCTGCTGTGCCGACTTCTATTTCTATTACATTCATCCAAGTAATTGATACAAATTTCCTAATAAGAAAAAAAAAAAAGCTTAATATAGCATAAAATAATAAAATAAAAGAATAGATTCACATTTATAATGAAATACAACAAAAAAAAATTTATAAGTTTACACAATAAATGTAAGTACAACATGCATTAAAGTTCAATTACACATTAGCAAAAAAATTAAATAAAATTTTATAAAAGAACAGCCACATAATAATGAAGCAACAAATGAAGATATAAAAAAACAGTTTGCAGTTTCCAAATTTCATATCTAAGACTCATTTATGATTATAAATTATATAAAATATTTTGTTAAACTAAAATTCAAATGTACATTTTCCTCCTACTTCACAATGTATACAGTAGTTCCCCCAAACTCAAATTCAGTTTTCCATAGTTTAAAAAAAGCATTAAATAAAAAAATATAAATTAGAATTTGTAAATTCCATAAGCACATCCATTTGTATAAATATTATTATGAATCATCTCTCTGTCAAATATTTTCTCATCTTAAATATTAAATCAATCATGATTTCTAGTTCTCTATCTTATTAGATTTTTTACTGTAGTCTTTTTCATAAGTTCATCATTTTATTTTTTTTGTTAATTATTTCTCTTGATGTTTAACTGTGTACATTTTAAAAATTAAATTCATTTTAGGTGTGTGTTATATGTTAGGAATATAATTTGCTATTATCCATAGTTCAGATATTATTGGGGATGCTTGAAGCCAAATGACAATGGATAAGGATTGCTGTGTGTATACATATATATAATGTATATATTTATGGTCAAAATATTTGAAAAATGAATCTATATGTAATATTCCTTTCATAGTATGAAAAATTATTATAGGAAGGAACCAAAAACAATATATTCTTAAATTATTATTAACTGTTATTAATTATATTAATATTGATTTCAAGCTTAAATGTTCATTTATTATCTTTATCATAATGTACATATAAATGTTTTTAACGTTTGAAAAAGAACAGATTATTCAGTATTAAATTCTTTAAAATTCGTTTTCGATTGCTAAAGCCAGAATCATAGCACTCATAATCTGCAGAATGTGTTGCGAGATATTAAATAAGATGGGTATTATGTAAATGATTAATTAATCTTTATTATAGTGATATTAAAATTATTATATATTAAAAATATTTCAATATACACAAGATCCATAAATATATGTTGATATCTTGTATTGCATGTGAGTATATATATATAAAATTAATTTTAAGTTAAATTTGTTCAGGTTAATAATATATTAATAAAAGCAAGAATATTAAAAATAAAAAAAATAAAGTCGAGACAGGCTTAAAATTAAACAAACACACAAGGAACAGAGAGAATTATGTCGCTAAAATTAAAAACAAACTGCACAGGAAGTAAATGCATAAATAGAAATAAATAACTCAATAATTCTTTAATAAAAAATATTAAAACAGGCAAAACTCTCCATACAGTAGTGCCACTCAGTGCAAGCCAGTGTAATCAATGGATGCCAGAAGGCTTGTGCATAAAATCTCTATTTAGTGCCTACTCATCCAATATCCCCAAACTAGTTTCTGGCTTGTTGGGGATACTGGATGAGTAGGCATTAGATAGGGATTTTATGCACAAGCCTTCTGGCATCCATTGATTACTGTAGCTTGCACTGAGTGGCACTACTGTATGAAGATCTTTGCCTGCTTTAATAACTTAATAACAGTTATGAGCAAGCATAAAAAATGGTGATCATGTGATGTTTAGTGGTTTAATAAAAAGTATCCAATTAATATATAAAAAGTAAATAAATCAAAGAATGATTAAGTTTAATCTAAAAATCTGCTTGTAAACTTTTGCATACAGGAATAAGAAAAAACAGAGCTTTAAAATGACTTCTGTTATAATTTCAATTCTGGATAGGATCCAAAAACAAAACAAAACAGAAAAAGTCAACAGATGTCACAATAACAGTAATTCTTTAGAAAAAAATATATAAAGACAGTTCACTATAACATATAGACAGAAAAAAGTAATATAATACTCATATCAAATTCTTCTTAATAGTTAAGAGTTTCAGATAATTGAACAAAAAAGTGAAAAAATAATAAACACAATGCCACATCACAGATATCTCAACTGAGGTTAATAATTAAATATACAAAACTTAATTGCAGGAGATAACGATTTTAATAAACAATGAACAGAGTGATTTAAATATTACATAGATTTCAGAAACAAAATAATATACCCCTCATCATGTTAACCAAATTATGATAATATTTTAATAAAATGCTATAAAGATGTACATATTTAATAACAACATTTACGCACATAAATTTATTTTATATCTGTTCCATCAGGTGCTATGATCAGAATATCCACAGAGTCTGCAGATAGAGATAGTGGAATGATTCTCAGACATGAGAGTTATCTGTGAATAACCAGTAAATAATATCTGCCATAGAATATCTCCAACTTCTAATTATGATTATCAAATACAGTATTTTGAGTCATCTTTATGTTCTATTATCCTATTAGCTTCCATCAATTGTGGGGATCAGTCATTATGAATGTTTATAATATTAATCATCTCCTTGCACTAGTTGTGAGAATGGGATTGTGTGTTTGTTCAACTACATTCTTATCATTCAAAGAAATGCACATAAATTCTGACTCCAATCAGGAAAATGTTGAAATTAGATTCCTTTTTTTTTATTTACAAAATCCCAGAATGGAGCTCCTTAGTAATCATCTTTGCATGAAGCAATAAAATCACTAAGTTTCTCTAGAACTAGATATAGAACACAGGTATATTAGGCAGTCCTTATTTAGGGAACTCCCTACATATATTTGAAATGAAAAAACTTTAAATACTTTTGCATGATCTGCTTAGGTTGCCATAACTGGAGGATTACTTACTAAAATGCTAATAATAATAATAAAAGCAGTAATGCTAATGGTAGTGAAAACAAGAATTAATGGTAACCATATAGATAAATATTTTCATTTTTTACTAAATACTGATACATAAAATATCTGAACTTCATTTGATGTGAAACTCTTCAATACCTGAGTTAGAGGATAACATTTATAGGGTAAAGAATTGTCAAGTCTGAGATTAATATAGATGCTCTTAATAAAACTTGACTGCCAGAGGAAGGAAATTTAATAAAACAGATAGATGGAATTGATCTAACAAAGATATTTTAAGAACACACTGGGTTTTACATGTTCATATCATGAGAGAAAGCAAAAAACGAAACAAAACAGGATTTTCAAAATATAAGAATTACTTATAATCTATAGTTACATAATTCATCTTCTAATGGTTAGGAATAAGATATTATCAAAAGCAAAGTCTAGGGACACATATTTTGGAATAACTCTAGACATTCAGCAACTACCAGTATCCAATATCCAATTCTAAATGTGCATGGCTCTGACTTGGCATACATTAATTTTAAAACTCTATCACTTTGCAAAAATTTAATTTCAAATTGTTAATACAATATATACAACAATCTCAAAGTAATGTTTTCAATAAAACATGATCTAACAAAAATGAATAAATAAGAAAAATATATATTGTAGATATAAATATGCACTTTATTGGTGTAAAGAATAAAATTTCCAATATAGCTAAACTTTTGAGATATATGAATAAATAGAGATGACAAATAATGGAAAATTACCACCAACAATGAGAAATATTCTTATTTTATTATAATATCTTGCTGCCTAATTACTCAAACCTGATTTTAACAGAGTATTTTGCATACACATATCCATCATCATTTAATTAAAGCTGAGATATGGTAGTATTTTCCTTCCATCAATTATATTGTGGCTCACTGATAAAGGAGATGTTCCATGAAATCTTTGGATCCACATTAAATGGAAAAATATTTCATATAAACAATATCCATAATCTAACACTAAGCTTAATGAATGATCCTAATCATATGCCAAATTAAGCTCATAGCTACATAATTAATCATGTAATTCACACTAAAAAACAGATTTCAGACTCCTCTGAGACCAGTAAATAATAATATAATTATCAGTAGTTGTGACAAATAAAATAAAGCCCCCTTAAGTAGTTGATCATGAAGATATAATGAAGACTCTTTCAGAAACAAATCATAAACATTCTCTTTTGAATGAAGTTTAAGATTACCACACTTGATTATTAACTCCAAATCAATTCTTTCCTTAATAATGAAATCAATGGCAATAACAATAATGTTTAAATGTATATCTTGGAATTTGGATTCCATTAATTTCTACTCACAAAATTATTTAATTCTATAGCACAAAAGTAGTGACAATTATGTTATTTCTGTACAGATGCCAGCAAATAAAATTGCATAAATGGTGATGATTCTAAAGCCGAATTAACAATCTACTCCCGATGCACTCAATCAATTAGTAATATTAGTTAATGTATTGGATGAGGTATAACTTGGATGTAAAGCTAAATAAATGTTTGGAATAAAAAATCCAGAAAACATTTTTATAATACAAACACAAAAAAAGAATTCAGTCATAATTTATTTTTGAATGCAAAATATTTAAATAGTTAATTAATCCAACTGATTAATAAAAATAAATTATATACAAAAGATGAAAATAATTTTATAATTATAATTTCTAGGAATGAAGCTTAATATAATAACATTATTTGAATTTTAAATAATCTGGAAATTATTTTATTTCTTCTCTAAGATTGAATAAACAAAATAAATAAATAAACTTCCAGTTTGCACATGCAAATAAATGATTAATCTAAAAAAAATATTAACTATTAATTCCAACATTCAATCTTCTTTCTTTATAAAGAAAGTGATAAAAAATATATTAAACTTTCCTTCTTTTTAAAAGTATTCACTAGACTATTAAGATTTTCGATATAAGAAATAATCATTAAAAAAAAAACGCCTTCATAGCTTTTAATTTTATAAATTAGGTTCAAGTATTTTTTTTAAACATTCCATTAGAAATCTTTTCATGTTTTCATTGCTTAAATTTATTCTCAGTATATTCCAATGTAAGCTTTTTTGAGATACATCAAGTTTATTTTAATGAAGATTGGTAACTAGCGGGTTTGAATATTTTATTTCAAACATGAACGACTGACATATTTTATTTTTAAATAAATCCAAAAGTAATTACAAGAATTCTTTTTGCCTTAAAAGGGTTATAGTAGACTTCATTAACTAAATGTGCAATAATCTGCTATCTGTATAGTTTTCTGTTTTGGTATATTTGTTTTTTAAGAAAGATATCCACTTTATATATGACAATTTTTAAACATACCTTTCTAGAAAAAAAATTAGTTCCATTTTCCATAAGAACAAATCTCCTTTCTAAGTCCATTTCTAAATTAACACTTTATTTCAAATATTATTAGTACTATTAGTAAAATAGTATAACTTAGATACTAGGAAAATTGGCATTTCAACAAATACTATGATTCTAACTACAACCAAAATCACATTAGAAGCACCATGTGCAAAGTAATGAAAAGATTAAAAAAAAAAGTTTTTGAAGTTAAACTTTACTACAAATTTCTGATATCTTTCTTTTCATGAAAAACCAAAAATATATCTTTTCCCTACAAGATTCTTGATAATTAGCCAATTATAACTTTGATTCCATATACAAGATTGCATTTTAAAAAGGGTGGGGGGGGGGGGAATAAAATATATTCTTAAAATAATTGATTTTACAAAATTAATAATATTTTTTTTTTTGTTTTTACAAAATAATTGAAGATTTATAATAATATAATTAATCCAAAGTTATGTGAGCATGCACTACACACACACACACAACAAAAGGAACAACCTGACTGATAAAAAAACCAAAGATCAAGAAATGTGACATATGAGTTGGAAAACTAGAGAAAATAATTATTAGATTTTAGCTAATGATGCGAGTATCACAGTAAATTAAATATACATGTTTGCTTAACTCTTACTTACTTTTAGATAAATTCTCACTTTGTTCCTTTAATAAAAAAAAAAAAATTGATCATTAATTTGTTAGAGATGTGTCCAGTTTCTTATATTTTGGAAGAGAGTGTGCATACAATTAAAATAAAAATGCTGATTTTAAATTTATAAAAGACTAATTTTTTTTTAATCTGTCATAAACCCATACAAATAGTAGTTATCAATTGCTTAATCATCCTTTATCAAACTGTTAATTATTCAAATCACTAACATTTCCTTTTCTCATTAAAAAAATTTACATATCCACTTTTAGTACATTGGTTGTTATGCTGAAATATACTTTCTGTCACACAGTTCTCAATTATTTATTCAAAAATATACAGTATTGACTTATAGTAACATAAATTATCCAAGCATTTTAGAAAGATTAAAAAATGTTCATTTAATACAGGATTTTAATTATGAATAATATTGAATTTAAAATATAAATTTTTTTATTAAGAATTAATTTTGCTTTAGATTTTTTCTTTCTTTTCTTATTACAAAATACATGATTATTTGAAACTTGACATATCTGCTAGCTAAATTTAAATGTTAAAAATAATATTTGCCTTGGTATTAATTTATTTATAATTAGAAAAATCTTTATTGAATAAAAAGAAAAATTTCCTCCAAATTTTTCTTACTAATTAGTGTTTATTAAATGATGTAAAAATAAAAAGATAGAATTATGGCTATAAAATTATTATCTGTAATTTTCAAAACTTAAATATTTTTTATATTTATAAAAATGTTATAATTCAAAATAAAACAAAGACAAAGTTTTGCTCAATGTAATATTACTGATATGTTTTCAATCCAGCTATTAAATTTAATACATTATTAAATTAACTTTATTTCTTAAAAATGTTTTCGTTTTTATATTAACAATCGTTTTCCAAAGTAAATGTTTTTTTTTATAATTCAAAATATAACACTAAAAACTTTTGTAAATAAGATTTTTATCTAATATAAATTGGATATTCTCATATTTGTTTTGATTAATTCTCTGAATAAATTTGATCAAATAAACAATATCTAATCTACTTCCCTTATTTACAAACTAGGGCATAAAGTAAAAACAATTCCATTTTTGGTTTAAAAATAAGTCAGATAAATAAATAATATGATTTCAGTTTCCAATGGCAAATGATTCCCTGACTAAAAAATACATGAAAAATGCAATTAAACTTTCAATATTTACAACTAATTATTCTTATATATATATATACATAGACAAACTATCTATCAGATGTTAACTATTATTTGACAATTTAACATCATAATATTTCAAAGACAATAAGTTTCTAAGCATCCTATTTTAATAAATAATTGGTTAATTGCTCAGATCAATTAATGTTTGAGCATTATAAGTTATAGACTGTGGTTTAACCCAAGAAAATTTAGGGCTCATCCATCTATCCCTATACTAAATTGCAAATGACATTCAAGATCTAGAAAATTTATTCTAGGGATTATACAATTATTCCTTCAAGCAAACAGTACTCATAGTGCTAAGAGTCTTTATAATCTAAATGAGTATGCCAGAACACTTTATTTATTGAGAAACATCCTAACCTCTAAAATATGTTCTCATTCTAAGTGTATATTATATAAGAATCCTATACCTATATAAATAATAAACTATAATTTATTTTTATCCAAACCACACAGAAAAAGTTATTTGGCAATTACTAACATTTTTTAAATACTAATTTATAAAACAATATAAGAAAAAAAAATACATGAAGTTGAATTCAAATACTTTAAAGATTTCTATAACAATATATCATTTTATTTAGTTATAAACTGAATATTGAACTGACATTAATAGGCTTCAAAAGAAAGTATTAATAATTTTTAATTGATTATTTACATAAATAAAAGCATATAGTCTTCAGATAGAATATTCTTAATTATAAATTTCTGGATCCTAGGTTTTTCTGGATTCGTAATTTTTTCAATTTCAGCAATACTTTACTAAAAATTTAAATATTAATTTTACTATCAACAGTTGTATATATATACTTATAAACTTTAAATTAAACATAGCTCAATGTATATGTAAACAAAGGGAATAAATCACACTCCCCAAGGCTAAGAGTTAAAAGCACTCTAAATGTTGAACAAAGGATCAAGTATAGAATGATTCCACCTATATCCTTATTTCTTTTTATAATAATACAAAATGTTAAACCTTAAAACATCACATGATCACTATCTTCCATGCTTGCTCATAACTGTTGTTATAACAGGCAAAACTCTCGCCATACAGTAGTGCCACTCTAAACAAGACAGTAATCAATGGATGACAGAAGGCTTGTGCATAAAATCCCTATCTAGTGCCTACTCATCCAATATCCCCAAACTAGTTTCTGGCTTATGGCCTTCATCAGCGAGGAGCCTTGGATCTGAGAGCACTGCACTTAGATCTTAGGATCTAATGCAACCCTCCAGCATCCACCTTTTAACTCTATATAACTACTAAACTATGAGAATAAAATTGAAAACACACAGATATTTTCAATCTAAGCTCAATAGCTCAAATAGTCATATGGGTCTGAACTCAGTTCAGCACCCATACATTTTGGTGTCTTTGGCTCTTTAACAACCATAGCCACCACATTTCTATAAGGCAGGATTGGTATTAAACCTTCTGGCATCCATTGATTACACTGTCTTGCTTAGAGTGGCACTACTGTATGGAGAGAGTTTTGCCTATTATAACAACAGTTATGAGCAAGCATGGAAGATAGTGATCATGTGATGTTTTAAGGTTTAATACCAATCCTGCCTTACAGGAAGGTGGTGGTTATGGTTGTAAAAGAGCCAAAGACACCAAAATGTATGGGTGCTGAACTGAGTTCAGACCCATATGACTATTTGAGCTATTGAGCTTAGATTGAAAATATCTGTGTGTTTTCAATTTTATTCTCATAGTTTAGTAGTTATATAGAGTTAAAAGGTGGCTGCTGGAGGGCTGCATTAGATCCTAAGATCTAAGTGCAGTGCTCTCAGATCCAAGGATCCTCACTGACAAAGGCCATAAGCCAGAAACTAGTTTGGGAATATTGGATGAGTAGGCACTAGATAGGGATTTTATGCACAAGCCTTCTGGCATCCACTTGATTACTCTGTCTTGCTTAGAGTGGCACTACGGTATGGAGTTTTGCCTATTAATACAAAATGTTAATACACTAATTAAAACAATAAACATTTCAGTCTGTTTTATTAAACTTTTTAAAAAAATGACAGTACTACAAAATATTCATTTTAATAAGATATTAAACATTGTATTTTAAATAGTAATTAAAACAATCATTTACTGTACTGCTTATCTTTTTCCCCAATCAATTCTCTATTAAAATGCAGGTCAGATTAGTGAGTAATTTCTCCCTCTCTCCCTCATTTAGCAATCTGATATCTTTTTTCAAAAAAATAAGATTTTGAAAAACTTAAAAATTCTTTATAAGTTAGCTTTTTTAGTGATTTGTTTTCCTTGCCATCAGCATTTAGCAATTTGTAGTAATATTTTTTAAAAATTAATTAAAGCATTGAAGGCATTGAACTAAAATAATAAAAAAAATAAAATCTGTATCAAGTAAGTGTATTTGCAAATATCTAATGAACTGTTATTTCTATAATTTTCTTTTCAAATGTGTCTTTATACTAATTTATTTACTACGTTGTTTATTTTTTATTTTAAATATCCAAGATTAAATAAAAAATAATATTTAATTAAATTGTAACATATGCTAAGATAATAAAATCTGATGATTATAAGAGGCTAAAGTTTGTCTTAATAATTTATTTCTAACCTGATAAAAGAATGTTCTTGAGTTCCAAATATTTGGATTATTCTAATATCTTATATTAAAAAAAAAGTATTAAATCTTTAGATGATGGACATTGTGATCAAATAATTATAAAAAAAACCCAGACTAACATTTATCAATTTTTCACTGCTTTCCATTTAATTTTACACAAAACCTCTTAACATAGTGCACTGAAGATTCATGTATTAACTTCTTATTAGAATGGTTCTTAGTTTCATGTTCTGGCTATGTCTATCATATTTGTTTACAATGGACTCAAAACGAAGTGACATTACTTTTGTAACACTCAACTGTTTTGCCATGGATTTATATCATGTAATGGTTTAAAAGATGCATATGCGGCAATTATATGATTTTTAAATTGAATGACTATTTTTCATAATACAAAATAACTACAATATTGCATCTAATATTTTTAATGATCAGAAGCAGAAAAGGGAGAAATCATAACTGACCTTTACGCTTAAAAAATTACAGAATTTAATTACAAGTGCAGTTTTTTATGTACACATAAGATACTTATAGGTTATATACAATATCATAAAAATTGTTTAAATTTTAAAGAAAAAATAAAATAAATTACCTCTTCTGCTTGAATATCTCGTAGTGCAATCATAGTTAGAGTAAAATTATTATGTGGAAATGTAGGCTCTGCATTTGGTATACAATTATGATTACCTATGTAAAAAAAAGGAGACAATTCATATTATTAATATCAATAACAATATAAAAACAACATTAAACAAATTTAAAAATGTATTGTAATTACCACATATAATTATATATTTTCATTAAAATACTCTCCCATCAAAATCATCATTACATAAGACTTTAATTCTATTTCCATGTACTAAAATTTCTCTAACAAAATAAATATTTTATTAATATTTATTCATAATCATATTTTTTTACCTTTACGGTACTTGTGCATTAGCCTGACTACCAAGCTTGGCAGCATTTTTTTTTTAAATACACAATTTCAGGGGCATACAAGTTTTTTTTTTTTTTTCAATTTTATTTTATTAATATGTGTTAGTTATTAAGTTTAAAAAAATTAAATCAATTATAAATTCCATTCAGAAGCTTTATTTAATTTTTTATTTTATTTATAACTTATAAATGACAACATAGTTTGCATACATTTTAAATCTTAATATTTCAACTAATTAAAAGATAAGTTTCACACCCTGTCTTTCTCACCTGAATACTTCAGTATAATAGATCTTCACAATTACCATTGCTTATAATTATTTTTATATAGAACTAAAAGATCATCAAAGTGACGATAGTTTCAGCAAAAGCTATACTCCAATCCTATAAAAGCAAGTAATTGAAGATCACTAATAATAATTATATGTTTGAGGAATACCATTTTGGAAAAATGATGAAATTTTGGAATCTTCCTTTACAGAGTAGCATGCAGTGGAGTATTTTCAAAGGTACAGGATTCTGCCCTACTGAAAAGTCTGTGTTAACAGGCATGATATGTCACTTTACATTTCTTATATATTTTTTATTTTTATATTAATAACTTGAAGTCTGCATTAATGTGCATGATATGACCCTTTAAGCTTATATTTTTTTAATTTTTATATTAATTTGACTTCATACAAAAAATAATAAAATGGAAATATTATAATTAATTTTTGTAAAAAAATTTTTTTTTAAAAATAACAATAATAATAAAAAATGTAAATATTAAATATGAACACTTCTTGTCAGCTATTTTGTTGTAAATATTTATTTTATGCCCCTAAACTGTATATTTTAAAAAAAAATGTTTGCAAGTTTGGTAGACAGAATAATGTGCAAGTACCAAAGTTACTTTATAAATTCTTGAGCTTAAATTTATTAGCTATTATTGCAAAATCAATACTCTGCAAATCAAAAATGACTTTTAACTAAAATAGAAGCTATTGTATAAAAATGTAAATCTTTGCCTCCATCTTTATTTTCTAAATATTTTTTTCATTACTTAATTAGATAGCAAATACAGTTCTCAACATTTGAAGCTACAATGTAAGCATGGAATAAAAGCAATAACACAAAACAACATGGCCATGCATAGTTCTTGTTTTTGACTGAACTTGTTATTGTTCAGTGATTTTATTCCATTACCGCTTCTAAAATTTCAAGATAATTTCTTGTAGTAACTTTCAATGCAAACCTTTTCAAATTTGTGAGATAATAGCTTACATATTTTACATTTTCAGAATCAACAATGTTTAATAACATTAGAATGTAGATAGAAAAATTAATATGCTTTTACTTACAATAAGTTAATATGTCATTAATTACATTACAATTCCATAATATGGCATCCACTGATAATGGTTTAGCTGACATTTGTATTTTATTAATTTATCATCTTTACAACAATTAAAACAGGCAAAACTCACTATACGTATTGCCATACATAGTAAGCCAGAGTAATCAATGGATGCCAGAAGGCTTGTGCATAAAATCTCCATCTAGTGCCTACTCATCCAATATTCCCAGACTAGTTTCTGGCTTGTGCTTTTGTCAGTGATCTGAAGATCTAGGTGCAGTGCTCTCAGATCCAAGGCTCCTCTCTGACGAAGGCCACAAGCCAGAAACTAGTCTGGGGATATTGGATGAGTAGGCACTAGATGGGGATTTTATGCACAAACCTTCTGGCATCCATTGATTACTCTAGCTTGCTGTGTGTGGCAATACGTATAGTGAGTTTTACCTGTTTTAACAACAGTCATACACAAGCATAAGAAGTGGTGGTCATGTGATCTTTACAACACTGGAAAATGTTTTAATTCCTGATACTTGGCTATTACAACATTATTATTCTGTCCAATGCATGTTCCAAACTTTTCCATTTGTTATTCTATTCTAATAATTTTCATAACTAAGTATTTTCTTAAAATCTTCTATTAATTCCTCTCTTCTTTTCACAATCTCCTCTAATATATTGTACCGACGCAGTCATTACATCGTACTTATCATGCGTAAATTTGTTGAAAGAGATTTGTTTAAAAAAAAAAAAAAAAGTTTTAAAAATAAAATGTATATTGACGGCTAAAAAAAAAAAAAAAGTTTACAAGTTTGAGAAAAAGAAAAGGACAAGGAGTGGGTTTTTTATTAAGATAAACGATTGAAATTAGGGAAAAAGATTTCAAAAATAAAAAATAGATAAAGGAAAATGATTTTTTTTATTATTAATTTATAATATAAATAGTATTATTTATTTATGGTATAAATAGCTTTGTTCTTGTCTTATAATATTAAAGTAACAGAATAAGTGCGTATGTAAAAAATAAATTTAAAAAGAAAGGAATGTTCTCAAAATAATACAATCGAAAGCTAATTCAAATAAAAGAATTAAAAATTAAAAAACAAAACAAAGGAAAATATAATTGCAACAGCTAGCGATAAGTAACAAACAAAGGATTAATTAATATTATTTAATTGAAATATAAACTAAAGGAAGGAATCTCATACGGTAAAAGAAAAGGAACAGAAACCCAATAGGAGTGCAGTAGAATGTCTGATGGATCCTAAGATAAGAAAACACTGAATATATAAGGGAGAGCTTTGTATTGTTTAAATTATCATTATTATTATTATCAAAATATATTATTATATTATATTGAAAAATTTAATCAAATAAGTCAAAGTTGACCCTGTTAAATAAAAAAAAATGCATTGCTGAACCCATCGAATCATGCGGCCAGCCTGAACATTCGCCGCAACAACACCTGCAGTTAGTTCGAAGAAGAAAAATGCTCATTTGAACCTGAGAATCAGCGGAGTGTCCATGTCCAAAATAGTTCAACTTTCACTCACTTAATTTTTTTAATAAATAACTTTTTTATTAGCTGATCACTTGGATTAATATTTATTTAGCAGAGATGTTAAAGATTTGATATGATTATAATTACAAATGATGAATAAGATGTGTGGAATTTAGATGAAATAATTAGGAGAAAAATTAAAACAAGAAATAAGATATCAAAAGTTAAATATTTTCTGAATTTATTTTAATTTAATTAAAGTAATTAAAAAATAATCCACTTCTTTGATCCATGAAGTATTTACAAAATCAGATGATAAAAGTGTCATATATTTCTAATAAATTTAATATATTACATTACAATATTTGCTTTTAAAAAAAGATCAATTTACTGAAAGAAAACAGATATTCACAGAGAAACATTTACAAATTTACATATACATTTATTAAATTTACATATATTTTTATCACAAAATATGTTATATTTAAGTACAAGTAATACAGAGAGTGTATCAATAGCTCAAACAAGCTCTTAATTGATAAGTGCGGTAAGAGAAAATATTTAAAATCTCTATCCAGAATATTCTTATTCCCAGACCAATTGGTTTTGAGCTTATGGCTCATCTCAATGAGGAGCTAGAATATTCAGATACTAGATCTAAACTATCAACTCAAAACCCAGCACTTATTTCATACATAATATTTAACTAGAAACTGAAGTTTTCGGACTTGAAAATGTCTTTTACTCCAGCTATCTAACTTAAATAGCTATATGGGACTGAAACAAATTCAGATCTACCATATATTAATAACCTCAGCATAGCCCAAGCCATACAGATAAAAATTATAATAATCAATAAAGTAAGTCATATATAACATGACACATTGCTTTTATAAGCTTGTATTTACAAAAATGTAATACAAAAAGCATACCAATAGCTCAAACAAGCTATTAATTGATAAGTGCGGTAAGAGAAAATATTTAAAATCTCTATCCGGAATATTCTTATCCCCAGCCCAATTGGTCTCGAGTTTATGGCTCACCTCAGTGAGGAGCTAGAATATTCAGACACTAGATCTAAAATATCAACTCAAAACCCAGCACTTATTTCATAAGTAATATTTAAGTAGAAACTCTGAAGTTTTCGGACATGAAAATGTCTTTTACTCCAGCTATTATCGCACTTATCAATTAAGAGCTTGTTTGAACTATTGGTACGCTCTCTGTATTACATTTTTGTAAATATAAGCTTATAAAAGCAATGTCACATTATATATCCAATATTCCCAGACTAGTTTCTAGCTTATGGATGAGTCAGCACTAGATAGGGGATTTTATGCACAAGTCTTCTGGCATCCATTGATTATTCTGGCTTGCACTGAGTGGCACTACTGTATGGAGAGTTTTGCTGGTTTTAATAACGGTCATGAACAAGCATAAGAAATGGTGATCATGTGATGTTTAGTGGTTTCATGCTCAAATTTCTCTTAAATAGCTTATTATACCAGAAAAACAACTCAGATATTCTTCAGAGGATAGAATTTCAAAAATACTGCAAGAATGAGATACTTTAAAAGTGATCTGGAATTACTTGCAAATCATAGATAAATAAATGACAATGATTCTGATATCAAAAAATATTAACAATAAGTAGAAAAACAAAATACTTACAGGCACTTTGAAGAGAAAACAATGCCGAACCTTCATTGTTTAAAAATGTTCCTGAATCTAGTTATAAATATAATAACAACATATAAATCACAATTCAAAACATTATACTATTAAAAATAATAATGAAAAATAAAGTTGAATTATAACTAAATATTAAGCACTTAAATTCATTTTTTCCTATCTAATTTAGCACTATTTTATTGAATTTATTTTAATAAAGCCATTTATTATTTTCATAATTTAAAAAAAAAAATGTCATTTTAAAATTATCCTTTTTTAAAAGAGATCTCTCATTGGCTCCTCATAGAGAAGCTAATAAAGAATGTACTATTTATTACATTTGCCAATGATGGCTAAAGAAACAGTAGTTTTCATCCTTGTTTTATCCTCTACCTAAGAATAGCTAAATATCCATTTCCTAATTAATATTGGATTGTAAACCAAGTTTAACTTAAAACAGTCTGATTAGAACCTAGAAAGTTATTTTCAAATTTATCTTAAGATTTAAATTCAAGTTATGGATATAAAGCACAGATGCAGTACAATTGCAAGATGTGATTCACAGAAATGTTCTTGCTTTATCACAAAAATTAACATGTTTTATGAATGTTTAGTTTAAAGATACATTTTTACTTATTTTAATAACTATTTGACTGCTAAAAGTAAAATTATCATGTCGAGTATCAATGTAATTAGAACAACTCATTATGAAAGAACATGAAGTATTAAAAACAAAGATTAAATCTATAACTTATACATTTTTTTTTTCTCGAAGATGAAATAAACTATCAGCATTTTTTATATCAACAGACACAAAATCTCGTTATCACTTTGATATTCACTTTATTCTGTTGATATTGTTAAACGTCAATTGTCAAAGTATTTGTTTTCTATTTCTACTCATATGTGAAGTGAATAATTATTAGCCTTTGATGGCAGATATCAAAAATTTATCAGATATTGAAATAATATTTTGTTACAGTATAATTTTTATAAATGCAGCAAGAAAGTTCAAAAATGGTCATGAGTTGAGGCTGTAGAGAAAGTCAGATACTTTTACATGTCAGTTTCCAAAAAATGATGGTAAGATTTATGATGTGGTTCTGCACAAAATATTAAATAGTAATGATGCAGCAGCCACGTATGTCCCAAACTCTCAATTACATTTAAAGTAATACATTTGGATAACTGTCAATGATTTCATGGATATCTATAAGAAAGGAATCGTAAGAAAAACAACAATAAAAACATTAGATAAAATATGGATTCATCACTATGAATTGGAAAATAAATGCTTTGATATGAATTCCACAATCATATATCAGAAAAAAGTTCAAATTCAATTACCAAAATTTTTTTTTGGAATTCATTAAGATCAGTATTAAAAAAATTATCAGAAGCTCAACAGTAATAACATTGATAAAAGTGAGATGCCATATAAAAATACAAATCCTGAAATTAAAATAAAACGACACAAATTCTTATTAAAAAGCATTGCATTATTGCACAATATTTTTATGTTCAAATCCTAATCTTTTAGGGAATAAACTGAGGTATTTATTGTAGAATCTTCTCTATATAATTGGAATCTTGTTTAACTAACATTAATGTGATTTATTGAAAGAAATCTTAAAATAATGAGAATTTAAAAAAGATTTAAATTTATTAAATGAAATACACCAGTGTTCCTCTCTTAGTGAAAAATGTTTTTTTTTTTTGACAGCATAAATGTATGTTGAAAACTGATATTCTTATATGATCTCTATTACTGTATAATAATATAATAAAAATATACTTTTACAAATTTTATCAATATATCATTCACAGCATTAACTATCTTATTGAAGTCATGATATATTTCACCAAAACGGTATATGCTATTGCTGAAAGATCATAAATAATTTTGGGAACAAATTTCTCAAATGTGATGAATTGAAACTTCTTAAAGACTAGATTTGCTAAATCTCTAACTTTTCTTTTTATTAAAAAATGTTTGTTAAGAACTAGCATAGGTTATAATAAAATGATATCAATAGTCAAATTTTTTCAAAATCTTTTATATTTAAGTTGTTCATCTTAAATATAATTTAAACTCCAATTAATTAAATGGAAGTTCTTAAGTTTTCTATTAAAGAAATCAATTCTGGGCTTATTTTGAAATTTTATTGAAACGACGAATCATAAATGAAGCAACATTCAGAATAAATCAAAATACAATAATTTAAAAACTTAATTAAATCTGGAATCTATATTTTTCTCACATAAATCAAATATATTCTTAGATTCAGCATCAGAAGTGAATCATTACCTATCACCCACATCTGAAGGTATATGATGATCTCTGAATATATATTATCTTTTGTAATTAGCGCTATCTTATTACATTTAACCTATATCTGTATTAAAAATTAATTAATTAATTGATGAGAGATGAAACAAATGATTTATTCTTTTAAATGGAATTAAAAGAAGTGACTGAAATTGCCATTTAATTTATATAAAATTTTAACTATTGTCTTCTTTTATGGAATTAGTTTGGTTTAAAAATTTATATTTAAAAATAAAGAAGTGATTCCTTTCAAATATATAGATGAGCATAAAAAAAAAAAAATCTTTAAAAATTTTATTTAAAAAAAAAAAAAAAAATTTCTTTTAATATTTTAGATTGTTATATAATATTTAAGAAAATTAACCACAATAGTTTTAACAGTAAATTCACTGTATGTGCATGCATGTCAAAAATGTTTGATACACATGAAAGTTCCAAAAAATAGAAAAAGATGTTATAAAAAAAAAGAACTCATAATCTCTATAATTTTAAGTTGAATAGATAAATTGAGACTTATTTTTAAATATGATTAAGATCATGTGATCTTTGCATTACAATGTAATGATATGTATGTGTAAATCTATTTATATGAATAGTTATTTAGATTGTTGGTTCATATAATTAAATATATACTATGTCTTTGATAATGTACAAAGTATAGGCTTTATATATCTGAGATTGAATCCAAAGATGACTACTTCATTAAAATAAGTTAGGCTGGTTTTTTTTCATAAAAAAAAAAAATTGGACCCATAGAAAACCATCTCTTTGAATTAATATTATTATGAGAGGGAAATAAGTTTAATTAAATGTAAGTTCACCAAGAGTTACACTTAAAATGTGCTTAATAAATTATATATATATAAATGTGTATATATATATATATATATATATGCAATGGAAATGAAACTAAAGATAGTTGAATAAATGAGTTATAAGAATCAACAACATTTAGGATCATATGTGTGATGCATTAAAGGCCAGAGAATTTATTTAATGGCAAATAGTACTTGATCATATAATTATATTTAAAAGTTAAGTTGTGATTATAAAATTAACCTTTTAAAGTTCTTCAGAGAAATTATCTTGGACATTTTACAGATGCTTGTGAAGCATAAACTAAGTGATAATTTAGAGATTTAACTATTAAAAGAAATATCACTGGTTAAATTTTATTACATTAACTATAAATATTAATAATGGTTTTAATGAATTGGTAGTATGTTTGTTATAGGAAAGAAATAATGTCATGTAGTGACAAATTTGTAAATAATTTTTTTTTATTTTACTTAAATAGTGAGTGGTTTAAATAAATCATATAAAGAAGTGCCTGGTTTGTATATCAATTCCATAATCTATTTATGTGATTTAGCTGGGTATTATAGAGAGTAATATATTAGTCACATTAATCATCACATAGTAGAGAAAATCTTTCTAATCATGTTAACTCATAAATAAGATATACTCCTGAAATATTTTCCTGATAGCAAGTATCAGATGACACCAGTATCATGTTATCTGACCATTACATAGTAAAGACCCCTAATTGGAATTTTTTTTTAACTTCTTTTGAACTTTTAGTAATAATTAAATTTTTAATTAACAACAATACTAATTTATATTACAATACATAAATCCATCATCTTTAAATAATTATCTAATAGATCACTTTTTAAAATATTAACAGTCAGTATTGCAAAAAATTATTATACCATTGTTACATTATATATTTATGATTCCAATAAATATAAAATTGACCAAAATATGAATATTTTCTACAATTGAAATTGCACAATGATGTGATAATAAAATAAATCATATCATATGTTTTAATACTGACAATTTTTTTTAGAATAGTAATGGTTCGTTATATGAAGAAAAATAATACTAAGTATAAGCAAGATATAGGATAGATGAAAGATAAATGAGAAAATGATTTTGGAAAAAAATATGGGTTAGGTGGACATAATTATTAAAAATTGATATAATGAAACAGAAAGCAAATATAGTTTTGATTAAGATTCCAATAAAATTAAATAAAAAACTTACAATTACCAAAAGTGTAAAAAAAAAGAAAAGCACATAGACAATTTTAATATAATATACTATATATATAAAAAAAGGGGTGAAATTAAGATCAAATGAGAAAATTACTTAAATAAGAAAAAGTTGATTAACTATAGCTAAAGAATGACATTAATTAATAATTAATAAACTACTGAAAGCCATTATGAATGATAGAAAAAAATATTTTTTTTTTTTAAATATTGTATATAAAAACAGAAAGATATAATATCTGACAAGGAAAAAAAAAATAGAATACGGTAATATAGAATACAGATAATTTTGAACAATTGTGTAATGAATATAGAAATATATATATAAACCATAACATCACAAACAATGCTTAAAATAAACTAATAAAATATCATTAATCTTTTGTCAAGGCAACACTCAGTTTTAATCTCAATCTGTTTCAGCCATTTGCTATCATTCATAATCTATTTCCATTCATTATCTGAGTGTTGCCTTGACAACAAATTGATAATATTTTATTGGTTTATTTTAAATATTGGCTGAGGTGACGTGATTTACATATGATAATCAATTAGCTATATGTACTTATAATTTAATATGTAGAAATATATTATATTTAATATTTTCATAGTTATGTGATGTAAATAAAGTACTTTTGTGGTAAACCATGTTTTTATTTTATTTATTACTTTTCATATGTTTCGATGAAATATCATTCATCATTGTCATGGCTAAGGTCTTAATGAAAAACTGTTAGATCTTACGTAATAACGAGATTGAGCATGAACCAAAAAAAAAAAAAAACAATCATTCTTATATATATTATTTGATGGTTGTTTATTCAGAATAGATGGATTATCAAAATTTTTATTTCCTTTGGTTTTATAATTAATTGATTTCAAGTTAATTTTAGAAGAAATAAAATAAGTGGTCTCCACAAGGCTGGAATATATTGAGCATCAACCGATTTATCTAAACCATCTCAGTCTTTTTCATATTTCAACAGATTCTCAAATATATTTTTCCAAATTAGCAAGCATTCTAGCATTATCAAAATCAGGCATGTAACCAATTTCTAAAAAACGTGAAGTCAAAACTGATGTATTTAACTTTTGATTGAAAACTTTTTTGTGCTTCCTTGAGTTTTGATGTTTCCATTATGTTTGTCAATGTTTCGTTCAAGAAGGTTTATCTATATACGCTCAACGCAATAATTTACCTGATTTTATAATCTCATTACCAAAATTACGCATTGAAAATACATTTTTTATTCATGACTTTCAAAAATATAAACAAATTAAAGGACTTTCTAAAGGATCTCCACAATCACTTGTAATTGCTGATCTCTTCATGAATAATTTTGAAAGCCAAGTATTAAATGCAACTAGTAAAAGATCTTCTATTTGGCTCAGATATATGGATGATACATATGTTTAATGTCTTGAATTCTTTTCTTGTTTTTCTTAATGATTGACATCCTAATATTAAAATTACCACAGAAGTTGAAAATAACAAAACACTTTCTTTTCTACATGTTTTAATTGCTAGAAAATCTGATGACTCTTTATCAATATCTGTCTACAAAAAATCCACTCATACAAACAGATATCTTAATTTTATTTTCTCATCATTATCCTGTTCATATATTTTTTGTAATAAAAAATCTTTTGATGAGAACATGGTTTGTTAGATAAAGATCACCTTACTCAAGACATAAAATTAACTAAAAACATTCTACTTTCTAATGGTTATAATAAAAACATCACATATAAAACTTTACATAGCAGTGATACTACGAAGAAAAAATCAATAAAATTGGCAACTCAACTAATTATAGTTATTTTATCTTATATTAAAGAAGCTACTGATAAGATTAGTAGAAGACTATTTAATTTCAATATTAAGAATATCTTTTCCACTAACAAAAAAAAATCCTCATTTTTTTCTGTAAATCTAAAGATCGAGTACTTTTGGAATGCCAAGGTGTCTATGAAATTCCATGTTCACAATGCTCAATAACCTATATAGGTCAATCCAATAGACAAATTAATGTCAGAATTACGGGCATAAAAATGCCTTCAATCAAAAGTTAAATATATCAGATTTTATTTCACATTTTTTCAGAAATTGGTCACACAATTGATTTTGATAATGCTAGTCATTATCATCATCATTATCAATCCACTGCAAAATGAAGGTCTCTCCAAGTTTAATCCATCTTCTCCGATCTTTAGCTTCTCTTCTCCACATCACCCTGCACACTTATCCATCTCACATGTGGTCTCTTTCTGGGTCTTTTACAATCTCTTGGAATCCAGTTTAAAATTTCAATTGTCCATCTATTATCATCTCTTCTAGCAATATGTCCAGCTCAACTCCACTTCAATCTTTTAATTTTTTCAATGAGGTCAGTAACACCTGTTTGTTTTCTTACCCATACATTGCATTTTCGATCTCTTCTTATACTCCCAACATACACCTCTCCATACTTCTTTGAGTGGTCTGAAGTCTCTGTATTGCTCTTCTATTGAGTGTCCAAGTCTCAGATCCATAAGTAAAGACCTGGTAAAACACATTTGTTAAAAACATTCCTTTTCAAACACATAGGCATATTTCCTTTTAGTATCAAGTTATTTCTACCAAAAGCACTCCAATCAAGTTTAATTCTATGATTAATTTCCTCCATTATGTTTCCATCTGTATTAATAATCTGACCAAGGTATTTGTAACTGTTAACTTCTTCTAATTCATCATAATCAATCTTTATTTTCATATTTTGAGCAAATCGATTAAACATTACTTTAGTGTTTTTAACATTTATCTTTAGTCCTACTTTCATCTGATAACACCTGCAACATTTCCTGCAGTTCTGAAGCATTATTTGCAAAAACAACTACATCATACTGCAAAATCTAAATGACATAAATAATCTCCATTTACTTTCACTCCTTTAGTTTCCCATTTTAATCCACAAAATACTTCTTGCAGCCTGCTGTAAAAAGTTTTGGAGATATGGAGTCACCTTGCCTTACACCTTTCTCAATGTTGATTTTCCTACTAACATTATGTAATCTAATTGTTGCTGTTGCATTTTTATAAATATTCTTTAACATATGACAATATCCTGGATCTATACCTTGATGATCCAATGCTTTAATCACTGAAGAAATGTTTATAGAATCAAATGCCTTTCCATAATCTACAAATCCAAAACATAATGACAACTCATATTCATTTGTCCTTTCTATAACTTCTCTCAGTATCTGAATATGATCTACTGTACTAAAACCACTTTTAAATCCAGCTTGTTCTCTTGGTTGATGGAAATCCAATGTTCTCTGTAGACGAGTTGTAATTATCTTGGTAAAAATTTTATATAAAACTGATAAAAGGCTGATAGGTCTATAATTTCTAATATCTTCTTTATAACCTTTTTTAAATATTAATATTATTACTGCATTCTTCCAATCATCCGGTACATCTTTATCATTTAGACATTTGGTATATAACTTTGCTAAAAATTTTCTGTTTCTTCACCTGCTTCTTTTAATATATCAATTATAATCCCATCATTACCTGGAGCCTTTTCTTTCTTCATACATTTAATTGCATTTCTCACTTCTTCATTTAAAATTCTGGGCAATTCGAAAGATGTAATAGATATAGGAGGTACTTGTTCTTTATAACTATATAATTCTTGATAAAAATTTTCTACCAATTTCATGATGTCATCTCTCTTTTTAGTAATAATTCCATCTTTTTTTCTTATTGCAAATATAAATTTCCTACCAATACCAAAATGTTGTTTTACATTCTTAAGATTTTTATTTTCTTCTACAGTTTTTCTTGCTAGTTCACAGTTATACTTTCTTATATCATTTTCAACTCTTTTCCGCACCATTTTACAAAATTCGAGATATTCAATTCTTTTTAGTACATCATTTTTGTATATCTTCATATTTCTTCTTTTCTTCATAAATTCTCTAGTCTCAGTAGAAATTTTATTGGTCAATTGCTGCTTTTTTCTACCAGCTATCTTTGTTGCAGTTTTTAAAAATGTATCAGTTATTTTCATATTAATTTCATTCAAATCTGAATCATGTTCAAAATCTACTAATACTTGAAACCGATTTGTAAGTTCTAATTTAAATTCATTAGAATGTTTCTGAAGATTAGGAATATCAACTGTAAATATTGTTTTTCTTAACAATTTTTGTCTTTCTAGTTTTACATTAACCCGTATCTTGCACCTTACTAATCGATGATCAATTCCTGTGTTAAATCTATTAAGAACATTACAATCTTGAAATATGTATTTCCTGTTAGTCAAAATATAATCCAATTCTGCTGTACCTTCATTTGGATGCTTCCATGTCCATTTTCTTTTAACATTTTTCTCAAAAAAAGAATTCATAATATAAAGTTTTTCTTTTTCTGCAAACTCCACAAGTCTATGTCCTCTCTCATTTCTATTACCATAACCAAAATTACCTACCGCACTTTCATCTTTCATTTATTTACCAATTCTAGCATTAAAGTCTCCCATAACAATTTTAAAATGTTGTTTACTCTGATTAAAAGCCTTTTGTACATCCATATAAAAATCTTCTACTACTTCATCACTATGAGAACTTGTTGGGGCATAAACCTGAATTATCTGCATTTGGTATCTGCTATTAAGTTGTATAACTAATCTTGCCACTCTGACTGATACACCATCAATCTCCACAATATTGTTCTTCCACTTTTTATTTATAATGAATCCTACTCCACTTGTATTTCCAATATTTGTGCCTTTATAATAGAATATATGTCCACTTTTTAAATCAATTGTCTCTTCACCTTTTCTTCTAACTTCACAAAGTCCAATAATATCCCATTTAATATAAGAGAGTTCTTCTTCTAATTCTTGCAATCTTCCTTCACTTGAAAGTGATCTGCAGTTGTAAGTACCTAAATAAAAAGTTGTCATCAAATGGCAGCCTGGATCCGCAATCAGGGGATTCTTAGCACCCTCCGCCTTCGGCCACCAACCGCTGCCTTGGTTGGTGACTTTACAGCCTCCTGGGAATAATGCTAGTAATACTTGCTAATTTGAAAAAGTATGATTTGAGAATCATGAGAGTATCTATTGAAATAGTAAAAAAGACTGAGTGGTTTAAATAAATCTGATAAAACACAATGTATTCTAGCCTTATGAAGACTACTTATTTTATCTCTTTCTTCTAAATTCAACTTAAAATCAATTAATTGTAAAACTAAAAGAAATAAAATTTTGTTAATCTACCTAGACTGAATAATCAACCATCAAATATATAAAAAAATGACTGCTTTTTTTTAGTTTACACTGAATTCAATCTCATTATTTAAGATCTAACATTTCTTCATTGCGATCCTAAACTTGACAATGATGAATATTTTGTCAAAATGTCGGGAATTTCAATAAACAAAATAATACATGGTTCAACACAAAAAAAGACTATATATATATATATAAACAATGCATAACACTAGCTGAAATCTCAATAAACTATTTTAAATGTTCCGCAGCTGTATTATTTCAATCACACTCCCAGTTTAAATAAAGAAAAGCTTGAATTTTGCAGCCCATCCAAAATAAATTCCTCTTTTGAATGGGCTGCAAAATTCAAGCTTTTCTTTATTTAAAGGAGAATGTGGTTAAAATAATATAGATGTGGGACGTTTAAAGTATATTATATATATATATATATGAGAATCAATAAGATAGCAGTTATAAAACCATATGAAAAATATTGAATTTATATAAAATGAATTAAATAAAGCATACAAAACATTGAAAAATTAAATAATATATAGATAAGAGGGAAGTGAATATATTAATGAATCTGGGAGCTAGAATTAAAACAGTTTTGTTAGAATGTTTTGATATTATAATAATAATAATAAAAAAGTTATATATAGGAAGTTAAAAAAAAAAATCAAGAATGAGATTGTTATTTAAAAGTAAAAACCATTAAAAGGCTAATTAAATATACCTGTAATAATAACTTCAGTGATTCATAAAATAACTTGCTTATGTAAAGATTGAAAAATAATTAAATGATGGAAGCCAAAACACAAAATGAGAGATGCAGAGAGGTTTACAATCAGTTCACAATTTGACAAAATTAAATGGAACATAGATATCCAATAGCTTTGTTAAATAAAGAATAGATGATAGATTAGAATCATTTAGCACTAAAAATAATATAGAATTGAAGGAGGATAGTCCAATACTGTTTTTAATATATTTGGAAGAAATGAAGGCAGTCACAAAAAGATTAAAAAGACATGATGAAACATCTTTAGAAATTTATGTAAAGATGACAATAAAAAAAATTAGAAATGGTAAAGAAAATAAAGTTGTTGTTTTTTTTTGTGGTAAATAAAAATAAAAACAGTAAAAAAATCTCTTTGAGTGACCATAAAATTATTTTGGGAAATAAAAAATAAAATTGATAAATGATGCAAAAATAAATAAATAAATAATTGATGAAGATTTAAACACATGGGAGTTATGCAAATGCATTTTAGAAAAAAAGATTGGGAAAAAAGATTCAAAGAAAAATAGGAAGATAGTCTGGATATGATTAATGAATGGTAAATAAAGCAAAAAAAAAAAAAAAAAAGGGAATGACCAGACAATCAAGATATGATATGATGGATACAAAAAGAAAAACGTGTGGCAGAAATTTGTTGATAATAATAAAATAGTTTTTAATTAGAATTTAAAAAAAAAAAAAGATTAATAAGATAAATAAGAAAGAGAGTAAAACATTGATAGAGAAAGAATTGGACAAAAATTTTGAGTTAATTTATCTACATAAAAATTGGGATGCATATGCAAATGATCTATAGCAGGATAGAATATCAATAACAATAAGAGTTAGGCAGAGACCATTTGAATGTGTATATATGTAGAAGTAAGCAGATTATTAGGAGTGGAACATTTTACGATAATAGAATAAGAGTAATTTATTTTTTAAAGCTTGATCAGAAGTACTGGCAATACAAATGGAGTAAACTATAAAAAAAATATTGAAAATGATAATTATTTATTACTAGTCTAGATATAATTAGAAAGAATGGAAATAATAAGTTTATGAAAAAGCAAGCATAAATTATGTGAATATGTAAAAAGTGTTTTTTTTTTTTTTTTTGAGATTTATGTTGAGACTGGATAATTTTAATATTAAGTTTTTGAATGGATAAATATAAAGTTATGGAAATGGGATAAAAATAATTAAAAATTTTAGATGTTAAAAAGAAATAGCAGATGGAAAGATATGATGAATGGCTAACTAACAGGTTACTTATTAGCTTGGACATTTTTAATTTCAACTAAGAGCAATTACATTTTATATCATCACCCGTGATTCACTTGTTTTTAATTTTTTTATTAGTAAAAGTATGCTCTAATTGTTTTGGCAACCTTTTTTTTTGTTTGTTTCAGATAAAAATAAGACATTCATTTAATTCAGTTTTGTATACCACAGAAATTTTCTGAAAAGGGAACATATTATTTATAAATTAATATGGGTAATCCTACAATGTTAAAATTTAGACAGTGTTATTTATAATACCACAAATAAGAAAATAATGAAATACCACACATTTTACTAATACAACAAATTAAGATTTTTAAATGCTTATCTTTAGAAAGAAAAAGGAAATTAACTAAGTTATATTTATAGTGTTACATCTCTTTTCATTAAAAATTTTCTAATTAATGTTTATAAAAGATTCAAACTCAAACTTTCACACAACCCTCAACTCTCCATGCCATCTCATCAGATTTTCAATGAAATGGATGGCTGAAGATTTGTGGGTTGGAGTAGTTTGAAGCCTGTCCATTAAAGTATGAACATTAGCTATCTTAATATAAAGCTAAGCACTGATTGTATATATGTGTGGAGATAGTAATCTGGACCAACTGATGATTTCTGGTTTAGCATGAAATACATATATTGGTGATTATTTATCTTCTCAATATGTGTATGATCAGGTGGGCAGCAATATGAGATGGCATGGAAAGTTGAGGGTCGTGTAAAAGTCTGAGTTTGAATCTTTTATATTACATTATATATGTGCACATGTGTGAAAGCCTGTACAGTATATTAATTTACATAATTAATGTTTAATAAATAGTAATAATTATTTATAAAAGTTTATGAATAAATAACTCACATGTGTCAATGCCTTGGTACATTTTATCAATAAAGTTATCTAATACTTTTCGCTCATCTTCTGGTAAAACAAGCTGATCACAACGTTGAACCCACTGACTTAATGGACTTTAATTAAAAAGCAGTAAAAACAGTGTAAGTTATGTGCATGTAGTTGTATGAATATTTTATAATTTTAAAGCATGTATTGAAAGAGACCACTACAATTAAGTAATAAACATTTTATCATCATTAGTGTAATTTGCTATAATCCCATTTTGTGTTCAACATTTATTATAAATAATAAATATATTACAAGATGCATGGTAAATATTACAATTAAAAGCCACCAATTAATACATATTTTAGAAAGCAATAATCTATATTAAATTTGATCAAATATCTCTCAACGCAATTATGATAAAGTGGGAAAAAATATCCATATTCATCTACAGAATAAGTTATTTATTAAAAAACAAATTTAGACAATCATTTTTGCCAGATTCAACATCAAATCTATGGAAATGTTTTATATTATTACTTAAATTGACTTTAAATAATATTCATAAAGCAGAATCTTTAAGTATTCTTTTTAATAATCTTATAAATTTTTAATTCATTGTAAATATGTAACATTAGAATAAGAGGTGATGTTGAATCTCACAAATGTCATTATCTAAACTTATTACCCTAAAACATAATTCAGAACTTAGAAGAAAATGGATTCATGTTTATCTGCTTTGTGGCTAGATAATAGTATTGTTAGATGTTTAATTAAATTTAATATAGACAATGTAAAAAATGCATTGTTCTTAAAATATTACATTATAACTGATACTGTTTAATTATAGTATTACACATTTATGGCAAATTTAAATAAATTTGTAAAAACATCTCTATAGATTTGATACTAAGCTTCGCAAAATTTTATCGAAATTTGTTTCAAAATAAATAACTCAAGTAATAGATGAAAATAGATTAATTTTCATTGGAATTTGATATTGGATGATGATATTGCAAAATATTTAATTAAATTTAGTATAGATTGCACTTCAGATTTATCCATGCATAAATATGTTCACTAATATTACTTTATATTAACATTTATTCTGGATTTAACCAAACATCTACTGAATAGTAGACACCTTTCATGGATGTTGCAAATACACCCAAAAATCTTCAGCATTCCTGAATGATTTCTTTTAATAAAAAGATGGCTGGTGAGATCCAATCAAACTACTGGTATAATGCTAATATCAACAACAAGCAAATGTATATGTGGAAGAATCTAAACTATATATATTAATATATTTATTGATTATTTTTATAAGTAAAAGATGTCAAATGTTCTTTTAGGTTTTTCCATATGCAAAAAACAAGTAAGAAAGATCAACACTTGATAACATCATAGTTAGTTAACTTTTTCCAAGAGAAATCCAAAAAAGAGGTCTGGTACAACTTTATAGTATTAAAAAAAGACACAAAGTCTTCATTCTCTTATTTTTCATGCAGTCAACACTGATCATCTTATTAAGTCTGATGATATTAACTCTTTATAAATTTAATAAATAGGAAAATAGATTTATGCAAGAAAGCATAAAAATATATAAAAGACACAATTCTTTAAACTGAAAAGGAAATACTTTATACAGTTATTTAAAATATAGAAACTACTAATCACTTATACAATTGCAGAATGATCCCTACTAATATGCTTTGGTATATATTTTTTCTCTTTCTATATTGATTATTTTGATGTTCAACATTTTTTTTAATATTATAAAGTTACATTTGATCTCTTCCAGCTTTGGAATTCAATCATTACTATTTAGAAAAAGATTAATTGTGATGTTACTGAATCTTTGATCTCTTACTGTCCTTCATCATCATCATTTTCAACCATTATCAATCTACTTCAGGATAAAATTCCCTCTAAGTTTAATCCAGTTTCTCTAATCCATAGCCACCCTTCTCATAATACCAGCAACCTTTCTTATTCCATTCATCATAAGTGGTTTCTTGCTATATTTTTTACAATCTTTTGGGATTCAATTTAATTAAAATATCAACTGTCCATATATGATCTCTTCTAACAATATATTCAGCCCACCTTCAGTTCAGTCTCTTAATTCTTTCAATGATGTTAGTGATATCTGTTTGTTCTCTCACTCATGTTTTCTCTTTTATGATCTCTTCTTGATACTCGTAATATACAATTTCACCATACATCGTTGAGTGATCTGAAGTCTCTGCATTGTTCTTCCATTAACTATCCAAATCTCAGATCCAAAAGTAAACACATTATATTAAAACTTTCTTTTTTGAGTGTGCAGGCACATTTCCTTTTGATACTAAGTTATTTTTACCAAAAGCACTTCACCCAAGTTTAATTCTACGATTAATTTCATCCATTATGTTTCCATTTGTATTAATAATCTGATAAAAGGATTTGTAGTTGTTAATTTCTAATTCATAATTATCAATCATTATTTTTTTCTTTCAGAAATCCACAGGACTTTAGATTTTTTAACATGCATTTTGAGATCTATTTTCTTATTTTCATCTGATAATTCTTGCAACATTTTCTAAAGCTCTGAAACATTATTTGTAAAAACAACCACATCACCTGCAAAATCTAAATGATTTAAATAATCTTGCTTCCCATTTTAATCCATGAAAAGGCATTTGGTTAAAAAAGCATTCCCATGGTGAGTAAAATTTTGGATCATTGAGATATAGACCCAGGATAATGCCATATTCTGGAGAATATATATCAAAATGCAACAGCAGTGATTAGATTACATAATGATACTAAGAGTATTAATAATGAGAAGAATTTATGACAAGCTGATTCCATATCTCCAAAACTTTTTACAGCAGAATCTACAAATCCAAAACATAATAGCAATACTTACTCATTAGCTTTTTTTATAACTTTATATAAAACTTGGATTGTCCGCTGTGCTAAAAGTACTTTTAAATTCAGTTTGTTCTTTTGAGTAATTAAAATGCAAAGTTCACTAGAGATTCAATGTAATGATTAGAAAAGTATAAGTTATTTTCTTATTAATTTCAATCAACTGTGAACCATCTTCAAAGTCTGTTAATATTTTAAAACGATTTGGAAGTTCTAATCTAGATTCTCTGGACTTTTCCTGAAGATATGTCTTTTATATAGTTTTTGTCTTTCTAGTTTTGCATTAACACACATCTTGCATTTTACTAATTGATGATCACTTCCTATGTTGAATATATTAAGAATATTACAATCTTGAAATACATATTTATTGTTAGTCAAAATATAGTTCAATTCTGCTGTATTTCATTTAAATACTTCCATATCCATTTGTTTTCAATTTTTCTCAAAGAAAGAATTCAAAAGATAAAATTTTTCTTGTTCTGCAAACTTCACAAGTTTGTTCCTTCTCTCATTTCTGTCACCATAACCAAATGTACCAAGAGCACTTTCATTTTTCAATTGTTTAACATTTCTAATATTAAGGTGTCTTATAACAATTTTAAAATATTGTTTGATCTGATCAAAAAAACTTTGCATATCCATATAAAATTTTTTAATTTCTTCATCACAAATAGAATTTGTTGGGGCATAAACTTGAATAATCTGGAATTAGTATCTTCCATTATTTTAAATAATTAATTTTAACACTCTCCCTGCCCTAGTTGTTCTTCCTCTTCTTATTTATAATAAATTCTACTCATTTGAGTTTCCAATATTTGAGCGTTTGTACATATCTACTTTTTAAATTGTGTTTCACTTTTTCTTCTAATTTCCCAAATTTCAGCAATGCCCCATTTAATATTATAAACAATTATTTCAATTAATCAGCAGTTGTAGATACCTAAATAAAAAGTTGTCTTAAAATGGCAATCTGTATTTACAATCAGGGGATTCTTAATAAATTTCTGCTTTCAGCTTCTAACTGCTGCCTTAGATGTTGACTTTTATAGCCTCTGGGAAGTAAGGATCACAATTTAGTTTTGTCCATCATAATTGTAAATACCTATAATAATAAAAAACATTCACACATACATAAATTCTGCTTTCAAAAAAACCCAATTGATATTTCAGTTAAACTATCAAGCAACTGAAAAGAAAAGCCATGTGTTTACTGATCTTAAACTCAGAGATAAAAAGCTAATAAACTCATCACACTGGTTCATAAGTATTGGTGAGTAACCATCTATGTTTGGTGATCTTTTTAGAAACCATCTATGTTCATTTATCATCTGAATAATCATATAGTAGTAGGAATTGCAGTGACAAGAATGTATGGAGTAAACATGAGGAATTCATCCAAATCACTTTCTTTAATTAAGGCTTCAGGGAGAAATCAAATGGTCCCTTTAAGTTAACAGTAAATTCCTTTCTGCAGGTTGGTCATTCTTACATACAAAAAAATCCTCAAAGATCATTTGACATATATAAAATAAAACTATGACAAACTATAATAGTCTACAAATTTTAATATAAAAAAATAATCAACTGTGCATGCATAAAATTATTCCAAAATTAAAGATTTTGTGATAGTTATAAAAGAATCTATTTACAACATATTTAATAAGGAATGGGTTTAAATCTTAGTAATCATAAAATATTTATTACCTTGTTCCAACACCTTGACCATTTATTCCTACAAGAGCAAATAATGATTTGAATCCATCAGTAGTAAACCACTATAAAGATAAAATCTCAAATTAATTTATTAATGATATTAACAATAATTAAATCCGTAGATATGAGATATTATTTAAGTGTTCCATTTTATCTAGGCAATAGAGCTCTACGATAAACAATAACACTTGATTACTTAATTTGGTTTACTACTGGTTACTAGTACTTTAACAATGATCTAAAAATCTATATGTTTAGATATTCAAAAGATACACTGCAGACTAATTTTAGATGATTGCAAGGAAAAAATCTAGAGAAGTTTTTAGAAATAGGGACAAAGTATTAAAAATTAGTTTAAAACTATGCAAATTATAATATTTCTTGCGAGTGTGCAAATGTAAAACTTGAACACTGAAAAAAAAAAAAAAAGCTTTTATACAATATTGTTTTGTTAAAAAGACTTTTGAAAATTTCTATTGGTGGTAAGTGGATATTTAGTAAAGTAAAATATGTACACTTAATTCATATAAAAGTGGCAAGTTATGAGACAATATAATTCATTAAAAAATGTATAATAGTCAATGATGAAAAAAGTCAATGAGTAGTGAGATTATCAACTCCATCATTGCAATAATGAAAGTACTTTTGAAAATTCAAATAAATGATAAGTTAATCTGTATAATTATTTTTATATAGTCATCAGGAGTCAATGTTGGATAAAGCATTAATGAATTAAAGAGTGGGATTTTAAAATAATCCTGTTTAATTAAAATGTCTGATTTTTTTTTTTTTTTTTGATTGTTAGCTTTCTCAATATTGATAATGAGAAATCAAATCTTTCCAGTTTACAAGAGAATAATTATAATTTTATTTTAATTGTAAAGTTTATATTAATTTTTTAGTTCATCCAGGTATTTTTAATTTAAATAATACAGATGAGAGCCAAGTTCAATAATAAGCACATTATTGAATAAACTAAAAATAAAAGACAACTAGCACATTATAATTAAAATTTTTCATTTTATAGAATGCTATTAAAAAAAAATTATTCTTAAATCAATTTTAGATACTTATTCACAAATTTGTAATTCTTATAGCAAGCTTTCCGACTATATGGAGCGTGATAACTCAAACGTACAATAGATGACTATGAAAGGATACAGTGTTACAACTCTGCATATATATTTTCTGGAGTTGAGATGATGACACTCATTTAAAGATAGCTATTAATGGTAATGGTTCTACATAAAAGATGCATGTCATCTATCTGAAGGCAGTTTATATTAAAATAGTGGGATAATAAAAAAAAATGCTAATTTTATATCATGCATGGTAAAAGATTGGCAGCTCTTTATGAAAGACATATTTTCCATGCTCATTAATAAATATTATTTATCTCAATAAAAAGTATTGGGGGGAGGGGGAAATCATGGGTTTAGTGCTTGAAAATATAACCCCCCCCCCCAAAAAAAAAAAAAAAACCCCTATATGTGGTGAAGATAGTAATATATTAAAGAAAGTCATATTATTTATTTTTAAAGCAGACCAAGACTCATCTGATCAATTCACATTTATTTTAAATTTTTATTCTCTAGCTAATAGTAGGTAGAAACTCATTTACTTACCAATAGCTGATGGGCCAGCATCTTTCTGAAAGGAAAATCGTAAGATAGCTTGCAATATGAAAAAATTTCAAAATTACCATGCCAAGCCCAGATTGAATTCACACCATCACAAAGTCAAAAATACTATTTATGAATTTTTTATGACTATTTAACCTTATTATTTTCATTAGTTATTATCTAATATCAAAATAATAATGAACAATTTTCTCATTTTTTTTTGCAGCCAAGATATTTAAAAAAAAAAAAAAAAATTTCTATAATTATGGAATTAGAATTCTGATGCTTTACTATAGGTTATTTTTGAATAAATAAATAATAATAAAAAAGTTTTAAATATACTTGCATACAATCAATGTCAGTAAGTCTTTCTAAATATTTCCCAATCATTATAATCTATAAGGATTTTTTTTTTCCATATTTAACATTTATAAAATAATAAAATCTTGCATTAAGAAACTCAAAATTTATGCATTGTTTTTTATAGATTCCAGAATTAAAAAAGTTACTAAAATCAAAATAACATTATATTCCATTATTTTTAGAAGTATGTACTGAGAGCTATATTTTAAACTTTAACAAAAAAACTTCAAATTTGTATTGGTAGCATATCTTCATCATCACAATCTAGAGTTTAAATTCAGAGGTCAAACTTTTTTTTGTAAATCTCATTCTTTTACACAGTTGCCCCACAGGCAACATAGTTAATCATTTAATTATAGCTATTCTTCATTAGAGTTTCATCAAGGATAAATAACTGCTCAAACCCTCATCACCTAAGAATTGGCGAGCCTGGTAGACATCTTTTTAACAGCTTTTCTTGGAGGGGGGGGGGGGGAATGGACCAAAAAGAGATTCTGCCTTCAGCGAACTATTTCTTATTCTACCTTTTTTTTTTTTTTAACTTATAAATTTTAATGAGGTGCTGATGTTTTTACTATTTTGTCATAAAAAAAATGGTTGTTTTCAATTCCCAAAACATATTAGTTTTAAAGTGAATTATTAAACTTTTGTATAAATTTCACTTAGAAATTAGTTTACCATTATAAACTTGTTAATGTTTTTTTAGCATATATCAATTTTAATTTTTATTTGATTTATTATGGCAGTAAGAACAGTCAAGAAAAAAATTAATAATGTTTTGCAGTGGGAAACAGCTACTTATCATTTTATACAATCGATTTTTTAAAGAATAATAAGAATTGTTTAATATCAATTATTAATCATCATGACTTCTTTAACTTACAATTAATTAAAGTGGTGACATCTATCTCCGAATTTCTAAGTCAAAATAAAATGTAGATAGAAAATCATGTGATGCACAATAGAGATCCTTTTATCAAAAGGCCAAACTAACTGCAGTTAGCTTGCAAGATTTGAAATACGAGGCACTCTCATACTTGGAGCCCAATAGTGGCTTGAAAGTCTGAATTCAAATCCACTATATTTATAGTTAGCTTGCAAATGAAATCAATAAAATATAATTTCTGATATAGAATTAGACTTGAAATTCCTACATATACTTTGTGTTTAAAAATTTCAAACTGGTCTGATTAGAAAGTTAAAAGTAAAAAAAGTGGCTACTAAATATGAAAAGTCCAAATCCAATACTTCCTAAATAATACAAGTACTTAGTCATAAACAAACATCTAGAATTTATAGATTTATTCAATAATTGTATATTTTGACTTTAGACTGATAAGACCTCTATGTATTTCATTTGATAAAATATATATATAGATATTTTCTAATGAGGTCAAATAATGTTCAATAATAATAATTTTGTCTTGGTGAACCAGACCAAGATTTTTTTTTTTTAATTTTCTTTAAGAATACAACCAATAATTTTTGCTCCTTAGCTAATTATTTTTATGTAGAGTCAATAATTCAGCGCAATTAATATTTAATATTATAAAGATTTATAATTTAATATAAAAATATATATACCTATACTAATACAAACAATGTAACCACATATTCATCAATAAAGATTATGTTAAAAGTAATATAAAATTATAATTATTTGTAAAAAAAAAAACAACAACAAAAGAGCCTACCTAATGAATCATTAAAAATTCCCATAATTTACCATATTAAACGTTAGATAAATAAATGCCTAGGTTTCTAGAGTTACAATTTGCTGATGATTATGCCATTCTTTGCAATTTAAATGTTGACTAAAAGAATGTTTAATATTTTTAATGCAATCTATAAAAACTTTGATTGCTAATTAATATTCAAAAAAGGCTGGTGCTTTATTAACCAAAAATGAGGGAAATAAATCTTCAGCAATTTTTAGCGTGAATATTTATCAACTTGAGAATATAAATTAGTTTAAATATTTTAATAGCTTTTTAGATATAAAAGTGAACTTGGATATTCAAGTCCACCCTACACACTCTAATATGCTGCCAATGAAATTAACAAATTAAAAGATAAAGTATTTCATTATAGTGATATAAATACTGAAACTAAATTAGTTGTGAATATGAGTTATTTTGCTTGATTTATTGTATAAAAATGAGGATGGCTTTGATATAATACAAAGAGATTGAAAAAAATTAAATTTAATAACGTTATTCAGAGGCAAAATTGAAAGATTACTTAATTTATGTTGATATTGAATCTACTACTATTAAGGTCACATCGTTGATGGACACGTGAAGATTAAATAACAATAGACATCTATTAAAAACACTTTACAATTAATATAATTTCATAATAAAAGTAGATCCATTTACATTAGAAGTATCTCAAAAATGTTGCAATATTAATGTTTTCATTGAAAAGAATATGGCTGAGGATGGAAAACAATTGAGAGTTACACTTGGACAAGATGTTGAAGTTTTGCAGAAAAAAAGTTTGGTGTAAAAGAAATTAAGACAGCAAACAAACTTTACGATCAGTGTATGATATAAATAGCTGTATTTATCATTCAGAAAGGTTTGTATAATCATAATGAAATTCACTGTTAACTTTTTTTTTATCTTTCTTACTTTCTCACTCTCATTTTTTTTTACTGAATAGGAAATACCATACTTATTTATGAGTAGTTGCTCAAGATATTTAATTTTTGCACCTTGTGTGTGTGGGCATTCATACTAAATTTTATTGTAATTAAATGATAATTATTTACATTAAATAAATAGTAATTCTTAAATCTAGGAACAATTTTTTTTCTGCAAAAAGTTTAGATTATTTATCATTCACAACTATGGTGAATCATTACAATTTATAATACTAATTGTAAAAAATGGTATGACTAATAATGAAGAAACATTAATTAAGTTGGATACAATTATTATTTTTATTAAAACAGCAAAACCTACCTGATGAATATCAGGATCATGTAATGCTAGATTCAAATAATACAGAAGTGTATCTAGACGAAGCTGGAAAAAAAACAAATTAACATAAATACTATGTATAATTTATTTCTGCAATTATTACATATTTTAAAAATATGTTATTAAAAATTATTTACCGAAAACTCATCTCCAAGAAGCCTATGAGCGAACTGTTCATCCTCATTGAAAGTATTTTTAGAAAATTGTGAAAAATTGGATATCATATCTTCTTTGTTAGTTGCCTTTAAATAAATACACAGACATATATAATATTTATGAAGCAATAATTTTCAAATGCTAAGAACACTTAATCAATTTAATAAACTAGTAAAGGATTCTTTAAGTATATGCACCAAAATTATTACTTTATAAATATTATATATTCTCAGAGTTAAAGGTTATTAAAATTAATAAAATATATATATGAATAAATATTTGCTAAAGTTGTTATAGCAAAATTTTTATGCAATCTAATAAATAAACTATCTAATGATTAAGAACATATTATTTACACTTCACATATTTTCCTCTTGTGATTATCATCATCTTAACATATATTTTACTTGTACTAGAATCAAATACATCTACATTTGCACTTGGTTTACTGACCTAATGTGATATATTTCTTGGAATGTGGACAATGATAGCTCATATATTATATATATATAATCAAAATATTCTAGAATAAATACTAAAAAATTCAATATGCCTATATAAAATAAAAATAAAATCTTTGCTACAGCCAGTTTACAACATTTTACTCAAGACAGTGTAAAATGCTGTAAGTTAATTATAGCGAAGATTTTATTTTTATATTATATAGGCATATTGAACTTTTTAGTATTTATTCTAGAATATTTTGATTATTATATTTATTTTGTGTTATATTTTGGATAGAATATTGCTTTAGTGATTGTAATCAGTATAAGTTATAAAGCTAGGATTTGTGACTGCAGAAAAAATAATAAAGAATAGAAACTTAAATATAGAATGATATTGTAAGTTAATAGCAATAAAAAAAGATTGCTGATAGATAAAAGAAATGCGAATAATAATGCCGAAAAAGCTGAATGGATTTAAGTATAGAAAAGACTTGTATTGTTTAATTAGAGCATTAAGCTATTTTAAACTAATTAAACAAAAGAATACAGAGGAAGAATTAGTTTAATCAATATTTGAAAGACTAATTGCAGGTAAAAGGTATGTACACTGATGCAATTAAAAGCTTGATGATAATTTGTGAAAAGACGCATTAGTGAGGGGGGGAGAGCTTAATGTAAATAGCTATTACCTTTTATAATAATTAATACTGGATATTAAACTGTGAAAAGGTATAAATAGTGTGTGTTTGAAAAAGCATGAGCTTTTTCCTTACCCTTCGTATGATGGTGCTGTTGAGTCATGGAACGTCAGAGAAAGGACTGAAAGAAAAAGCTGTTGGAAAAGTTGTAGCGACTTTTCTATTATGAGAGACGTCATCCCAAAGACCAAGCCTCTATAGATGCAAACATAGGGAACTTAAACAGACCATACCAGTCTTATTTTTATTTGTGTATGCCTGATAAGACTCATGAGAAAGTCAGATTGTGAGTATAAGCAATTTTTCAGTTATTTACTCAGGTCTGTGAATAGTGATGATAGTAGTTAGTGTTTAATTACAGGAATATTAACATTTAGTGGGAAATAGTCTTTCAATTCAAGTACTGATTGGATCATGTTAATAAATCCAGACTTAGGAAGATATATGGGCTGGAATAACTGCCGGATGGTCAGTTGTTAGTAGTCATTAAAATTACTGAAAGGCCCAATTGTATATAATGTGTTATGTATATTAATGTAAATAAATATATTTTCATCTTTATTTTGATGTTATTCTTTAAAACTTATAATCTATAATTTTTGTGATTTTAATGGCATTCTGTTTCATACTTAAATATACAACATTTTGTTTGATATTATATATATATATATTTAATATTAGAAAATGAAAGATAATTTAAAAACAAGAATAATTAGACTTATTGATCAATACAAGAAAGCAAAGGACAACCCTAAGTGTAATTGAATGTGGACTTATATTTTATTTCAGTAAAGTAAAAATATTAAATAAAAAATGCAATGATCACAAAAGAAAAAAAAAATATGTATTTCATCACATATTCAAGAGAAATGATTCAATGAGACAATAATATACAACTCGAGATATAATTTGAATGTATAAAACTATAAATAATGCACTGATATTAGGAATTTATGTATTAACACAATTACAACAAGAAAGTGTTGAAAGCATGCTAAGTTGAATGAAAATTATATAATAAAGATTCTGTGATTGGATAAAAATTAATATTCACAGTAGAGTTGTCTTCAGAATTACATTACATGAATAAATACAGTTACACAAAAACAATTACATATATCAATAGCAATAATTTATTCAAAAATTATCTAGTAAAGCATGAGTAATCAATGAAAAACAATAGAATCTAGTTTAGTGATCTGGTTATTGTGATATCTTTACGTTCATTGATTACTCATATTTACATAGATGGTTTCAGAGTAAAGCAATTACTGCTAGATGCTGATATAAAATATACACTGTATACAAGATTCATTGATGCTTGTTTTGAATAAAAAATACATATTTATATACAAAATAGTATTTATATAATTATCCTTGGTACTCAATTTTATAGTCTGTGAATCAAAAGCAAAATGACTAAAAATCAGTCTAACAAAATGAAAAAAAAATCAATATGAGCTACCCTTACTCTTTATCATTTTCTTCAATCTGACTAATAATTTTTGCCAATAACAGTTCAATTCAGCATATTTTAATGTGATTTTCAACATTTGACACTTTAGTTAGGATTCATTTAATTTGTCACATATGACTACTACTCAGTCAAATATTAGTATATGGATTTTTTTTCATGGTGATTTGGAAAGCTTTAATCTTTTATTTAATACTGCATATTTTTCCTTTATTTATTTTAAAAGTATTGTTTGTAATCATTTGCATGAAGTCTAATATTGTCTCTCCAATAACTTATTTTATCTTCTGTGTTTTTTTTATTATTTTATTTACCTTTTTGTACTCTTTATCTTATTATTTATTTCCTAAAAAATATTCAAGCTATCACTTCTGGAGTTTGAATGTCACTTGACGGTTTGATCAACTAATCATTTGATTATATTGTCTATTATACTCTTTTATGTTCACTTTCAGATGATTCATTTTCTGATAATAAATGTGTTATTTATTAATAGTTTTTCTTATAACTGAGAGCTTTATATTTTTCATAATAACTTCACTGTTATGGTGATGTAATAAAAAATAATTTCATTTTTCTTTATTTTGGATTTTATAAAAGTTCAAACTAAATTTTCATTCTTTATTTATCAAGTTTACCTTTCTGTTTTTTTTCCAGTTAAAACCATTAAACATCACATGATTACTATTTGCTATGCTTACACAAGCTGTTAAAACAGAGGCAAAACTCTCTATACAGTAGTGCCACCCAGAGTAATCAATGGATGCAAGGTTTGTGCATAAAATTCCTATCTAGTGTCTACTCATCCAATATCCCCAGACTAGTTTCTAATTTGTGATTTTTCATTAGTGAGGAGCCTTGGATCTGAGAGTATTGCACAACCCTTCTTACATCCATTGAATATTCTGGCTTGCACTACTGTATAGAGTTTTGCCTCTGTTTTAACTTTCCAGTTTTTAAAAAATTTCTAAAACTTTTATCCTGCTTTTTATGAATACTTTATTATTTGCTAAACACTATTAGAGAATACTTATATAGCATTAAAAGCTAATGTGCTTCAACAATAATGTTTTTTTGATTTAAAAAAAAAAAAAAAGTTTCAAAACATATATAAAAAGAGAGATCTATCATTAAGAATGGAAAAAACAACAAGAAACTGTATAAATTTTATAAATAATCTACACAAATTCTAAGATGTAGCTTGAGATTAAAGTTTTCTTATGAAACTATTATTTTTCTCTTGCTTTCCCTCTCTGTTTCTCATATATATATATATAATAGACTAAATCACTACCATTATTATATGTAATATAAAGATACTATAAAAGAATTTAGACGTTAATATCTATGAGTATGAAATTAATACATTGAAAATAGACTAAGTTATTAAAATAAATAAAATCTGCTATAGTGTCTTTATATTATATATAACCATATGGTTAGGTTTGATGTTCATCAAGCCATATTTTATCAATCTATTAAATAAAAATTTAAAATTTTAATCAATTGTAATCTTATTTAAATCTATTATTTGAATCAGCAATGTAGTCTAATGGTTATTAATTTCAGTGAAGAAAATAGGTCAACTTAGTAGATAGGTCTTTCTAGGATAGTAAATAATCAGATTGTCCAACATATATATCAGCTCTCTGCCAGGTTGTGTGTGGGCATGCTATAATCTGACAGATAAATTAGTTTCAATATTATGATATAATAATTTAATATTATTATTCTCAATAAAACCATACAATTATTTCAATGTTTTTATTGTTAAATAATAGTTTACAAACAAACTTAAGATTAGAGTTATTTTAAACTAAGTAATAATTCATCATTACATTTTTTTTGCATTCTAAAATATTAATAAATCAAATTTAAAGATAGAGATTTGCTAATTTTAAACAAATATCTCTACTAAAAATAAGAAATTTGATTGGTTTATTGATTTACTATCAGCCCCCTTATATGGAGATCATTTCTGACTGGCAAGGAAATCTATCTATTGTTTAAAACATATTAATTGTTTGAAATTTATTATTTTCTGTAGTAAAAAATACAAATTATTTGTTATTAATAATTAATAAACCATGGAGTAAATCCTAAAGTATTGCATTCACAAAAGAACATATTATGACTATCAACTGATAATTTGAAAATGGTAATTCATGAATAAGACCAAAGCTGAAACAAGAAAATGGCTACCAAAGATAAATTCAACTATAAGGATAAGAAATTCATAAGCATTAATTTTTATAAATTACTTTATAATTATTTCATTTATAACAGCCTTAAATTGAATGTTGCTATTATGAACTTAAAATTGTGATAAAAATTAATTTTGGAACTTTCCTCCATAAAGGAAAATTAAAAGCGAACTATATTAAAAGTTATACATTATTTTAATTGCTAAATAATTTTTCTAGTGCACTCATAAAATACTTTGTTACATGGAACACTATTTTTATATTTATTGTATTCAAACAGAAGATATGTTATAAATTATATTTGTTATAATTTTTTTTTTAAATTCTACATTGTGACCTAGCAGTCTAAGAATTAAACTAAACGTATATGCCATTAATTTTTACCCAGCATTATAGAATTTATAGAACATGCTAAAAATAATTAAAATCATTTTATTATGTTGCAATTAGCAATAATAGTAATTCATACTAGTACATTTCATTAGTTATAAATGAATATATTATTAATACTAAAGTTCTCAGAAGTGTTTTATTGAAATTCTTAATATTAAATGACAGAAATTATCTCAAATTTACAAAAAAAAAAAACTGGATATGAATTTATTAAACCTTAGTGGAATTGTCACGATTATTATTTTGCCAATATTATTTCACAGTTCACCTTAATTCCAAATTTATAATTCATCATAGTAATAATATTGTGAATTTTGTAAGTACAATAGAATATTTACTGGATAGCTAAGTTATGCATTAAAATAAAATAATTATATACAGCAATAATAAATGAAATCAATGTTCATCTTCAGCGTTGTATTTTCTTCTAATTTAAAAGGGTTAAAATGTTTTCGAAAGAAAAAGAAAAGGTTTGGGGAGGGGTTCCTGACAGAGATATTTTAAATGCTGGCTCTGGTTAAGCATTTATCATAAAGCTTGTAGAGGAATTGGCAATCCTCATTGTTCATAACTTACAAGCTTAAGAGATAGGGTCATGTGATCTATGAATTGATCTATGACTCTTATTTTGACCATGATTATTTAATGATTTGAAATTCTTTACGATTATTAATAAATGTTTACTCGATGTATCCAGAAACTTATGATCCCAATGAAATATATTGAAAATGCATACTTACAAATACTTGTGATAAATAATAAAATTTATCATGATGCTATTATGGAGGATAATTTTCCATGTTAATAATATATTAGAAGTTAAAAGCAGAAGTTGTCATCTTTCTATAATCAATTGGTGCATACAAGAAAAAAAAAGTAGTTAATCGTTATATTTACAAAGGAAAAATGCAATGAGAAATGTGAAGTAATTATGATATTATTAAACAGTAAAAGACATTACAAAACCTTCAAATAATTCTGCAGTTTTAAATCATTACTTTCAAGTTTTTCCTTTCTTCACAGAAGAAACCTTACCTAATAATATCTTTTATTTTAATTTAATGTGTAAGTTATTATAATTCTATGTATATTTAATATCCATAGGTCCAGCAGCTGGCTTGCTCATGAAACAAGAGATTAGCAGTAATGTCTAAATTTAAGTATATGTTTAGATTAAAAAACAATCACAAGGAATGTAAAATCAATTAAGATAAATTGTTAAATTTTATTATGTTATTTTTTTTGATGTTTTCTTGGTAAAGCTACAATTATTAAATGATCACAGAAGGTAAAACTTAATTTCGATTATTTAATATTGTACTCTGTATTGTATCATGCAACTAGTTATCGGTGATATTTGTTACCATTGAAAATTACTTTAGAGTAGACAATTACTATTCTAATTTCCATATATTAATTGCCGATTATATTCAGTTTGTTTGGTGTTCACACTTATCATGCAAACGTTTATTTATGAGATTTGGTTGTTGCCATGTTGAATAGTCACGACATAGTGCTGTTATGTATTTTTATATTCGTCATCTCACGTGAGGCGTACTTCTTCTATTACCCTGCATGATAGTGTGAAATTATGATTGTGTGAATTGCATATGATACCTATGGACTTTTGAGCTAATTAAGGCCCATATTACTATAAAGAATTTTATATATTTTCTTGAATAAGGGATTAACCGTCCTTTCTCCTCATATCCCTATAGGTGTTCCAGATAGTGATACCTTGATAGCAGACCATCTAAAGTCATGAGATGACTGTGATCTAGGTTACATATTTATCTGCCTTGGCTCATCACTGTTATACTTATGGATATATTGCATATGGCATTAAATTTCATTCCATTAATTCTTGATGGTTTAATATTTAGTGACCATAAAATCATCACTGAGAAGGTATGAACTAGATCTGTGGACAATGTCAGTGTCAATGATACCAAATAGTAATGACCCTGTTAAATATTAATTTATGATACTATATTATTGTACCAGTTTACTATCGGCTCAAAGTGATACCAAATGTACACACTGTACCGGACATCACACAGCGGTACAGAGATATGAGACTCGAACTAAGGTTTTTGAGAATGAATCCCCGACTAAGATAAGAGAGCTAGAATAATACATAATTATATAAACCATTTTATGTTTAAAAAAAATTAACCAAATAAAGATTCGAACTCTGGATAGGATTAAAAGATACTTTAGTTTAATATTATAAAAAAACATTTTAACGTATTTTATTTATATAATTCACGCTAGAATATTTTGATTATGCTTACATCTGTAGTTGTTATGGGATGTCACGCTTATACATATATAGTGCGGTTTATTTATATGCCAATGTTTAAAAAGAGAAATTATAAAATGGGTTTATAAAGAGAAACGCTATTTTGGTTACATAATGACCTAAACAAAAGAATGCACGAGAGAAACACTTTAGTGTTTGAATAAATTAACATAATGCAATTAACAAACTATGATCGATGCCACTTCGATCACAACAAGAAATATACACATATATAATTGCGATGCTAGGTAAATTGGTCTCTGATATCCGTTATATTTATTAATTTTTAAACAACAAAGTTATAAACAATGATTTTGAATACGCGAATATTTTTGTATTCAATAAAACAAACATTATATTCTAATTCTTGAATTAAAATAAAATAAGGAGAATTCATTTTTGCATGTGGGAGTCATTCGTCTAAGGGAAATAGCTTAATGTAAGCTTTTCGTGACATTCTAAATATAAATATATTAATAAATAACAAAATGATTTAGTTATATCACAGCATTACGGCTTATAGATTAGTTTTAGTCATGATTCTAAAATACTATAATGAATGGCGGTGCGAGCATAGGCAGCAAAATATAAGATTCGGTCCTTTTGGCCGAGTAGATGCTTCATCATTTAAGTGGGAATAAGAAGTGGTATGCCCGTACTTCTGACGGCTTATACCTGGAGAGAAAAAAGGAAGGTAAGAAGATGCAATTGTCTGCGTATGGTAAGGCAGAGCTACCGCTACTCTTTCTGAAGGTGTCCTAGGGTATTTCCTATGCCAGCTAAAACATATATAAGTGAAGGTGGAGGATTCGGAGTCCCCGATCATCCTCAAGTTATGACAAAGCAAATAACAACGATGGCTGACCCATGCTGTAAATGCTATGAAACTTGGTTGCGTCCTCTAATGACATCAAAATAATTAATAGCCTAAATATAAAATTTGAATCAGGCGTAATGACATGACTTATATACTAAACCAAATTATATAACTGAAATCTATAACTAAATGAATGTCTTAATGACATACGATTACATTTCCCTTTATTAAATGGATCCCATATGCATTTGGAATCAATAAGCATTATTTAATATTATAATGCTAAAAGCACTACATATAAATAATTATTACAGAATAAAAATAAAAGGTCATTATTATTCAAAAATATCTTATCTGGAATTTAAGCAATAGTGTTCTTGGATCACATTAAATTTATAATGAATAAAAATACACTCAAGGCAGTATAAAAAAAAATAATCTGCTTATAAACAGAAATATTATTTAACTATTTCTCAACCCAGTGAGCCATGGCTTTAAAACAAATAATTTAAAGTAATTAAAATATCCCTGAAGCACTAGGGATTTAAAAGACTAATCGAAAATATAGTGGCTAGCAGAGTTGAGTTGATTTGGCATATAAATGACATATAAAAATAAAAAGCAAATAATTATGATAATAAAATTTTCCACACTAAATAAAATGTAATATTTAACTTAAGTGGATGTAAGCATTTACATATATATAACGTATAGGAATTATAGAGAGTCTTTCAAACAAAGATTAGGTACAAATATATAACAAAAAAAAAACATTAATTATCACAGATATAGGTAAGCATGGAACTGTCACCTCGGCAATGTTACAATGGCTAGGTGGTTCATTCTTTGAGCTTTAGTTTACAGGGATTAGCTTGGTGGTCAGCAATCTCGGTCACTACTGCTTCTTCATTGGTAGCAGCCTTCTTCCATGACTGGAGTTTCATGGTAGCATACTAGAGGCAGCTCCGAGAGGACCAGGGAAAGACGGTTCGATGACCTACTCAGTAGACATTCTAAAAAAACTCAGCACAAACCAATACTGTCAGACTGTAAGACTCAGACTAAAACTGATTAAAAACGCACTCTATCTTATCTCCAATCTATATTATTTATACCACCCAAGCTATTACAGGAATGCTTTGGCTCATTTCCCTAGAGGCAGATGAGAAAATTAATAAATTCTTGAACAAATTACAGTCCATTTTGATTAAAAGTAAGATATAAGAAGATAAGGTTCAAATCACTTTCATTCGCAAAACTTTTAATTAAAGTCTTTAAATTATAAAAGTAAAACTATGATAAGACGTGATTAATGAAAATCAAGCATTTCAATATTTAATTAGTAAAGAAAACTTCACAATGGGTTTATTTGAACTGCCATCTTGGTTATAACTTCTTTCTTTTAAATTTTTACAAACTCAAAATTAAAAGCAATAAATCCTTACAAATGACAAACTTAATGTGATAAAAAAAATTCTCTTTTAAAATAAAAAAATACAAGCTTAAAATATTCAAAAGTATGAAAATATCAAAATAACAATCAAAAATTATAAAATATTCATTATAATAGTTTGTAATTGTACCGGTCAAAATCGTGTATTCATTCAACAAAAACAATAATCCAAGCAAAAGTACCTTGAATCCAACCATGCACAAGATACATATGTCAGGACAAGGATGAATCCTGACCTATTTGCCTAAACTATTGCCTCTCTGACTAATAGATAACGTTTGTGATGATACTAGCAGTGCTTGGTTTTATTCCGTCCCAGCTGGAGGTCATGGTTCACATAGAGACTCAAAATAATAAAGGGTTTATATGAAAAATCAATGATTTAATGGATTCTGACGATTGCAGAATGGTACAGATATGATTTGATCAATTACTAATGGTTTGAACCGTAATAATGATAATTCTTTATGGCTACATTACAAAAAAGTGAATTCAAATCAAAGAAATATTTAAATAAATAGAGTAATTAACCTTAGAGATTGGGAGTGATGACAAACTAAGTTTATTTAAAATAACAATATTATAGGAATTTATTAAGGAATTTAGTACAAAATAAGTTAAGTCTTTGTTTATACAACTTGGTTATTTTCTTTAATTCGTTTTGATGTGGCTTTGACAAACAATGTAAAAGTTTGTTAATTGGTCGGCCAAAAATCAATCGGTAATAAAATATTATTAGCCCTCTTCAAGATATTACAAATAAATCTGTTATATATATTACAAGACATGAAAGATGGGCATTTAAAATCATTTGTATATAATGAGTGTGGGAAGCAAAATAATTCTTAAATAAATAATTGACAATTATACAGTCAGATTTAATTAATTACGAAATTTGTTTGTGAAGGACGTGCCATCATGGCAGAGAGCATTTCAGGTTTGCTAAATAAAGATATAAAATGATGTAGAAGGCAGTATGCTATTATAGATTACAACAAAAATAAATGAGGTCTGTTATGAACCTCTGAGTGGCTTTACTAAAAGAAATTCCTGATATGTACAGGTAGATAAGAGAAATGTTGGCCTTCCAGCCAAAGCATGTCTCTGAATAATAATAATAAATGTGATGTGCTGGAATTCCCATAGACATCTTAATGGCAATGCCCGAAAAGAATCCCTTGGTATGAATTACGTCTACTTTGAGGGAGTGTGAAAGATTGGACTGGTCATAGTTAAATTTCCGAAGGTCCTGAGGAGTAAGTAGCAAAGCAAAATAATAAATGAATGGTTGTAGTTATAAATACATAATGCCTTAGACGTATATAGATAGATAGTGTATCACTAACAAAATTAATAACTTAATTCCTGATTAAAATAATCGGCTCCCTGACATAACAGGAAGTCCCAGAAACCTTAGGCCATCAATGAATGAATCATAAATTATATTATAAAAAGAAAGGCAAGAATTAAAACTAAAATATAAATTGTTTTCCACACTTTACAAATATTTCATTTATTAATAAGTTATTAAATAGTTTATGAAAGATTACAAAATAAGACTGTCTTTTAATTAATATAGACAGGGCATTGAATATCAAACTCACTTCTGATGAAGTTTGACAATATAAAGCATAATAAATTATACATCGAATTTTTTACTATTTTGACAAATAAAATATATATATATGAAACATATACTGATAAAATGCTTTCAACAATTTTTTTAAGACATTTGTTTTACAGAAATCGTAAGAGATTTAACTAACTGATTTAATTACGATGGCAATTTTAAATTGGAGGTAATAATAACACATCTAATTTTTAAAATAATTTCTATCACTTAAAACAAATTTATAATACAAAAGATACAAAACTAAACGAGCTTTTCTATTAATTAATTTAAGGGAAATAAGTCTCCGGTAATGATTTTTAAAGGAAGGAAATAAGAGGAAGAGAATTTAAAGTTAATGGCTCGTTGAATTTGTACTTGACAATTTCAGTAAGTCAAATATTCTAAATAAACCAAAAATTAATTTAATTTTGCCGCATCAAAATAATATGAGATTTTTAAAAGAATTGATATTTTAAATTTAAGAGAAAAATAAAAAGACCATTTTAAACCAAGCCATATAAACATCACACAGATATATAAATTAGTATTGATTTGGAAAACAAATAAAATAGAATCAATGGCTTGCGGCGAATTGGACGTTACCTCAGAATCAATCGGTAGGCATTCCATGGCTTGAAACAGGCATGTATACAGTCAGATCATTTGCAGGCTTCCTTGACACAGACAGTCTCCGGCTAGATGATAAAAGCACTGGAAAGGCATTGATGGGCTGGTGGAAACAGAGCTCCAGGGAGCAACACTGATATTTTTACCCTGCCATTTCTTTAATCACGATGTACTGCAAATTTAAACTACTCTCTTCAATGAACTCTTCAGATAAAACTCAATAATAAATCCTTATCAAATTTTCCACTATTTATGTGTTCTGGTCTTATCTATAGGATTCAATCTACAGTGACAACTGCCAATTGAAATTGCTCTAAGCGGTCCTCTGAGGTTGGTGCCTGCTTTGGAGGGAAATCTATAATTCTGCATTAACATGCCTCAAGGGTTGATTTGCTAATTAAAAAAAAACAACAACAACAAGCATATTAAGTTTATCAATCATTGTACTAACAAAATCTACTTAATTAAGGTTTAGATTAACAAAAATGTAGATTTTATTCAGAAAAATTTTAGGAATTTGGTACAATGACTTTCAAGCTTATATTTGACATAAACTTAAGCAGAAATTTACAAAACATTTCTTACAAATATTACATTGTTGAAATACTCTCTAATGTACATTGATTAAAAGATAAATATAAAATGTTACCAACTGATTAATTTAAGAAAAATGAACTTTAATAAAGAATTTGAAATATTTGTAACATTTTATAGATATCTAGAATTCAATTCAATTTAATAAAAATTTATAAACCCAATATACATTTTTACAAATATAAAATAAAAAAACTAATATAAAAAGATTAGTTTTAATTATAAAATAAGATTAATGAAATATAAAAGATTATAATATTGATTAAAATATACTACCACCTATTATGAGATGGGTGTCAGTTAAGAAAGATTGGGTTCAAACCCAGACTAGTGCTGATGACATTAGCACTAGGTGAAGCAGAAATATGTACTATATTTCCAGCTTCATAATATATATAATTAGATATATATGATGGCACTATTAGTAATTTAAATATTGCTGGATTTGAACCCTTGTACATGTTAGTTTATTTTAGGTAGGAAAAACATGAAGCTCACCCTGACTAAGAGTGCTTCAATACCATATTTATTGTTAGTGCTAATAGACTAAAATTTTCAATAGTATTATAGAGAAGTTTTACAATGGCATATTTAAATAAATCATAAACAACTTTAGCACCATTAGCAGGAAAAATTAATGATAAAACAATGATTACAAAATTTATATTAAATATAAAACCAATTATTTAAAAAATTCAAAAACTTACACAAATAATTTAAAATAATAATCAAAAAATTTAAAATAATAATAAAAAATGCATCTTCATATATTACAAATTCAACATTGATTTCTATAATCAATTTTTATAAAAATAAGAAGTCACTTGAATGTTGGAAATATATATTTTAAACAAACATATTTTTACAAAACTTGTAACGTAAATTAACAAATTTATATGGAACTTCAAAATTAATATGTTAAGGTCGCAGACTAACTTTTAACTTCAAAATAATATGTTAAAATTGTATCTTCTTAATTGTTATAGAGAGTCATGATTTAAATTAGATGGACAGCTACATTTCTGCAATAAGTGATTATGTTATGTGCATATTTAATTGACTTGATAGTTTACATAAAATGAAATCAAATTTCTGACTAGAATATATTTGGGTATGTGTCTAACACAGTCACAATTGTTAATTATATAAAATAATAACTTTTTTTTTTTTCCATAAATATTAATAGTAAGACTTTAATAAAACTGACTATAATTTCTGTCATTCCAGAATATAAGTGTGCTTGTTATTACTATTTTCCATCACATTACTAACCATTTCTATTATAAAGAAATTATGATCACTATTACATACTCTCTCTTCATTATCAAACACTTTAATTTTCCATACATTATTCATTCCCACTTTCTTTACTAATATATAATCTAGTGTGTGAAATCTATTATTTTTAGACTATGTGTATTGTTCCACATAAATATTTGATAAATTTTCAATGCTCAAACCAACTCTTGGACAAAAATTCTTCAAAAGCTGTCCATTCTTATTACCTATAATCATCAATTTCTTCAATATGCCCATTCATATCCCCTATAAATATTATTCTCTTTTCCCTTTTTTTTTTGAAACTCTATATTTCCTTAACTAGGCATTCATATATGCTACTGTTCATTCCATTGCATTATAATTTGACTATCTCCAGTGGCTATATACACAATAGCCACCATCCATTCTTGTCTTCCTAACTTTATCTCAAACCACAAATGTTCTTGACTTTGAACAGTATTTAAATATTTTTTTGACATAACTCCTATACCATCACCCTTTTTTTCTTTTTCTATTTATACTCTGCCATACCAAATCCTCCAGTATAGGTTCTTCTTCTCCTGGATGTGTTTTACTTACCATGAATTTTACAGACCCATTCCTTCTCCAATCTACATTTTTATCCAAATCAGCTGTTATTTCTTAAATTCCATCCATTCATCTTCTTTTTGATAATACAGCAATTTAAAACTCCACTCCCCTTTATAAGTTTTCCAAACTGATATTCTTTATAAATCAAGTTCCCTAAAACTTCACTTCCTTGTTTTGCTAAGTGCAATGCATTTTTACTATATAACCCCCTCTTACTAATAAAAAAATCCCCCACATCCACAAACATAACATCATTCCTTTCACACAATTTTTTCAATCTCTCATTTATAGAACATCCCCTATTTAACATATACCTATTGTCAAATTTTGGTAATAACCCAATTATTCCTATTCTTCCTTTAATCTTATTCAAATTACTAATCAATCCTATGTATTCATCCATTACACTCTCTGATGGCTCTTACAAATTATTTGTCCCTACCTTAACATATACATCTCTACTCCCTTGTTTCTTTACCTTAACTGTAACATCACTAATTCTAGTTCCAGGCAAACTTATTCTTATATATATGTTTCTATTTTCCCTTGCAATTATATCTCCACATCCTCTAATTAGCAAATCTCCTACCAATACTATCTCATAGTTTACTTTCTCTACTTCATCGTAACATTTCTCTTCCATCTTCTAGACTTCCTCATCTACTTCTTTCCCTTTCATTTCTATTCAATAATTCCTTTATTTTCTCATACTTCGTCTCTAACAATTTTAATTCTGCTTCTATATCATTTGTCTTCCTCTATTCTACTTATTCTTTGGCTAATCATCTCTATTATACATTACTTATTTTGTCATTCATATCACCAATAAAAACATGCTCTATTCTAGCTTCTTCAATTACATTTTGCTCTATTTCTCCTGACTTTCTCTTTAACGGTTTGAGCAGGTGTAGCATGATATCTGCTAGCGGCAGCCAATTCGTTAAAATTTTTCTTTTCAAAACATCCCAGAAGTTGCTGGCATTTGACTTCCTTTTTAAAAAGGTGTATCGCATGTTGAAATCGGACAAATTTTTTATTACAGGTTCATTTAATTTTTTTCTTTTCTACTCAGTTTACTAGATTATATGAAGAAGACAAAGGCAGAATTTCTTTATCTGCCAGACTCCTTGCTAAAATGAATTAAAAATGTGCCGATGATTCTAATTTCAAGGCCTTCATCCCGATAAAAACTTAATCAGAATATCGGGTCATAAGTATTCAATTTTAATTTTTTAATTATTTGAAAAGTATTTAATTTTTTTTTTAATTATGTGATAAATGGCATACTTTATTAATGTATTTGCATTTGTAATGGTGTGTGTGTGTAGTGTATAAATTATATTTGTATTCAAATATAACATAAGTGATTTATGTACAAAGTAATTTTGGGGCTCTGATCCAAGTTTGAGACTATTTTGTAGACATAATGATTCTCAAAAAGTTTGATAATTTATTAGTGTTTATACTTGCATGTCTGTGTTTGTATAACAAGTAAAATAGTCACAATGGTTATGTATATACCATATGAAATTGTTTGCAGGCAAAGAATTAAATCCTAATTCTTGCCTATGCCTTAATGCTCATGCTGTGGAGTCAATAGTTTTGCCACATCTTACATATATTATTTTCAAGTCTATAGCTAGCAAATGAGCTATATGCAAATAAATTATCTGCGTGGGACAGTAAATATAATAAGATAGCATCACTGGTGAGCATAAAGAATATAAACATCACTGGTGTACACAAAAAATATAAAATGAAGTTACGAAACTCATTTTATCATTGATAAAGGCAGTAACCTATAGTTTTAGAGAGACAAGAAGCCAATTGCTATAATGACAAATGCATATCCACCTTCTGGAAATGATTTATTTTGTATCTTTTATTAGGATGAATCTTTTTCTTATAGATGCCTTGAGATTTATTAACTTTTGGGGTACAAAATAAAAATAAAGAATTCTTATGAGATTAGTTTTACAGATTCTGAAGCTATGGATTATCTCAGATAAGAAGTATTATATATGGTTTGAATAAGAATTTTGTGAGGAATGCAAAGAAATTATCAATGAAGATGTAATTTAAACAATTAATGATAAATTAGAAATTATGAACAAACAATAAAGTAATAATTATTTCAGATGTTGAAATTTCTTTTTTTTTCTTATTTTTTTAATGGCAATCACTATTTGTCTTAGCCTTATTCTTTTCATTAGTTTTTCTATTTTCTGTCAATATATAGTACTTTGCTTTATCATTATTAAAACTGAAGCTATTGTGAAAATTGTGTCTTAAGTCAGTTTTTAAAAAATTCAATATGGCGCCAAAGCCATTAAATAGTACTTAGAAACCATTACTCACCTCTTTCATCACATTTACCCAAGGTCTACATAACCATACACCAAATGATAAACCTCATTACATATGGTACACTCTACTACAGCACGCGTGTGGGATACAAATGCAATCCATACTCCTTATTTTCCTGCAAGTACCTTACTCTATATTTAACTTTATGCTTTCTCTATTATTCTTCAAAGCCCTTTATACAAAAGGAGAAAACCTTTCTGTCAATGACGATTGATAAAGATGTGCTTTCTAACTTTACGCCTCAAAAACATTATCTTTTTTTCTCAAATAAATCACTCTCTTTTTCTTAAATTAAAAAATCTTTTAATAGCAAACCTACTAAAAAACACCTAATCTTATGTACAACTTAATTTTAAAACCTCCTTGCAGTAACACACACACCAATATATATATATTTTTTCCTTTCATATTTAAGATAGCATAACAAAACACTTTCTAAACATTATCAGTATTATTCCCGATCTTTCCAAATTCAATTAAATCTATCTTTCTTCATCCCAATTTTCTTTTCACCTTCACACAGTAAGCAAAAAAAATGGTAATGCTAAAAATAAAAAAAAATTTAACTTATCTTGGGAACAAATCAGTCATGTCAGCACAGTACTGAACTCTCCATACAGTAGTACCACCAAGTGCAAGCTTTTGTAATAAATAAATCCAGGAAGATTTGTGTATAAAATCCCTATCTAGTGCCAACTCATTCAACATCCCCAGACTAGTTCTACCTTGTGACTTTCATCAGTGAGGAGTCTTGGATTTGAGAGCAATGCATCTAAATCTTACAATCTAATCAACTCTCCAGCAGACACCTTTTATCTATTTGCTTAACTACAAAGCTAGAAGCCCAAGATGAAAACATCATAATGTTTCCAATCCAGGCTCATTTGCCTGTATAGTCATATAGATCTGAACTCAGTTCATCATTTATACATTTTGGTGTCTCGGGTTTTTCAAAAACCATAGTCATCATTATCTTATATGCAAGATAGGTATAGAATCATCAAAACATCACATGATCACGATTTCATATGCTTACACATGCTGTTAATAAGAGTACCAAACTCTCCATATAGTAGTGCCACCAAATCCAAGCCTTCATAATCAATGGATGAGGGAAGGTTTGTGCATCCAATACTGCCAGACTAGTTTCTAGCCGACTTTCATCAGTGAGAAGCCTTAAATTTAAGAGCACAGCACCTAAATCTTAGGATCTAATGAAACCCTCCAACTGTCACTTTTTACCTATTTGGTTAATTATAAAGCTAGAAACTCAAGATGAAAGCACCATAATGTTTCCAATCCAAGCTCATTTGCCTGTATAGTCATATAAATCTGAACTCAGCTCAGCATCTATACATTTTGGTGCCTTGGTTTTTTCAAAAATCACAGTCACCATCATCCTATGGACAGGGTAGGTACAAAACTATCAAAACATTACATGATTACCATTTCAGATGCTTACACATGTTGTTAATAATAGTACCAAACTCTCCATACAGTAGTGCCACTAAGTGCAAGTCTTCATAATCAATGGATGAAGGAAGGTTTGTGCATAAAATACCTATCTAGTGCTTACTTGTCCAACATCCCCAGAATAGTTTTTAGCTTGTGGCTTTCATCAGTGAGAAGCCTTGGATTTGAGAGGCACAAACCTTCCTGCATCCATTGATTATGAAGGTTTGCACATGGTGACATTACTGTATAGTTTGGTACTTTTATTAACAACATGTGTAAGCTTATGAAACGGAGATCACGAGCTGTTTTAATAGACATATTTAGAATGGGTATAATAAATCCTTAAGTAACTAAAAATATGAAAACATCCTTTTGAGTGAAATGTCTTTGTCATTGTTGCTTTGGATTGGAAATTTTTATTTTTTTTTTATAAACAAAAATGCTTACCAAAATTATATTGTAAACAAATTTCCCTTACTATATATGATTTTACTTTAAATTGATTTAATACTTAATAGTTTATATATACCCCTAGATATTTCTGCATTAAGTTAATATGTATACTCCTTATGTATATATCATTTAGTATATGTGCATAATTACATATATGTATAATAAAGCATTAATTAACTTAAAATATGAAGACATCCTTTTTTTGAAAAGTGTTTGACATTTTTATTTGGAAATATTATATATTTTTTTTTTTTAAAAAAAAAAGCTAAACAAAACTATGTTGTAAATTAACTTTTTAAAACTTTTAATTGAAACCAAGAAAATTGCATGCATTACTTAAAACATATTGAAGTTCTGAAAATAATTATTAAATTTATCAAAATATTCAAAAATTTCCCATCCAGTGTACAGTATGTAAGAAGGCAGGTCACGTACCTAAAATATTAGTGCTTTATCACTTTGATAGTGATTTTAAAAATGTACAAAATTTCAACAAATTATATTGAATTTAAATCTATTAAATCTAGATTTTAAAATATTATAATTTTAAATTGAAGTCCCAAAAAATCTCTATACTACCCTCTCATAAACCTTACTTAAAAATGAATTGCAAATTTGATATCAAAATTTTCCCACCCACTGGTTGGTCACCTATCTAAAATATTCTTATGTATCAAATTTGAACCAATTCTATTGAATTTAAATCTATTAAACATCAATTTTAAAATTTTATTCTAACTTAAATAATAAAAACGATGATAATAATTTATAAACAAACAAATTGTAATTTAAATATAAGCATTTTAGAATGCCAGAATGATTTTAAAATGTTATACAGGAAATGAGACAATAAGAACTTACAATAAAAATAAAAATTTAATTGATAAATAAATTTAAGCAAGATATAGTCTTTTTCTTTTTATTTAATATTTAACTTCATTTTTTCCCCTTTAAAATTAAGTTCTAATAAATATGAAGAAATAAAATTTTTGTTTAGCTAAGATTAAATTATGAAATAATTTTTAAATACTATGACGGAAGAAAAAAACTGAAAAATATTGGGTGCTTGTCTTATAGATAAAGACGCCGTTCGATGGTGCCGTTTTCACGCTAAAACTATAAAATATGAATCTTCCCGGGCTGTTGATTTTAATCATTTTGATGTGTTTTTTTGTAATGCGAAAATAAAAACAAAACAAAATCGTCTTTTTTAAATATTATTTTTTATTAACGTATACAAATTAAATGATAATAATAAATGTAAAATAAAATAAACAAATTACAATTTGATTCGTGTTTTTTATTTTGCTTTATTAGAAAAATCAATTTTCTAGCGTATATTTTTTTACTGGGGTTACGGCTTTACCACTATTTTTACTTCATATAGAATGACAACAAAAAGTAAAAGTTGTTACGGTTAGGTTTAGGGTTAGTTTTAGGTTTAGTGTTCTGTTGTTTGTAATGCTAAAATAAAAAGTATCAAAATCGTATTTTGGTAAATATTTTTTTTTAGTAACATCTATAAAATAAATAACAATAACCGTAAGCTATATTCAACAAAGTATAACCGTAGTCAGAGAAAATAAAGAAAGTAAAACTTTTTAAACAACAACAAAAATGTCTTCTTTACTTATTAATCATGTTTATAATATATGCTTTTTATGAAATTTACAAAAAAAACCGTGCAGAATTGTACTTTTCTTACTGGATATTTTTGTGTTACCGCTCTTTTTTACTTCAAAAATATACACACGGTAGAATCTTGTTTGTCTCGTGGAATGTTACAAACAGTACGTTACTTGACGTGTTACCTAATTCCAACTACTTTACACATATATCTTGTCAACATTTTCCCAATTAAAACTTCAATACAGTATGGTGTAAAAAGTCTGATAATTATTACTTTACAAAATCTCAACATTTCAATATTTTAAAATAAAAAGAAATCCAATGAAAACAACATTTCCATCCAATTAAAAAAAGCACACTCTCTCACCAAGCCGTAACCATTTTATAAACTGTGCGAATTCAGAAAATGTATTTGCTGCGATACGACATACATGCTATACTGCGACGCGACACAGCGGCCTGCAATCTGTAGCACAACAAAAAAGTTGTATTATAGACAACGCGGGTTCAAACATGTCGGCCGCGGAAACGGCATTTTTATGTGTTTTAGTGCGAAAATGGCGCCATAGAGCGGCGTCTTTAGCTATAAGACCAGTACCAAATATTGTATTGCCAGTATTGAGATTATCAATTATTTTAAAAAAGGAATAGTTTAAATGTGCTGATGAGTGGGTGGAAGGGAAACTAGATTGTTTGTCTTTTTTTAAAGTTAATAAATGGAATGATAGAATTATTTATTAATTCTGAACTTTAATCATATAAAATTTGAATTTTTGTGTTTAATTATATTTATTTTAAATAAATACATGTACAATATAATACTAACATTCAAGCAAATGCAGCAATGCTATGGGGTCACATACCAATTAAATGTAATTAACATTATTTTGACTATGAATTTGACTTCAGTTGCTTCTTAAATTAATCTACATGCAATTTTTCTAGAATAAATCAAACGTGAAGAATAAAAACTTCTTTTATAACATTTTATATTTTAAAACCACTAAAACATCAAATGATCACTATTTCTTATGCTTACAAAAGTTAAAACAATAGCCAACTATCCATACAGTAGTGAAATCTAGTGCACTACTTTATGGATTTCAACAGCTTGTGTAAGCATACAAAATGATGATCATGTGATGCTTTAGTGGTTTTATAGCAATCCTGCCTATAGAATGATGGTAACTAGGGTTAATAGAATATCACATATCAAAATGTAGCTTGGATTAAAAACATTATTGTGTTTTCATCTTGGGCTCATGGCTTTATAGTTAACTAAATGGGTAAACGGTGGTGGCTGAAGAATTGCAATAGATCATAAGATCTAGGTGCAGTGCTCTTAGATCCAAAACTTCTAACTGATGAAACCCATAAACTAGAAAGTAGTCTGGGGTTATTGGATGAGTGGGCATTAGATAGGGATTTTACACACAAACTTTTTAGCATCTATTAATTACTATGGTTTGCACTGTGTGGCACTATTGTATGGAGGGTTGGCTACTGTTTTAATTTTTGTATTTTAGTTAAAAAATGAGTTAATAAAGATTGCTTAAATGCTCTCATTTATTGAGATAAAAAGATCTATAATAATTTTTAATATATAGGGTATATGAGCACAGACTTTCACAAGACCTGCCACTCTCCACTCTATCTCATAACACTGATACACTTGAACAACATATATGTTGAAAAGATAAATAATTACCAATACATGTATTTCATGCTAAACCAGCAATCATCAGTTAGTCCAGATTATCATCTCTACCCATATATAAAATAAATGCTCAGATATATATTAAGATAGCCAATCTTCATACTTTAATGGACAGGCTTCAATCCACTCCACACTCCAACTCTTCAACTGTCCATCCAATTGAAAATCTGATGATGGAACGCTCAAAGGCCACCCTGAGGCTGAGACCTAAAATCAATCTGATCCCTCATGTACAGGACATAATCCATTTAATACATATATTAGGGATGGGTAGACATCTCTACTATGTAATAACTGAAATACAGGCTTATTATATACCTGTATCAATATATGTAATATATAGGGTAGACTATAAGAATAAAAATGAAAGAAATAAAAACTTAAAACACCATAAACAATTTTATAATTTAAGAAACCTTAACTTCTGAAGAAAATATGTTGTAATTGCAGCAAAACTGCCATCTTTTTTATTACTTTATTACTTTCTTTAATAGGTAAGATTCCAAGAGCTTCAAAATAAACAGAGGAGAAATATAACAGGCCAATATCTTTTTCAAAAAGATTTAAATGCAAAATGATACTGTTATTAGCAATTAACAAAAAATTTCACCATAAAAAATTATAGGCAAACATCTTTTACCTTTAAAAATATTCAAATAAATATTATACATATGTACACACATATATATCTATACCTGTTTTACTTTAGCAATGATTCGGCAAATCAGCATAATATTGCAAGTCTCAGGAGGAAAATGCATTTCTCTATGAAAAAAAAAAAATGATGGCAATGGTTATGCACGTGTTTATAATATGCACACATACAAATGTATGTAAAACAAAGACAGAGTATCAAACATGCAGATAACATTTTTTTTCTTTTTTTTAAAAAAAAGGAAAAATAAATATTTGGTAAAATTTTACACGAACATAAGAAAACTATATAAATAATTTTAATAACTCATTTAGAAAACCAATAAATAATTTTAATAATTAATTAACAATAAATTATTCAAGAAAATAACGACTACTTGCTTATTTTATTATAAAAATTACACAATAATTTCATGAATTTTCTTCTGAAGCAAAAGTATGCAGTGTAAAGAAGACAACTAAGATTATCATAAAATTGTGTGATATATTGTCCTAACCTGTCATATTCAGACAATCATGATATTGTATAAACATATACAGTTAATATTAACAAATACCATGCTTTTTTCAATACTTTTCATATATGCTTCCAAGAGGAATTCTCATCCTTTACTAAAAAACAACTGTAGCTATATAGTTAAAATTTCTTATAATAATCAATGATGTAGCCAAAAGCAAATTGATTATTCATGTAAAAATATTCTGTTTATATTGAGTTTATACTTTACCCAAGGTTGACGAGTCAGAAGTAATTATTGGATCGAATTGGATCCGAAAAATAAGTATCAGCTCTGACAAAATCATGTGATACTGTTGATAATAATGATTTCAATTAAATGGGTATTGTAATATAATGAATTAAAATTTTCTCTAGAAAATAATATTACCAGTGGAAATGTCAAGAAAAAGTAATACTCCTCAAAGACTGAATTAAGTAAGTAAATGCACGTGATGTGATGCACTGTGGCTTTATCGGAGTCAAGAATCTCTCAGCCATTACGCCCAGAGAAATCTGTTAGCCATCTTACTTTTCATTTCCATTCCCCACCCTGTTTTCCCTATATTCTTTTCTATCCTTCTCCATCCCATTTCCACAACATAATCTTTGTCAACTCCATAGCCTTTATATCTAAATTCCCTTTACCTTTTCCCAAATCCAGCATAAAAAACCAAAAACCCACTTTCTGTATAATCACTTTGTTTATATTTATTCTCTCACAACTACATTATCTATATCCTTTCTGCTTGCAGGCATTTACATTCAATTAATAGATGCCTAATATTTTCTATGCCTTCCTTACATAACCTGCAGACTAATTCACCCATATTTTAACATTTATGTGCATATACCCTTGTTGCTAAAGATCCTGTTCGCGCCTTAAAGAATAAACTACTCTCCTTGCTATTATAAATTAATTCGCACCCAATATTCTGTTTACTTTTATATATATTTAAACATTTTTTACTCTCTATAGTATTTCTCCAGCCAAGTATTTTTTATTAATGCATTTTTCCCAGTAAACACTTCTGCCACATGGCAGTTGTTTGTACAATCAATTATTATAAAAAATATATATAACTAGTCAAATTCTAAATAGAAGACAGATTGAAAATTTTGGATATCACTTCCACAGTCCTACTTTAGTGGTTCATAAAATTAAAAGCTTTTTAACACATACAATGTTAAAATCTACTTGACTTTTAGATTTTACCTTATGAACCAGAAACAACTTGTAAGAAGTAGTCCGGACTTTAGTAAATATTAGATAATCTAAAGACAATAATTAATCTAAAGACAGTAATTATTTCTTCAATACGGAGTACAAATATTATTAAAAAATGTACTAATTAAATCCAAGAAATCTAACAGTCCTAGTAATGAAAGATCGGAGTCTTATATTTAGATATATCTTAGCTGTTTACATAGACCTTTAGGTGCAATAATAGCATATCTACATGCCATACCGATGCCCTAGATTTTGAATCAGGGGCAAAACTTGAAAATTTTTTTCAGTTTCTAATTAGGTTTTCAAATAGTCAAACCAGTTAACAATCTATCAAATAATGATCAAATTGCTTTATTGCTTGGGAGTTCATAAGAAGTTCAAATGCAGGAAGTGATAGATCTGAACATGATCTGTGAATTTTAAATTCTAGAGTCTGTCATTTTAACACTGTATCAAACCCCACTATTCTGAATCAGAGTAAAATAAAGATAAAAAAAAAAAAGCCCAATCTATTTAGGCTTGGTAAGCCTAGTTCATTTATTAGAGGCTGCTGGCATTTGCCCGTGCAATGGTTATTTAAAGATTATTTTCACTTTTTAAAAAAAAATAGAATGAAAGCTTAGGATTTCACATTCTATTTTGAATAACACAATAAAAAAACATATTCAGATTGAAGAAATGCATTCCTTTTTATCATTATTAGTTTTAGAATGATCGCTTAGATATACATAAAATTCCACATGGCATCTATTTTATTAATATTATCTGTATGCATATTAGAAAACTGATGGAAAGCAGGTTGACCCTAACCTCGATTCTTTCAGCTTATTACAATCTAAAGAATAACAATTTTTAATTCTTTATCACTTTAGTGCTGTTTATTTTTAAGTCCGAGAAATTAGTGCCTAATAAATGATAGTGCATTATTAGATGATATTATATTTGTAGAGAGAGCAAAAAACTGCTTTTATTTATACTGTAATGTCTTAAAAAAAAAAAATTCAAGAGATATGCTTGATACTAACATTCTTAGCCAAGTTAAAAAAGATGACTATAGTTAGAACAGATTTATCGGATAAAAAAAACTTCAGGTTATTTTTTTAAATTTCATGTTACTAAATTGATCTTAATAAAGAAGGCAAAAGTGGCTGCTACACATGTATCTGCATTGGTTTCAACCATAAATACAAAAACTTCAGTGATAGATGAAAAAACCAGAAATCATTCGGGGAATTAATAAATTGCAATATCAATTGGTGGTCACTATTTACTTAGGCTTACAATAGACAAAGAAAAAATTATAATATTTTAAAATTCATTAAAAGCAATAAACAAAATTGTAATATTGTTAAAATAAATGAACATGAGATTTATTTTGTGATAGCCCCCTATTAGCCTTGCTACGGAAAAAAAAAACTTCTAAAAATTTAGGTATGCCAAAGAAAATTATGTGCCATTTAAAAATTCATTCTAGCTAGCTGTGAATATTAATTTTCATTTTCAGAACATTACAGTATTAAGTTTCTAATTCTCACCTCCAGATGTTTTTTAGTTTTTCAAGAGGATGATCAGGATTATCTTTTGAATCTTCCAAACATAGTACTTGATGAAAAGATTTGTAAGCCATGTCCTGACATGCTGAAGAACAATAAGATACCTTAAAAAAAAGTAATATAAATAAATAATTAAATGGTTTATTATACGGAAGTTTTGTAAGAAATTCAAAACACTGGAAGTGACAGGGCTGAGCTGTGATTTGCAGACTTGGACTTCCAGAGACTGCCACTGTACCATTTCAATCCACACAGGGCATATAAAATCAGTTATTCAATCATTTATAACAAATTTATCACGATATATACAAACATATTTATTTTACAGGTATGATTACGTATATAAAACCAATGTAAAATTTACAAAAAAATTTAGAGTACCATTCAATTGCTTTAATGATAATATTAGTAATAATAAATTGATTTATACAATTAATTTAAAATTTAAGATAAAATTCATACAGCAATGATTTAAAGCTTGAGGCAAAACGTATGCAAAGAAGACTGACTTATTGGTAGTTTAAAAGCTTAAAGCTTATATGTGCAATAGAATACTCTAAAAATCGATGTAAGATTGCAAAAAGATCACAACTTTCTTTGCCTTGCAAGATATACGCTAAATGCTTCTTTAATGGCTAAACATAATATAAAGTACAAAATATGTTAATTATTTCACACTTCAAAAAATAAATGAGATTGTGTCAAGATATTTATATATACAGCATGGACTGCTACTTTAGCATATGTTCCAGTATCTTAACACACGATAAGATTACAGAGAAAAATATTTAAAATGTCTGTTATTTTATGGTGAATGGCAATTTATAATCTTAAAGGTTTTATGTAAAACAGAAGGCACAGAACACTGCAGTCAGTAAAAACAAGCAAAACTCACTATATATATTGCCACACACAGCAAGCAAGAGTAATCAATGGATGCCAGAAGGCTTGTGCATAAAATCCCCATCTAGTCCCTACTCATCCAATATCCCCAGACTAGTTTCTGGCTTATGGCCTTCGTCAGTGATGAACCTTGGATCTGAGAGCCTTGGATTTTATGCACAAGCCTTCTGGCATCCATTGATTACTCTAGCTTGCTGTGTGTAGCACTATATATAGTGAGTTTTTCCTGTTTTAACAAGTTATACACAAGCATAAGAGGTGGTGGTCATGTGATGTTTACTGCAGTCAGTATTAGATATGCTAAATGAAAAAGAAATGGGTTATATATAAACATGTTACTTAAAAAATAGTAAATAAAAAGAAAAGTCAAAATTTAAAAAAAAAAAGGACTAGACAATATATCTTTGAAGTGATCTAGATTGTCAAAATAAAATAAAATTAAGAATAACCAGACAAACAAGCCATAGGCTGAAAAGCAACATTTGGTTGCAATCAAATTACATGACTGGACACATATTTTCTAATGTATAATATGGTTATAAAACAATGACAATAAAAAATTAATAAAAAAAAAAATATTGGCATTTATCAGACCTTGCTATAGAAAGTTACAGTGAATGGATGCAAAAAATTTCTAATGAAAAATCAGACACAAAAAATTTATTGAAGAAAGGTAAAAAGAGGAAATTATAATAATTTGGTGAATATATGTTGAATAAATAATCACTGGAAATTAAAATCCTGATATTTCGTATTATATAAAACATAAACATATAGAAAAGACCCAGAGAATATGATTAGGTGGCATTAAAGAGTACCATAAAACTATTAACATTTACTCAATATCTATAGAATTGCAAAGTCCAAACATATAGTTTATCACAATGACAATTTTTTTAATACTGTTATTGAAATTAGCACAGTATATCATATTAAATGCAGATAAAAAACTAGAACTTTCTTAATTAAATGACTGCGTTTTTTTAAGTATTTTAGCTTAAAATATAATTGTGTTAAAAATTATTATTTTTTTATTGAAAATATAACTATTTTTACTCAAGCTTACAATAGAATAGACTTCAATAAATTTGGTTAATAATTGGTTAATTAAAAATGAATGGAAAATTATATAAAATGAAATATATAATTGTAAAAAAAAATGCATGTAATTTATTTATTATATTGTTATGATATAGTCAATTATTTTGTAATTACTGGATTTATATATGAGAATTTTGATTTATTTAATGATTTATATTGTTAGTTTTAATTTCATTATTGAACACTAGATGGTTTTATGGCTGAAATAGTTCATTAATGTAATAGATTGTTAACATTTGAAAAGGGCACCGAATCAGGTACTGAAAAAGGCTTTTAATGTATAAAAATTTTTTGTTGATATTTATATAGCTGTTATAAAAAATTTATTATTTTCCGATTAATATATTTTATATATAATCAATATTAGTAACAGGCATGAAGATATTCAATTTTGAAATAAGGATGTTATCAATAATTATATGTATATTGCTCTGTCTCTATTATAGAAATGCAGATGGGGTATTCCTGCTTACTTATAATGATATGCATGCTCACAAATGTGCATTTCTATTTTTACATTGAAAATAATTATATGCATGCTAATTGTTTATTTATATTTTGTTATTTCATAAGTTGCAGTAGAAATTCAGGCATTTAATGAATACTTCACTATATATTATTGTGTATTTATATAATATTTTAAGAACATACAAATTTAAACATGCATTTGAATTACAGACATCTATTAAGAAATACATATATTTATTATGACCTAGTGATGATCAGAATCCTAGTTATAATTGCCTGATTGCATTTTAGATATTATGATTTATACTATCACATTTTCCACACATAATTTGCTATTATTGCAGACAGCATAAATTATATAATTTATATGTATGGTCTATAACTTCATGCATACTAAATCATTAGTTTAAATCCTGTTTAGGGATCTCATTTTAGTTTATGTGATACACTGAAGTATAATATACCATATTATCAGTATAGAATAGTCACAGATAGTAATGAAATTCATATAGACCAGCTGTGAATTGTTAAAATAGTTGATAGAGTCTCAGATTATATTTGAACAATTATAAATGTTTGATATTTAATTAACTGCATTAAGAGTACTACATCCACTTATTAATCAATTTATTATAACTTTAGCATAATCGTGAGGAATTATGTAATCTTATCAAATGTAGAGGTATATATTTTTGTATTAGTTATATAGTTTTGATTGTTTATCTGTTGAATCATTTTCAATCTGACCATACTAAAATAGTATATTAATATTTTATATTTTTATTTAAAAAGGTTTTTTTATCGTAAAATAAAAAATTTACAAAATTATTGAAATGCATATGATTTTGGGCTCCTCTAAATCACGGGCACAGATACATAGCATCTACTGCACTCCAAACCTGATTCGTCCTGTATATGTGTTTTTACGGTCCCAAAGTTTTTGAATCCTTGTAATAATAATTTAATAATAACGTATACAGTATTTTTAAATTTGATTATTTTGATCCTTGCTGCCAACAAATTAGCAACATTCTTTCAACTTGCTATTACTTCAGTGTTAAAACACAATTTTTTCTTTTTTAAAATATATAATGATAAAAATAATCAAAGTGTTTGTTGCATGAGCAGACAAATGAGGTTCAAGCGTCAGAAGCAACAAGCTGAGTTTTGATTCAGGAAAAAGTCCATCTTTTCTGCCATTATGTTAAATCAAATATGATAATGAGATTATTCCTCAATTCTAAAATTTCTTTCTTCGATCGAAAGATAATTTTTTTCTTTACATAACATTTCTCCATCTCTAACATTTTCTTTTAATCAAAAAAAAAAACAACTTTGATTTTACTTTTAAAAAATAAACTAAAATAATATTAAATAAAAAACTGAGTAATAATTGTATTTATACAGAAAAAATAGAACTTTAATGAAAAAAATTAAATTAAAATATAAAAATAGTAATTATTTACCTGACAGCGAGGACACATGACATGCTCCTCTTTTTTAGTTACACAGCATTCTGGATAGGGTAATTGTAATGAATCATTATTGGTCAATCTTCGTGCATTTTCTTCAGCTGTTTCCAGAGGACGCATACAGAAATGACAAGATCGATAATTATACAATTCATTCCAAGAAAACTGACAACAAACTAAAGGAACTTCTTCAAAAATTATATCATTTTTATTAAACTGTCGAAGAGCAAACAAACCTCTGCCCTGAAAATTATTTAAAAAATACATGATAAGACAATTAAAATATAAAATTTATTAAAATTAAATTCTTCAAAGATAAAGTATATAACCTACTATAATTTGCAGGTTTCTTAATTATCAATTCTGCTAAATCACAATTATCCATCAACAAAGAAACTCAGACATCACCTCTCTCACTGCATACTTTTCATAAACAACTATTGCTTATTAAGTCTCTCAGAGATATTAAACACTCGAATTTCCATGCTGTGATGCCGAAATTATTTTTAGCGTACTGATAAAGTTTTTGGATAAATTTCAAATGATGCAAAAAAAAAAAAAATCTGTTTGGCTGAACAAATTAATCTGCTGTGTCCAAATAATAGAGTATAAATAATTATTTGAATATTTTATATAAACACCCAGAGAATAATAAGCTAATAAATGGAAATATGATTAATAAAAATCAAATGCATAATATTCATCAAAACCACTGATAATTATGTATAACTTTCACTATTACTGATTAATAAATATAATCTAAATTAAATTCTAATAATTTGTTTCTGGTATTTTTAAATTCTATTTATCAAGAATCCATTTTATTTTCTTAACAATTTTATTCCCAATTTCTCCCCCATGCTTGCTTAATGATCATTTTTTCTTCATTTTTACAAAAACTTATCTTGTAATAATCATATTTTCTTTAATGTTGTGATAATATAGATCATCCCCATAATTCAACTATTTTCACCTCCAAAAAACTTAATTCATATATGTTCATTACAATTTTTACATGTTTCTATTGTAATAATATCAATTTCTATTTCTTTTTTCCTACCATTTATCTGTTAAAACATTACCATAAAAATTATCTCAAAGGATTTTATTTCATTATTTAAATATTTTTTATACTAGTTATTCAATCTAGTTTTAAAATAAATTTTATTCATTATATGTGAAAGAAGTTCATAATTTATAACTGTTAATAGTTGTTTGATGTAAAATTATATTTGAATTGTACAAACATTTCGTTGTAAAATTATTATACTGTATAATACATAAACAAACAAATTAAAACATACCAAACACAAAGATAAATTATTTAATCTGACTTATCTTCCGGTAATTGTCACTATTTTAATTTTTTTTTCTCTTGCATATTTAACACTCACTCATAATTTTTTTACAGTGCTTCTTTTCTCTATTCATATATTTTCATTTTTACAAATATTAATGTTCCTTATCAAACATTTATATATATATTTTTTCCTGAACCATTTTTATCACGTCGATTTTTTTTTTAATATTTATTTTATTTCTAAACCACTAACACTTTAAAAAAATTATCACAAATCAAGTCAGTTGAAAGTTTAACTCCCTCGAAGTTTAAATGCAATCCGTGCTTTTAAAATCTAATTTTCGTAGAATTTAATAAATACCACGTGGTGAGAAAATAAAACATCTGGTGGTATAATTTATTACGAAGTAAATCAATTTCACAACAATATTAAATTAAAATATTACTGCTTAATGATTATTTTTATCGATTTTGTATATAACAATTAAGAAATGATTATTTAAATCAATCAATCAATACCTAATGATTGGCAAATATCATGCATATTATTCTTGACAACATACTCTATTTTCTTATCTATATTTATACCTTAAATTAAAAATATAATTTCAATATATACTCCTTTATGTATAATAATAAACATACCTTTCCTGGAACATATCTTACTTGTACAGCACTTTTTATATCACTAAGGGATATCGCCATGCTACGGAATTGCGACGTAATGTAGCTATTCGATGTCCGAAGTCTCTTATAACAGGTGTTAGCTAAACTAAAAAAAAAGAATTGCAAATATCGCCATCTAGTGATACATTTAAGTTTTTAATAACATGCGTTGCGTCTGTGATATACATAAAATGTTAAAAAAAATTTGTAATAAACATTTTTTTCATTTATTAGAAAAATATGAAAAAAGATTAATTAATCAAAATTGAAACCCACTAAAATTTGTGTTTTTTTTTTTTTTTTGATCCTTTAATAGCCCCCCTTTTTTTTATTTATGCTGTTTCTATACAATTTTAATTGTAAAAAGTTTTTTTTTTTTAGAGTATAACTGAAGAATAAAATATATTGCAGGAAAAAAATTTAAAAGATGGAAAAATATTAAGCAACATTGTTAGATATTCTGAATGATAAAATGCGCTGAATGAAGTAGACTTTGAATGATAATAAAGAAGAATCTATTACAGAATTAACTTTTGTTTTATAAAGATTGATCTATGAATGTAGCAATTAGTTCTTCCATTTTAAGGAGGTATAATATAACTTTAGGTTCATCTATTTATTTAAAAAACAAAATGGAGAGAAATATTGAATAAAGAAATTCATTTCGTTGCACTTTTCATAAGCTTTTTATTTCTAGAAAGCAAAACAGAAATATTGAATAAAATTCATTTCATTGCATTTTTCATAAGCTTTTTATTTCTAGAAAACTTTTTGAGAGCTATTTCTTACTTCCCATTTATTTACATAGAAAGAAAGAATGAGAGTTCTGAAGATAATTGCTAGATAGCCAACTGTCAGACAATTGAATAAAAAATATTGTGAAAAAGTACGTGAATTTCTTATAGATTTATTGAATATAAACAGTGCACGAAAAAGAGGAAGGAAGAATATTGGAACAGTTTAAAAGTTATAGTTTTGACATATCAAAAGTGAGAATTATCTAAAAACAACTATAGAGTTGTTATATCTCAACTTATCTTTAACTAACGGTCTTGTCCAGATTCCACCTCATCTTGATAAGATTGAGCATTCATCACCACAGACAATAGATATATGAATAGATAAGATATCCAATAGCAGAAACAGGCCAATGGATGACTGTTCAGTAAATCCAATTGCTTTCAATGTGGATGGAGATCTGATTATAAATAGTCCAGTTGGAGTTAAAGTTAGACAACAACAAATTATTGACAGGTGAATGGTAGTACCTACAAAGTTCACTATATGGCTAAAGCAGTGAGTAAGTTCATCCTAAAACTTGAAACTGCTGAATAAACAAGACACAAGACAAGCTGTCAGAACAGCTGTAAGTGTCATTATCTACACAGAAAGCAAGTTGGATAAAACTCAAAGGGCACCTGAAGTCCCTTACAGTAATAGTTGCTATGCAATTAAATGTTATCTATACCTCAGCCAACATTAGGTGTACGATATACAAAATATTGTACACTTTCTGAATATTGTGTATGTATATGTCAACTAATTTAAACATCTTTTATAAATTTTTAAATATTGCGTATACGTGAAATGAATATTCAATCATATTTATATGAATTTGTGTTTATTATTATCACACATAAACAAATTTGGTACAGTCATGACAGGATCTTAGCTCCATTGTTGTTTAGATATTTGTCATTAATTAAAAAAAAAATTGATAAATAATGTCATTAATGCATAAATAAAAAGTAAAGAATCAAGTGCAACTGGTTAATTAGTTAACAATAAAAAAGTTCGAATATATATATTTTTTCTCTCTCATAACAAAAAAAAAAAAAATCAAATTGGCTTGGCTTATTAGAAGAGTTTGATCTGGCTTATCCCAAAACCTATATGGATCAAGTGTTTTTTTTACATGCAAGCTAATTAAATTAAAACTTAAAGTAGCTACATTTGTGTCTAATTGTGAATCTCAAACATATGATATTAACTGCACAAATGGCTCCAATACTTTCACTTGAGCTTGATTTTGATAAAGCATTTTCTTTACTGTCAAACTTTTTCTACCCAAAACTCTTAACGATAATGCACGGATATCACTTTAATCTCTATACCCAAGGGGAGAAGGATAAAGCAAGAGGTTTTGATGCTAAACTCAGCCCTGAAATGTAACTTTAAGGACTTCTTAAATGAAAACCTGAGGAACCATTTCATTTGAGGAAATGAAAGACCATAACCTGAGGGTCAAGCTGTTAATGGATTATTGTATCAAGTTTGATTAAACTATCTCTCAGGTGTCTCTAACTGAATCAACAGTGAGTCTAAGTGGCTCCATTAAAAAAAAAGGACAATATTAAATTTGTTAGAAAACTGGGTCAAATAAATATCCAGCTGATGATTAAAAAAAACTGCCCAAATAAATTGGCAAAAACAACCATTAAACTTTGTTTTGGTTGGGTTAAAGCAAAACATGCACACACAGAATGTCCACACCAGTATACAGTGTGTATTGAAATTGGGTCAGGTACATAGAAACTGCTTGTTTTAAAAAGAAAAAGCCAAATCCCTCAGCAAATAATGGAAGAATCGATGCCAAAAAGTCAGAAGGACAATATAAAATCAAATAATTGTCAATGCCTGTATAAATAATGGGTAAGGCATTGATTCAACTTTCAAAAGCAGAATTATTATTAGTAATACCCAAGTAACAATAGGACTGGATATCAAATCAGCAATATTCATTGGGTTAAAAAACACACGGGTTATCATTAATAGAAAAAAAAATAATTGATTGAATCTGAGCAGAGGAGTGATTATTCACTATCAAGGCAATCAAACATAATCCTTGGGTCAAGCAAGGGTTAAAGTTACAATGCTTAGTAAAACAATTTATTTGCCTCTTGCTGTATCTGCTAATAAGCATAGCAATTTATTAGGTCCTGAGTAATTCAGTCATTTGGACTTTACAAGTAAACCAACTCACAAAAATAAGATCAAAAAAGTCTACTCAGGTGTGATTGATAATAAATTGGGTTTGAGTCCTAGGATAATTCATAATATCAAAAATGCTAAAATGTGGATAGATCTCCAAATTCTATGCTATATGGTGAATGGTGATAAAATTAAAATGTTGTAAACTAGTTGTTCAAATAGCTAATGAACAACAATACCACAGGTACAGAAATCAGCTAATATTGAACTGTACATCACCAACCAACAGTGAGGTGTCAGCAGCTAACAGTGAACCAGCATTAAAGAGTTTACAAAAACTCAAAGTCATCATATCTGCTGATGAAGTAACCAAATCTGATGAAGCCAGGAAGCAATGAAGATATCTATCAAAGTAACTGAATGCTACATTGTCCAAAGTTAATATTAGCCAAGTGGAGAGAATGTTATATCTCAATGAAAGGATTAGTCCGGATTCCATTTTTATTTTGATTGAATTGAGCATTCATCACCACAAACTGTCAGAAATATGAGTAGATAAGATACATCTAAGAACAGAAACAATCCAATTGGTAATGCTCAGTGAATCTGATTGCTTTTATTATGGATCCAATATAGTCAGTCCAGTTGAAAATAAAGTCAGACAAGTTACTGTTAGAGCTCAATGGCAGTATTCCCATTGTCAACTATATGGTTAAATCAGTGAGGCAAGTTCATGCTAGAACTGGAAGCTGCTAAATTGTAAACTTGACATGAGCCAAGTTGTCACAGAATATCCAGATATGTCACTATATCTACACACATAGCAAACTGTCACAATAGAGCTGGAAGGGTTAGGTAATCCTAGAAGGGCATCTGAAATCTTTTACAATAATAGTTGCATGCAACTAAATGCTATATCTCAGCCAATATACAAGATGTATGATATAGATAATATTATTGTTCATAATCTACATATTGTATATATAAGTATTGTATTGGTAACTTTCTTACAAGCAGAAGATAGGCTTGAATCAGGTACCAAAGATGTACAATCAAAGATATATATTTTCTGTATGTAAAATTTTGGTTCAAATAAATATAGAAAAATCAAATGGTTAATAAAATTTAAAAAAAAATTCCATTCAAAGATATAATATTAACCAATACGATGATTTATAATCTAAAAGCAGAGAAGTATTTTATTTGTTTTTTAGTTTCACTAAAAATGAATTCAAAGGCACCAAACTTTCTAAAAAGAAAGCTTATTCTCTGAAAACTTTTAAAGGGACGATCATTTATTGATTATTACTGTCATCTCAGCATGTTTCCCAGTAGATTGCATGATTTCTCAGGGCTGTGGATATTAACTAGCATATGTGTGTGAAAAGCATATATTTGGCTTGAGTTACAAACACAAATTAATTGAATTAATAAAATATTTAATTTATTAATAATGAATAAATAAAACTGTTGTGTGTATACTCACAATTATTAACACATACACAAAATATTAATCATCATAGTAATAAAAGATATTTTAAATTTAAGTTTAAGGCTTTATAGTATTTATAATAATATCATGTTAAATATTGAAATAATCACAAACTATGGTTTTGTAGAAATCTTTCTATATTTTACGGTTGTCTTCATTAGTCCCTCCGATGATGATAGTTCATTTCTGAGAATATTGGTGATGCTAGACAGTAAATATAGCAGCATTAATGATGTTATATGAGGTGTAATATCAGTAGGTCTTGGGTAACTTATATGGCACTGTCCATTTCTTTCTTTACAGCATTATAGGTGTTGCACAAGCTGGTTTTGCAAATTTCAGCATTAGTTTCTGGATCCAACTGATTTTCCAGGCATATCACTGGTATGGTTTAGTCATTGCAAAACATGTTCTCTTAGATAAAATCATCATACTAGCTGCTATAATAAGTATTGAAAAATATTAAAAAAAAACCCCAGCCAAATACAGCTATCCAAGTTACAGTGAAAAACCCTTTTATATAGCAGTTGTTGTTTCTTTCTTCAGCATGGAACACTGCTTCAAAAGTAGATGAGACTGGAATGCAAAGCAATATCAGATAATGGACTTCTAGAATAATAATAATAACAATTAGAATGCTTAGTTTTTTGTTTCAAACCTATTTATACCTATTTGATGTTGTTCAAACAACATATTTTCAAATCACATACACATCACCAGTTAGGAAAACTATTTGACCCTTGCATCATTACAACAATATATTTTTTGAAAAAAAAACATCCTCTTTACTCTCTTCAAAATGTATTGTGGATACATTATATTCATGACTTTTATATATAAATGATATAAATGGAAAAGAGAAATAAAATAGTTTGTCTCTTCTTTCTATTTATATTTCATACCATAGGAAGAAATATTCATTGCTGACCTTTAAGTATAGCTCAATAATTTACATATTTTCATTAATTCCAAACTTTTAATACTATTTTCAAATCCACCATCAGATTTTCTATCCCCAACTAAATTTAAAATAGGCAATTCAAAATTCTTTTGTATATCAAAAGCATTTTTCATTTTTTCTTTGCAATGTAATTTATCATTCAGTTTCTCTTATATTACAAAGTAAATACGTAATAATTTTAATTAATATGCATAAATTAATTTCTCATAATCATTATGCAGTTTACATTTTTATTTCTCAAGTGACACCTGTATCTGCATGCATATGCAAATGGCAGTTTGTATATTTATTAATCAATTCACGTGAGTTTTATTAAACACATTTTCTTCTCTCTGAAGCATTGTAGTATAACCAATCTGGGATGCATCAGTTTTGTTATAGCTACAAATCCCTTCCTTTAAAATGAGACAATGGGACAGTGTCACTTTTTATTTGTTTCTTACTACAAAACTTTTATTCATTTCTCTAATTATTTTTATATATATTTCAGTTTCACAAAGTGTGTTTACAAAATACCTATGTTCATAATGTGCAGAGATTTCCTTGATAATGAATAATACAAAGAATGCATAGGATTTCAACTCTAGGATCTATAAAAATTCCATAATAGAACATTCAGGTGTATGCTCAAGCATGGGCATTAGAAAAATTATCTCAGTTGGACTTCTAATGAGCTATCCACAACACATGAAAATAAACTATAAGACTTGCCCACTTTTGAGTATTAGAGACAGAAAGATATAACTCTCAAAAGTAAAGCTTTGCTCCCTTTGAGTCTTAGAGGTTGATAAATTCAAAAAACACTAGAACAGCATCTTGCACCCTTTGAGTCTTGCAGGTGAGCTTAAAAAAGTGTTGTAATAGTACATGAGACAATATAGACTTCAAAACATTACATGACAACAATCTCATATACATGACCAAATCACAATTCATCACTAGAAAGAAATTATTTCTAAACAAGGTATAAAAGCATTTTTTCATCCTCTGCATAAATCAATAAATAACTACCCTGGTCATATATTTTGTAATTATTTCCAATATCTAAATTTATTAATTTAAATTTTTCCAATATCTATAACAGTCTTTCTTGCTTTCTAACAAACTGGTAATTTCTCTTTTTGGTAATTTTATTGTCATTTTCAAGATTGTCATATATTTTAATTTTTAAGTTCATTTTTCTATAAAACATTAATCTTTTTAACATATGCAGGGTCATCAGAGAAAAAGTGATTCTTTATTTTTTTAAAATTAGGGTTTACTTCTCTCCAGATATTTATTTAGTGGTGGAGACATCATTTGGAATGACCCAAAAATATATATATTCTCCTTCATTCTGGAATGGGTTTTTTTGTACAGTCTCCTTTCTATTCTTTCCATTTTCTTTTTTATTCTGCACACTGGCAGTAGAACTTGGACAATCTGCCAACAGTAAATCATTGCTTCAAACTCAGGAAGCTATTTGATCATTTTACTCCTTTTGACCTTCTTATATTTTTTTAACTTTTTTCTTTTATAGGCTTTGCAATGTTAAATATTTCTATTTTTAATTTTTTTCACATGTTTTTCTTCACCATCCTTTTAAATATTTAGGCAGCAGAATTCTTTTTGTTGCTTAAAGATAAAAACTTTAAAAGATTCCTTAAATAGTGAACTCTCATATTTATCTAAATCATTATTTATTTTCATGGATGCCTGAATTAGGACTTTCTCTTCATTAGTATCATTATAAAAGTCTACTTCTTTTAAAGAATCAATTTTAAGTTCATTAACTAACTTCAGACCCTTATTCATTTCCATCTCTTCTTCAAGTTTTTCTACTTTTTCCACTATGCGTAAGATAACACACACACACACACATATATATATGCCAACAGATTTAAATAGTCTTGTATAGATTTATAAATATTGTATACATACATGAAATAAATATTCAATCTCATTTATATGAGTCTGTGTTTATTGTCACATATAAACATATTAAGAGTAAACCACTGATTTCCCAGTTGAACCAAGGATTCAATTGTTTTCAATTTAGAATTGTGACTATTAGAATTAACTGAACCTACATCCTTCAGCTTTTATAATTCATCTCCAAGAATTCAGATTAAGTTAATAAGAAGTTCCCAGAGAAGATGGTAGATGCATCCCCAAAAAATTGGCAACATGGTAGATTTATGATGCAGAAACATTGAAAGGCAGTATATCCATATATATGAAAAGCAAAGATGTCTAAGTATTAGCAGAAATTTGAGCTAATACCATGACAAAAAAAATCTAACTATTACTTTTACAGTCCTAATAAGAAAATTGCCATGATTATCAATTAAATTCAATTGCAAAAGAGCTGATGAATAAATTTGTTGTAGATATACAAAAGCATAGTGACAATGATCAAATATATGTGTAATATACTAATAATCCATACTGAACTTGAACACTTTAGATATCATTAGATTACATATTTATAAGTTGTGAGACTTGCAATTTCAAGAAGCCTTCAAAATTTTGACCTTTTTGAAGGAGTAACACTATCTCTTGCTACTGTCAAGCTTTTTTAAAAGTCATGTAATATACTTGTTAATAAAGCCAGTTTATTTGTGTAATATTTTCCTATTGTATTTTATCAGTTTTAAACATTCAAGTTTTCTTTCTAAAATTAAATTATTTTATTTCTTGGATTTTACTTGCTTTTATAGGCACCAGTTTAGCAAGTAAATAAACATGACAATAATAATGGAGATAAAAGCATGCTATCCAACAAAACATCAGTTAAAAAACATTGACAGTAGCATTCATTTGTTATAATTTAATCATCATCGTCATCAGTTCATTTACAAATAAGCATGGCTATTTTAAGTATAAAAAATAATTAAATTTACTATGATTATACAAATATATTCACCTATATGACCCAATGATTTCTAGCCTTTTTATTTGATATTTGGTGCTTTTTTTTAACTTCTCTGTCAAATTTTTCTTGGTGAAAGATTTCAAAATATATCTGATTGTAGTTCTTCATTGTATTTTATTCTTAGCCATATCTCATAATGAAAGCAAACACAATAGCTTGGAAAGGCTGATTTTAAATGTATTACAATTATAAACATAGCGCTATATAAAATAAATGCTTACTTACATATGTTTAAGTTTCATTTGAGAGTGATGTTTAGTAAATTCTAGATAATTTTGTCAATGTCACTTATTCAGATATCATAAACAGTAATTTAAAGTGAGTAGTCTATCCTCACGCTTTCACTTCCAGAACTTAAGATTTGCCCACATATAAGCACTTGGGTTGGAAAGAATAAGTGGATTCATTTTAATCTTTATTAAATACTATATCTCGTGTTGGGAGTGAAAGTATTTATTTATTATTTACATTCATAAAAAGCGCACGCACAATAGCTTGGAAAGGCTGATTTTAAATGTATTACTATTATATCTCTATAAAGTGTGTATTAATGTATATTTCTGTAATGTAATTTTCATTACATTATTCTCGCACAATTAGGGACTGCTTTCTATCTGCTTTTAACACCTTGTAGAAGAATAATCATAAACATATGACCAAAGACATGTGAAAAAGATTTTTGGTCTTATGTTTATAATTACATCCGTCCACAACTGTTAAAAGTGGATAGCAAATATGCTCTATCTTGCATGAGTGGTGTAGTGAAAATTACATTACAGTAATATTATTCAAATTATTAATGTGTTTATAATATTAATAAGGTTTATTTTTTCCATGAAGACCATTTTCAAGTTCTCCATATTTTTTCCCATTCACTTCATATGATCAATATGGCAGGTAGTTGATATTGAATGAATGATTGTTGTGACACTTCCTTACAATTATAATTCACTACTGACACATTAACAAGCTAAAGAGCACAGCAATAGATTCATGGCTTGTTCTTTCAAAATATTATGGAGCACCCTTGAAAAAAAATTTCATTGCCTTAAAAAAAAACCTCCAGAGTTTGATATCATACACACCAAATCATGCAGGCCTTTTAGTGCTTTTGGGTTATGTCATCAGAAGAGCTTATGTCTCAATTTCATAGATTGGCTTTGTAAAAAAAAATGCCTTGTGTACAATTAATTTACTTATATAGTATTATGATGATAATGCAGAGGCATTATATTGCACTGTGTTCGATTGTCTTAGCTATTTTAAATGATACTTGTCCTCAAGCTGAAAATCATCTGAATTAAAATTTTTAAAGATTTTTTTTTCCATCACTTTCTGATAAAGGATCAGGCATTTTTTTAACATTAATTATGAAATCAAAATCTTTATATATTAACAATATTCTCACTTAATCGAATTACGTATAACTCCAAATAAGGTTGGTATTAATTTAATATCATCACATTGATTTTCATTTACAAGTGAACTATGTCAAGATGTCATTTTTTAAAATTAGTCATGTGACAGTAAATGTTGATGATATTAAATTAAATTACATACAAATCTGTCTGTTACTTAGTTATGTATAATTTGATTGATTAAGTGCTTATAAGTTTTTGACAACATTGTGACTATAAGAAATGAAATGTAACAATATTCTGTATAAGCCAATAAACAACACACGATCACTATTTTTTATGCTTGCTCTTAACTGTTATTAAAACAGACCAAACTCTCTATACATATTGCTATTCAGTGCAAGCCAGAGTAATCAATGGATGCCAGAAGGCTTGTGCATAAAATCCCCATCTAGTGCCTACTCATCCAATATCCCCAGACTAGTTTCTGGCTTGTAGCCTTCATCTACCGATAAAGGCTCTGAGAACACTGCACCCAGTTCTTAGGATCTAATGCAACGCTATAGCATCCACCTATCTCTACTTAACTACAAAACTATGAGACTTAAATTGAAAACACATATTTTCAATCCAAGCCCATCAGCTTATATGACTGCTTATATAGTAATATAGGTCTGAACTCAGTTCAGTACCTATACATTTTGGTGTATTTGGTTCTGGGGATATTGGATGACTAGGCACTGCACAAGTCTTCTGGTATTCATTGATTACTCTGGCTTGCACTGAGTGGCAATACATATAGATAGTTTTGCCTATTTTAATATTCTGTATACCAATCATTAAATTTTCAATAATATCATACTCATCAATTTGCTATTTGTTATCATTTTAATTTTGTTTATACTAAAAATTTTACCATCAAACTTGCATAATATCTTGATATTTGATTTGTAAAGCTGTCTGTAAGGTCCATCACTGTCAAAAAATGGAAAGCAAAATTAGCACTAATCTCATTTACTACTGAATAAACTTCAGACAATGATTGGATAATTTTAAACAATATCAGAAAAACTTTTAATTAGGTGAGCCAAATGCTTTGATAAAATTAAAAAAGTATAATTCGTTTTTTTTTTGCATTTTCTGAGCAGCAAAAAAAGAAAGTTTGTATTGCTTCCTGATTTTCTACAATCATAATGACTATTTGGTAAAGCAATCTACTCATTAAAATTATAGGTTATTTTTTTACTATAATGGAAAATAATAATTTGGAATTACTACAAACTTTCTTATCCCTTTATGGAGATTTTTTACATCAAACTCACAAATTCATACCCTTAAAACATGACTTAGTTCGGAACAATTGGATCATTAACATATTTTAAAACTTCTCTATATATCCTAAAAGAAAACTTTGAAAACTCACTTTTATGCATTTGAATAATCTCTTATTTCATTAAGGAGTTTTAGATGATCCAAAGCCTTCATCACAACATTTCTAATTTGTTTCTATTCAGGCAAATTTGTAAAAGTTCTGATGAAGATTGTAGTATAATTGAAACTGTTAATGTAATAAAATAAAAGATTATAAAAAGCATTGTATTCAAGTGCATAGAAGTAAATATTTGAAAATTTAAAATAAAAATAAAACATTGCAAAAAAAAAAAGGATTAGAAAGATTTAATAAATAGAAGTCATCCTATCAGAACCCACACCTTTTTAAGATTAAAAAGAATTGTACAGCGACATCAAACTAGACATCTCTGTATAAATTAAAATGTGTCATCACTAAGGAAGTTAGTCATCTGAAATTTTATAACATCATTCAAAACATGAACAAAATTTTATTTACAATATGATCATTATCATATAAAAGAGTATCATCTATTGAATTATTAGACTAAAAAAATCATGTGCTATTTTCAGTGCATCATAAAATTAAATCTGAAGTGATCATTATCAGCAAATGATTAAAAATAATAATGAAATAGGGGTCTGTTTTTCTGCTCATGAAGTCATGTGACTTTGATGCACCATTAACATGGTGAATTCTGATCCAAACATTTTAAGTTATAGAATCAATTGCTTACTACTGAGCATAACTGTATTTAAGTTTAATCAGTTTAATTTTTTTTATCAGTTAATGAAGTGTTACTTTTAAGTTTTATATTGCATTCATTTCATTATTCTGTTAAAAAAGAAAAACTACATTTCCTTTTAACCAAATCAATAGTAATATATTCATTATCAAAGAATTAGAATTATTATTTTTTTAATGGATTGAAGAACAGCACGATTTGTATTCATAGCTAGTACTTCTTAAGAGAATTCCATGCCTTGATAACAAGACAGGAATAAAATTAAAAACTAGCCATTTGAATGTTTGAATGCTTAACAGTTGTTGAGCATCAACATGAGTTACAGTTATTTCTAAAGAATGAACACCAAATTTTCTATCAATATCTAAACATAGGATTACATAGCTACCACTTTATCCTTGAAGAGTAATTCTATGATTTGTACAATAATCTATTCTTATTTCTCTGCCCTATTTGATTTAGCACAGTGGTAGAGCTAAAGTCTGTGGATCATAGGTTGACCTTGTCACTTCCACTGCTTTAATATCCCACAAACTCTCTAGCAATAAACCATTTGATTATTTTTTAAAAATATCTCTTTCGTTGTAATTCTTAACTGTGGTACAATCCACAAAAAGCAATTATTTTGAGAATGGATATATCCATGTCACTGTAAAGTGATGTTATTTATTTATTTATTTGCTTAAACAAAACATTCATTAGAGTCATCCTATGTCTGTGCAAAAATTCCACAATAGTTATCTACTAGAGCTTACAAAAATAATATATTGGATATTTCATAAATAGAAGATACTAAATTAAACATCATGTTTTTTCATTTGATCTGCATTTTAAAAATATATTTAACAATCTACTTGTTCATAGTTTACTTCCAGTTGCCATGAGGAATGGTTTGTCTATTCTAAGGTCCAGCCGATTCAGATTTTTTTTATGGGGTTGGTTTGAAAATAACTCCTTTTCACAGATGAGTTATATAAAGTGACTTTTAATTAAAAATAACTTTTCTTTTTTCCTTAATTCAATATTTGTGGATAATTCATCTGTTCACATTTATCGTTAATGGCATCTACCATTTAAGTCTCCACGGACAAGAAAATCAAAAGCAAAAATCAATATAAATCTAAATCTCAATAAAAAAATTCAAAAGTTAACCCAAAAACAATTCAGTTTTGATTCAAATATAATCAAACCCAATTTATTAGTCCCAATGCTCAAAGTAATGCAGCTCAATCCAAAATAAAAAATTCTAACAGTAAAACTAAACAAGAAGTCACCGTAAATCTTATTAAAAGTAACGTGGAGGTAGATTCAAAAATTAATACTTTTCCACATGGGCCTGGAGCACAAGACAGCACTTTTTTGAAAGGGCTTGACTTCCCCTGCAAAAAAATATCTAGATCATCAAGATTGCCTACTCCTATGGGAATTTATGTACAAAAAGATACTGAAAGTCTAATTTTACAAAGCGAATTCCCCGATTCTGGAAGTTGACATATGCGGGAAAATCTGGCAGGTGGAAAAAATGGGTTTTTGGAATAATTCAAACTCCAGATCTTCTTCTGATAATATAGATTCAGCATCGATCTACATCCCAAACCAAGAACTGAAATTTTCGGAGGTCAGGAACAGGAGATATGGGACAAAATCATGTGCAGAGGTGATGCCATCCAAAATTAAGATTTTTTTAAAAATGGATAAAAACTATAACGAAAGGCATAGAAAGGCTAATTTACATGCCACACCATTCAAAATGGCCTCAATTGATGGAGTCCACTCCCCTGCAGCTGAAACAACCTTGATTTCCCTGTTATCAATGAGTTACAAAATATAACAGTTTATCCCCCAAAAGTTAAATAATCTCCATCTGCACAACCCACCCACATCAATAAAACCACCTCTGAACAGACCAGCCAATATCCCTTCCTCAATTCCATCAAATAACAATACCCAATTAAAAGTCAATAATACTGATCAACTTCCAACCCCTTCCCAACCTCTACACAACCGTAAGGTCCTAGGATAAATCCAGTGGGCAGTACCACAAGGACACCCCAAATCAAAAGTCAATAATATTGATCAACTTCTAACCCCTTCCCAATCTCTACACAACCATAATCCTAGTATAAATCCAGTGGGCAGTACCACAACCCCCCCCAACATCCTACACCCACATGGTTTCCAGCAACATCCAGGACTTTGATCCAAAACTACTAACTTCCCAGTTGCTGACCATCCACACACTGATGAAAGCATTGGAATCTATGATAGGGCCAATAAAATAATGGGAGAAGCGGATCCAACACCCAGAGATGTGGGGGAGGAAAGACCTGCCCACAAAAACCCTAACAACTACACGTGTAATCTAACAAATCATTCTACAATAAGTTACAAATTCAATCAGTCAGTGCCGCCCCTACTTAAGAAATTGTTCAACATATTTGATGAGAAGGCAGTAATCCTGGCTGTCACAGATGACAATGTTCACTTATATAGTTTCCTGGTACAGTCACTTTTTGAACTATTCACAATGCATGGCCTCTGGGGCTCTATCTATAAAGTGTTATTTCATCCAAATGACCGATATGTGGTGGTCCAGTTCAACAATATCATTGCCAAGGAGGCCTTTTGAAATGTCTCATTGGCCAGTACTTGATCACTATAGATCCAAATTGATCCAGCTCTATCAATAGCTATGTTAAAAACTGCGGCATTAATTTCAACAAAGCAGACCTCCAGAAAGCCTTGATCCCCTTTGGGGACATTATTGCTTTTCAATATAGGATCATCCATTATGCTGGGACTGAGTTTCTCACCAATGTAGCCACTTTTGGATCACGTTAAACAAAGGTGTCTCCCCACTCAAGATTCCTGGTCTGATAGAATTTCTTTGACATTCCACTCACCATCATTTTTTGGGGAAGTGCCCCCAGTGCTTCCATTGTAGACATAGAGGACGTATTATGAGGGACTGTGGGGAGCATCCTTCCAAAGGTAGTATCTCATCCGGTTCTCACAATCAAGTTAAAGCTGTGTCAGGGAGCTGGCTAGCAATCCACCTGTAGACATGACTTGTTGATCCTCAGCCTTTGTTTGCCAATTGTCCAGATACTGACAGATTCTGCATAGCAGAGCCTTTTAAAAGGAAGAAGAGAAACAATAAAAAATTCTCTCAGGCCTTGATTAGCTGCTCGTCCTCGTGCTCTGAATCCCCTGCAGTTGATGACTTGCTGGACCCAAATGTATCCGTAAGTAAACTGGTCTCTCCTCAGGAAAAGATGCAGCATTCTTACCATTCCCTTTTGAGACCCCATCCATGGAAAACCCTACTACAATTGATGAGACTCCTGTCATAAACTCCCCAATTCCTGTTGCTGGCAAAGAAAATATTGTCTAGGTGGGGTGCTTTTTCACTTCCTCTACTGGTGCTGATAGTGATAGCTATCCTGATCCTGACTCTGACTCATCACTCTTTGGGACTCACCTGGTGATTGAAGATTTCTCCCAGATTGCTTTGGTTTTCCCCAAGGTTCCGGTTTCAGTGGATCTCCCAGAATCTATTGATCCACTCCTCATCCAACTATGTTAAAAATATTTTCTGTTAATGTAAGAGGCCTGAATTCTCGGGACAGTGTTTACACCCTGTCACACTGGTTCCAGAGGCAGGCTCCGAATATTCTGTGTTTATCAGAACAAAGTTGCACCTCCAGTCAGACCCATGTGTTATCCAACTAATAGAAGAGTTTGGCATCCACTTCTCATTCTCCCTGCTGCATTGGGAGGTGTGGTTCTCATTATCAACAATAAATCTCCAATAAAATTCTTAAAAATCTTGTACATTGACTCTCATTGCCTCACAGCAATCATCCAATTTCAGAGATTGTCACACAACTTGATTAATCTTTACCTAACAAGAAACCTGAGAGTATAATTGAAATAATCCATTCCATCAATTCAATTCTCAGGACAAGCCCGCTCCCCACCTTAATTACTGGTGACTTCAACCTATCATACAATTCTTACAAATCCAAATACCTAAAACTTCTTAATCTGCCTACCCATAAGTGAGAGAGGCCTCTTCCCTGAGGGTGCATTTTCATTTTATACGAGGCACACACAATCCCTAATAGACTTATATACTTTCTCCTTCACTAATGGGGATCTGTTGAAGCCCACCTCTGGCCCAATGCCTTCTCCGATCATTTGGCATTGGAAATCAGGCTCAAGCTAAAAAATTTCACAGTCCCAATAATCCATTTCCCTCATACAATTAGGATGCTTACGCAGCTGAATATCATCACCCAGCTGGTCTCTGAGCCCTACATTGCCTTCCATCAGCTTGATATACTGTCTCTTCCCCTGGTGGAGATGTAGTTGGCCTTTGTCAACTCATTGAGCTACTTAATGAAGCAGTGTATCCTTAAAACAAAAGACCACATCTGGCTGGTGGCAAAGCTTGAGGGAATTGCAAAAGACCTGTATGACATGACTTTTGAGGCACAGACATCACCTTAAAACAGCACAGAGTGCTCTTGCAGAGTATCTGGCAATCAAGAGTGCCTGGAAATACCTACAATATCAGCACTGCTGGACCAAGGGTTACCTTCATTGGGCACTTGGCTCAGCTAGAAAATCATGGGCCCCTAGATTGATAGAAGTGCAGGTGAGCTGCTACATGGGTGTTTCCATGCTGGCCAGGATCAGATAATTTTATTCCCATAAGTTCCAGCCATAAACATTTGTAAAAAGTTTGCCTCAGCTGACACCCTCACAACATTACTGAGGGGCAAGTTATGTGGAGATTAAGGTCCCTCTGAGAGTTTATCCTGGTCTGCATGGAATTTCAAAATTTCTCTTGATTCATTTACACAAGTTTGGAGTGCCAATTATACAATGGATGATCAATTTTTTTGCTGATGACAGTTGGGAGGCCTTGGGTATTTGTCCTATTGCCATGGCACCTCTAGTCAAAAAACTTGAGAGCCCACCAATCCTGGACAACCTTCATCCAATCACCATGGTGCTGCTTTTGATTAAGGTGATCGAGGGCCTCATAAAAGAGGATATCCAAAACAATGTCATTGGATGCATCTCACCTTACCAATTCACAAGGAAAGTGCTTGACTGCTGATGCTGTCAGTTGATTTCACCTCATCATTGACTATGTGCGCAGTAGAAGGAAATCCCAGCTGACCACCATACAGCTTGACTTTGCTGGAGCCGTCAACTGCATCAGAATTGACATACTTCTTGATGTACTGGAGAGGCTTAAAGTGCCACAGCATACCTCCAGTCCTGCATAATTGGGTTTTTCTCTCGTTGGATGGTCAAGTCATTAGGCCCTGTGTTTCTATCCTGCAGCGCTCACCACTAAGTGCTCTCCTCTTCATGGCCTATGTGAACCCATTGCTGCTAAGCATTGAGGCTTCCTCCTGGGGATATCCATTCCCTTGTTTGGATAGAGCATTCTTCCCATCACCTATATGGATGATGTGATGGTGTTCCTCTCCTCTGGCAATGAGCTCGTGGGACTTGAGGAGCTCCTAGACCAATTTGCTTATGAGTTTGGTCTGAGGGTCAATGGGGCAAGTCGGCAATGTGGGCCATCTTGACAGGGAAGCAAATCCCAGGCAGATTCAAAGCAGTTCCCCAGAGCTTCCTTGGATTCTATCTTGCCTCTCCCCCTCAGTCATGAGGAGAAACAGAAAATACGCTTCTCTCCAAAATAGAAAACACATGCTCCCAAAAATAATTTATTATCTGGCTGGCTTTACCCCACCCAACAACTTTGTCAAAAAGATTGAGACTTTTTGTAGAAGACAGTGTTGGGGGAAAGGGGCCCTTGTCATCAGCCTGAACATACCGCAAAAGCCAAAACCCTTGAATGGATTGGCTCTACATGCCATTAGGGTATTCCAAGTTCAAAGAACACAACATCCTAATAAGACTTTTGAACACCCAGGCTGATATTGAATGCCCCCTTCTAACAGAGAAGGTCAAGCCTAAGGACAGACACCCACCCAGATGCAGAAGCTTCTGGTTTCAACAGCAGATAACTACCATCCTGACAAACATTGGGACCTCCGATTCACTGTTTGCATCGAAGTTGACTTACTGGGACACATATCAGCTGATGTTTGGGGAAAAAACAATATTCCCCCATCCTGCTCTCAGTATCAATTTCAAGGCTTATTAAATCGACAAGGTTCATCAGACTTGAGCCCAAGTATGTAGAGACTCTATCCCAAGTATGTAGACTTCCTGTTTAAGGTCAACCTCAATGCCCTCCCTACAGGGTCTTTCCTGTTCCATCAAAACGGCTTTAATGTTGAGACCTTATGCCCAATGTGTAGCAAGCAGGAGGAGACGATGGATCATATCTTGCTCAGTTGTGAGTCATGGTCACACCTTCAGGTACTAGTTCTGGGGAGATTGTCCATCCCCAACCTTGTTAGTGTAAGTGTAATTCTTACCCAGGTCTTTGAACAAGGGTTTTTTTTGCCAACATATGGTTTGCCACCTACATCAACTATGGGATCTGGACAATACAATGCAAGGAATTGTTTGAGAAGGGAACAGATCTCTGTCCAGAGAATCTGATAAAATACATCAAGAAAGCCAGACAAACTAGTACAAGAAATTGTCCTGACCAACTGGAAGAACAAACATGGAGTCAATTGAAGATGTAGCAGAAATACATAACTTAATTCAGATTCCTTGGTACCACCTTACATTAAAACTGATTATGGACGTTCAATTTACATCCAGTGGCAATGATATTGCCTGGGGTTTCTATTATGTAACACATGAAATCCTAATATATAATACATGCAACCATCAGAAGTCATTCTCTTTTGTATTCTTAATTTTGTACAATATGCTATATACAAAGTCTCCTTTTTGAAATGTAAATGCACTTGTTCATTTAAAGTTATTTCTTCTAGAAGTGAGATGTATGTGCATGCTTACATATATAGATATAAATTTCTAATGAAAATAAGTAATAAGTTTAAAAGAATTAAAGAATTTTAAAAGACCAATTGTTTTAAAATAAGAAATAAAATTATTTTTAAGTTTTTAAGATTAGAAATTATTTTCTAAAAGTAAAAAAGTTTAATTAATGATAGTAGAATGCAGTAGTATAGTGAAATAAGAAAGATAATGGCAAGAAGAAAAGTTTTAGTAAAAGTAATTACTATCCTTAAATATAACATCTCGTTAATAACCACAACTATCTATATTCCGATCATGAAGAATTTTTGTTAAACAAGTATACTTAGTCCATGTATCTACATTTAGAAAAGTGTTGAAGTGTTTATTTTTGTTGCTATCATTATTCTCTGTTTAAGGGCTGTTCATTAAATAAAGGGGATTATTTTAAGAGTTTATTTGCACTTGAATATCCCAGAAAAGGGAAATGTAGTTAAGAGAAACACAGATATATTTAGTATAGCTCTGAAGAGAATTTCGTTATTATTATTTTAATTGAAAATTTAATGTAATTCTACCTAAAGAATGAATCTCTGACCACAAGCTATTTAGATGTTAGCAAGTATTACTATTATACCATATTTAGTCTTATGATATAAATGGTCTTCATTTGAATATCAATGTGATTTGAACTAGTATATTAGTATTAAATGCCATTCAACATGAGTTTCATAGAAATCATTTGAGAAACCTAGAAAATGGAATAGATGTTCTTGGTTTGTTATTTTATGTTATTGTTGCCACTCTAAAAAAAAAAAAAAAAAGATAAAAAGAACTACTTTGGAATTTCATCACTAATCTGTCGTTTGGGTCATAGTGCAATATTTGGCTCAATAATATAATTATTTTACTCAGAAAATATTGAAATGCTACTGAATTATTTATACAAACTTCTATATTATTTAACATTAATGAATTAAGTTATTAAATAAAATCTTTATATTTAGTTGGTTTACAAACATAGTTTAGCTTCAATAAAATATTCCCTTTGTTCTATTTTATATTTAGCAAATGATCAAGTCTCATTAGTTAATTTTAATGCTAAACCCTGAAAGTAAGCAATTAAATTATAGAAAAAAATTCGACATATTTTTTATCATTATTTTTAATAGTTAGATTTGTTTAGCTGCTGGATATCATTTCAAAGGCTAGCACATTTCCAAATTCCTTACCATTAGAGTTTGACACATAACTGGTAAAGTTTCTTGTTCTCTATTATTTGATTAAAAAAAAACACTCTTTGTTATTATCTAGGTATAGAAAACCTACAGAACATTTGAATAAGGAAATTTTTTATGCATACTATCATTCAAAGAATGAGCTTATTGATTTCTTTTTTTTTTTTAACACATCATGTGCAGTTACAATTTGGCTCCCAAGTCTGTGGGATGTAACAAAGCCTCTCTCATCATCATTTGTATGGTTACAATTTGGATGCCACAATTTTATGACTGCTATACAAATATTTCTATAGCTTAAAGGAGCAATCTACTAAGCATGATAATTTACTCAGAATTTGAATGTCTGACTATTTCTATCCCTCTTATTTTTGAATTCAACCCAATTGGTAGCAGGATTTGTAAATTAAATTATCAAGTATGCAATTATTTGTTGAAAAAACTTATATCAAAAATCTAGTTGCAAAGCAACTCTTTACTGATTGTACTAGTTCATGCAAGATCACAAAACAAAACTCTAGTGTCATAGTTAATGCAAAAAAAAATAGCCAATGCATAAGAAATTTGGTATGATGATTGAGTACCATACTAATCTAAATGATTCAAAGCAGCAGGGTGGGGGGACGGGCAAAGAAAAAAAAAAAGCACAGAGAAAAGACACTTTCTGTTTATATCAGAAATAATACTTAAGATATAACAGTTCTTCATTAAGACATTGACAAGGATGAATGGTATTTCATCAAAACATTGGAAATTAAAACAAAATAATACAAAAGCAAAAGATTTTATTTTTACCACATAACCATGAAAATATTAAATATAATAGTTTTATTTTATAATTTGAAAAAGTGCTATCATTAAATTTTTTTTTATTGTTAGCAATAGAAATCACTATAGTTGTTTATTTACTTTACATCATTTTTAATTTTATCATTATTATTTAATATATAGGGTATATGAAAACAGACTTTCACACCACCCACCACTCTCCACTCTATCTCATAACACTGATACACTTGAACACATATATGTTGAAATGCTCACATACCCTATATATTACATATATAGACACAGGTATATAATAAGCCTGTGTTTCAGTTATTACATAGTAGAGATGTCTGCCCATCCCTTGTATATGTATTAAATGGATTATGTCCTGTACAAGAGGGGTCAGATTGACTTTAGGTCAACATGGGGATGACAAGAATCTCGGCCTCAGAGTGTGCTTTGAGCGTTCTATCATCAGATTTTCAATTTGATGGACGGTTGAAGAGTTGGAGTGAGGAGTAGATTGAAGCCTGTCCATTAAAGTATAAAGATTGGCTATCTTAATATATATCTGAGCACTTATAGCATATATGTGTAGAGATGGTAATCTAGACCAACTGACGATTTCTGGTTTAGCATGAAATACGCATATTGGTGATTATTTATCTATTCAACATATATGTGTTCAAGTGTATCAGTGTTATGAGATAGAGTGGAGAGTGGTGGGTGGTATGAAAGTCTGTGCTCATATACCCTATATATTACATATATAGACACAGGTATATAATAAGCCTGTGCTTCAGTCATTATTATTTATAAATATAATTACTTTTAGATATATTAGATCTTTTAGAAACACTGACTTTTTAAATAAAATGTTTTTTTGTTGTTGATAAACTTTTATTGTTTTAATTACAAAAAATATTTCTTTCATGGAATATTTACTTCTAATTTTTAAATTAAAATAAGGAAAGTAATATTAATTAATTATTTTTAATTCCAGTAATATATATTCATACGCAAAATAATATTCCAATGATAACAATCTCTAAGCAAACTGTATATGGTATTATGTCTGCGCCTTTACCTATGACTCAAATTTTATTTTATAATTTAATTGATATTAACCTATCCTTATGTCACAACATATTGTGAAGAAATAAACTATCATTTCAGTTATATGCATTTATACAACATATGTAAGACATATATCCACAATGATCACGAATCTAATATGGAAGCTTGCTATTGTTCTTGAAAAATACTATTTTTATGTAAATCCCTATGCTTTGTTAATTATCACATTCTTTTGCTAATAAAGCAACTGATATGCCATATGAAATTGTTATACAAGTATTTCAATCCTTTGACTAAACTTTAGCTTATAGTAAATTAATTAAAAATGCTTTTCTGATATTTCAATTGCTCCAGAAAAAAACACTTTTCACATTATTATTGCACGTTTGACAGAATATTGTTATATACAGCTAGTCAAGAGTATTTAATTGCTGATCATCTATATGTAAAATATTGTTGGACAAATATATACACAACTGAATATATCTAAAAGAGGAAGACAGAAGTTTTTCACACTTCGTTAGAGTGATCTAATAATTTGATTAAGTTTAATCAAAGCTGCATTAAGACTATTATTGTTAAAATTCAAATTTCCTATGCATTGTTTTCTTTAAATGGATATTTAGCAGGATTTATTCTAATAAAGCACAAAAGATAAATAGTCTATATATTTTCCTGATAATTGGGTTATACTTAAAAACACAACCTACATATCAGATTGATCTATTAGTTTTAGATCCTCATGAGAAACAATTTTCACATAAATCAATATCAGTAATTTCCAAAATTTGTATATTTGCTTAGTTAACTGTTATAATTTTTTCTAATAAAAGACGAAATTATTTCAAACATAATTGTAATCTCTGACTAAAAAAATCAATGAAAAATGTTTCTCCTGTGTTATCAAATACTAGAAAGAATACAGGTATTACCATATATAAAGCAAGTTTATCAATTTTAATTGTAAATCATCAATGTTTAATGTTTTATTACAACTGGTTTGTTATCCATTGCCTCTCTCAATATTCTTGATTAAATATAAATGTCAAAATTGTTTGGAAAAGGAAAATCAAAACATTTACATGTTTTTTATGATATTAATTTAATAGTTTGATTAAATTCAATGAAAGTTGCATTAAAAATATTACTATACTCCAAATTTTCTATACATTTTCTCTGAATATGTACTTTGGGCCCAGAGCCCCCTCCCCCAGTAAAAACAATTCACATTAAATAGTCTAAGACTATTTCTGAGAATTATGCTACTTATTTATGATAAAAAAATATCAAAATTAATCTATCATTTTTCAAATTATAAGAGACAGACTCTTTATTTTATATTTGTAAACAACACACATTTTATAATATACTCTTTACATTGTAGCTATAACAAATCCAATGTAGCCCAGACTGATTATACTATAACAATGTAGAGAGAAAAAAATGTATTTAATAAAAACTCATATGAATTAATAGATGTATAAACTGTCATTTACATGTGTGTGCACCTCTTGAAAAATAAAAATGTAAACTTCCTAAAGATTAAAACAAAAATTAATTCATGCACACTATTAAATATTTATTTTGTGGAGAGAGAGAGAAAGAGAGGAGGGAAAGAGAGAGGAGAAATAGAAAGGGAGAGAGAGAGAGAGAGAGAAGCTATTTTTTTTCTTTATGAAAAACATGATATAATGTATTAAAATTTATATCCACGACATGTTTTGGGGAGTAAAGAGGGTATTTTTCAAAAAATATATTGGTGCAATAATGCAGAGGTTATATATTCCCTAGTAGGTGATATATATATATGTTTTTTGAAAACATGTTGTCTGAACAACATCAATTTGGTATATATAAGTTTGGAATAATCAACTATCCCTTATTATTACTATCATTATAATTCTAGAAGCCCAGCAGTTCATCCCATATTGCTTTGTGTTATAGACTACTATTGAAACTGTATTGCCATGATTCATAGGGAAGATAAAAACTACTGCTGATTAATTCTTTTTCCACTGTAAGTTGTATTTTACTGACTATTCTTAAAATATTTTTCAATACTCCAGCTGAAACAGTCAATATGAAGAATTTATTTAGAAGAAATCCATCTATCATGTGTGGTTAGATAACCAAAACCACACAAGTCAAAATGCCTGCAAAATGCAGTTGGATACAGAAACTGATGCTAAAGTTTGCAAAACCAGCTTGTGCAATGCCTCTATAATGCTATGAAAGTAATGTATAGTTCTATATAAATTGTTCCAGACCTACAGATATTATACTTCATAAAAAATCACCAGTGCTGGTGTATTTATCTCTCTAACATCACCAGTGTTCAAGGAAATCATCAGAAAAACTAAGGAAGATGAAAGTAAAATATTAAAAGCATGGTATCTGAAAAAGATTAGTGATTGTTATCATTATAAATACCATAAGACCTTAAACTTGACACACAGCTTGTTACTATAATATTTTTTTATGTATATGTTAATAGTTGTGAATATATACATAACAGCTTATATTTATTCATTATTAATAAATTGTCAAATATTTTTTTTATTAATCCATTTAGTTTGTCGTTTATAGCTCAATCCAAATATATGCTAGTTAATATTTACAGCCCTGAGAAATCATGTAATCCACTGGAGATGCTGGGATGATGGTAACAATTGATGATGATTGGTCCTTTAAAAACTTTTTCAAAAATAAACTTTCTTTTCAGGAAGTTTGGCATCTTTGAGTTTCTTTTTTAGTCAATTGTAATATTTTTTAAAAATAGGTTGTGACTTATCCTATTACACAAGGTAATGCAAAAACACTACTAACAGATCGTGGAACTCTATTTATATCAACTCTATTTATATCAGTGAAATGACAACATTGGGTATTAGAAAAAGATATTAAACACACATTAACTTCCATCCATAATCCTCAACCCAACCCTTGTAAAGGGTTATAAGAGAACATGGAAGATTATTGATAGTGTATGTCCATAAAAATCATTGTGGTTGAGTAAATCAAATAAAGAGTTGGGAATTATATTAATTGGATATAGCATGTGTTCACAGGGATTTGACCCTATCCACTTTCACTTTGGAAAAACTGCACCAAACCTCATAAATTCCACTAGATGTAATATTAAAAAATATTAATACTGAATCTGATCAAGAGAAGGCATATAGTCTAATGTGCATCCAAAATGAAAACATAAATAAAATCATCTCCGTTGTCCTTTCAAGATAGATGATAAAGTTTTTGTGAAAGTATCTATTACCAGTCTATCTGAACAATCCATTTTTTAAGAAATTTAAAATTCTTTGTGAAGAACCATACATAATTATAAAAAACCCATGGTGAAAATGCTTTTTTAGTCCAAGATGGTAGTAATACAAAAACCCAAACAATGCTCACATGTTGAAGCCATATTAGCCATAAATTAAAATTTAAGTGTTATTAAAAACAGAAGAGAACTTACCATCTAGGAAGCAAGAGTGATTATTATTGATTTTGAAGAAAAAAAAATTTAGATATAGGAAATTGCTAAGAAACATATGAAAAAAAAGTGTTCTATGAAGAGGATGAAAAAAATGCTTTTATAGTTTGTTTAGATATATTCTCCCTCTAACGATGTATTAGGATTTAGATATGCACGAGACATTGTTATCATGTGGTGAAGTGCATATTGTCTCAGGTGCTGCAACAATATTTTTGTTTCTTTTCCAAGCAGTTTACTCATTCATCTGTAAGGCTATGAGGAAGCCAGGTGCAGTTCGAGTGTTTGTGGAATTTAACAGCCTCTAAGACTCAAAAGGGAGTGAGGCTTTACTTTCAAATGCTATATTCTTCAGTTTCTAAGACTCAAAAAAGAGCAAGGCTTATATTATATTTTGATGCATTGTGGGTAGCTCATCAGAAGTCCAACTGAGATAACCATTAGGCAGTTTACATTTTTATTTCTTAAACAAGTAAATGATAGTATATATATATATATAGTCAGTTGACATGAGTTTTTAATTAAATACAGTTTTTTTTGTTATAACTACAAATCCCCTCCCAATCTCCTCCCTTTAAGATGAGACAATGTAACTTTTCATTTATTTGTATTCTTACTACAAAACTTATTCATTCTGGGTAGCTCATCAGAAGTCCAACTGAGATAACCATTAGGCAGTTTACATTTTTATTTCTTAAACAAGTAAATGATAGTATATATATATATATTAGTCAGTTGACATGAGTTTTTAATTAAATACAGTTTTTTTTGTTATAACTACAAATCCCCTCCCAATCTCCTCCCTTTAAGATGAGACAATGTAACTTTTCATTTATTTGTATTCTTACTACAAAACTTATTCATTCTCTAATTATTTTTCAGTTTCACAAATAGTATTTCACAGAATACATATATCCATGATGTGCAGAGATTTGTTTGATTCTGAAAACTATAAAGAATGCTTAGAATTTCAAACTTTATTTAATCTATCTTTCAAATGAAAATATTAATTAATCAACTTGTCCATTTTATAGAGCATCTGTTAGTGGATTTGAATCTAGTATTAACATTTTAATTGGTAACATTTTAGAAGTTATAATTAAAAAATTAAAAGTTGGCCATGAATTTTTATTTTTCCTATGCTAACAAAATGTAAATAAATAGAGAGAGAAGGAAAAAGAGAAAGAGGAGGGAGAGAAAGGGGGAAAAAGGAGTGAGATTTCTTCTTTTATTTTTTTCTCATTTTACTTATAAAAAACATGATACAATGTATTAAAATTGTATCCACATGTTTTGGAGAGAGTAAAGGTGTTTCTCAAAAAATATATTGCAATGATGCGATGGTCATATATCCCCTAGCTGCTGATGTATATGTTATTTGAAAACCATGTTTGAATTATCACTTTAATATATAGGTCAAGAACAAGCAATTAGACATTATTATTACTATCATTCTAATTCTAGGAGCTCAGCAGTTTACTCCATATTGCTTTGCATTAGAGTGCAGCACACTGTTGAAGCTGTATTGCCATGATCCATATGGAAGAGAAACACAACCACTGATTAACCCTTTTTCCACCATAAGCTGTATTTTACTGACTGTTCTTAAAATATTTTTCAATACTCCAGTTGCAATAGTAGTTATGATGAATTTATTTAGAAGAAATCCATCCATGATGTGTGGCTAGATAACCCAAACCACACAAGTCAAAAATGCAATCAGATACAGAAACTGATGCTGAAGTTTTCAAAACCAGCTTGTGCAATGTCCCTATAACGCTATGAAATGGATAATTCTATATAAATTGCTCAAGACCTACAGATGTTATACTTCATACAACATCTCATTGCTGCTGTATTTACTTTCTAACATTACCAGTGTTCAAAGTGATCATCAGAAAAACTAAGGAAGACAAAAGTAAAATATTAAAAGAATGGTATCTGAAAAAAAAAAAAAATGGTTTTAGTGATTGTTCGATATTTAACATGGTAAGATTTTATCATTATAAATATCATAAGACCTTAAACTTGATCTATAGCTTCAACTTAAAATACCTTTTGATACTATATTTGTGTGTGTTAATAGTTGTGAGTATAGATGCAACAGTTTGTATTTATTCATTATTAATAAATTGTCAAATATTTGAATTAAAATTTTTATTTGAATTGTATTACGCATTCAACTTATTATTTATTTAAACCAAAGTTTACAGAACACATCTTGAAGATCTCACTACATATATGTGTATATCTTTGATTGTATATAGTTGATATCCAGGTTCAAACCCATCTTGTCTATCTGTTTCAAAAGTTACCATTACAATATATATATACAAAAAAAAAACAAATTATTCATGATTATGTGAAGATAGATCATTAAAGATGAGTTTCCATGATCATTCTTTAAAATCGTGAAACAATTTTTTTTCCATTGTTACTTTCTTTCATTTTGGGCCAAAGTTCTTTGTGAAGAATATATTCAATCTCATACCTAACTTACTAATATTCTTTTTGAAGCTCTTTGATCCTCCATATATTATATGTGACCATCTAAAAGTACACTTCATTTTTTATGCCAAACTTTGATGACATTATTGGCGTGTGAAATCTCTACTTGAATAGAACATATGCAGACTCGTATTGGATAAAATAATGGCAGAGTATAAATACATTTATTATTGTATATTTCTCATACACATACTATATTTAAATTAATAGACCATATTGCTAGTTTCATTTGGTAAATGTAGTTTCAAAATATTAAAAAACTATAGTGGCTCTTTAAATGGAATAATTTCTAAGAATTCAAAAGATCAAGTCCAAACCTAGATTGTTTATTAATGTCATAGTGAAAAGCCACTTGGTTTAACTTTTATTTCTGTTCACATTATCACAAGTGAAAAAAAAGTCTTTATAGAATACATCAAGAAACTTAGAATGGAAACAGATAATTCGAGATCAGTTAATATCTGAAGTTTCATTTCAATTTTTTTTCCTCAGGCAAAATGAATAATGTCTTGAAATTGTTATTTTTTTAAATTCTCATAAATGTCAACACATAAATCAAGGAAATAATCAGATTATTTTCATTATTGATTGAAATGTAAAATGTCAGTCAGTGATTATTAAATTCTAGGTCTTCAACCTTTTCACAGCTGCGGACCGGCAAAAATAAGGATAAGATTTCGCAGACCGGCAGAAGTTTACAGATAAATTTTCTTAAAGATGTAACTGTTTAGCCTTAGATAAGCATAATTGTTATAACTGACCAAAACAGCATATTAGTTATTGTGTATTGTAATGGTGTTGCTTACCTTCACATGCTGAACACAGAAAACAGTACAATAACAATCACTCTCATTAATGTGCTTGCATATCTATGTTTATTATTTCATTGTTAAAACATGCAAGAATAAAATGTTATTTACCTGAATGTTGGGAAATATCATAGCTAGTGTAATTACATGGCAATGATTATGATAAATGTAATATCTGTATTTAATGTTAAATATACAAGATGGTTATATATATATGGAGGTTGTCTTTTGATAGTAGTAAGGGCAAAATAGAAATCAGGTAATTAAAATCACCGTAGTCAAAAAAAAATTCGCCGTATTTTAAATCTGAAAAAATAAAACGAAACATGTAAAAGTCTGAAGTTTTGATGTTATTGTAATTTTTTTTTTTATGCTGGTGTGTTGAAAAGATCAAAAAATGTAATTAATAGGAAAAGTTTTTTTTTAAAAATGGTAAAATAGATATCGCATAATAGAAATGAAGCCCCCCCCCCAAAAAAAAAAATTGCAAAGTTATTTTTTGTTTGTTTTTATTTTTAAAAAAAGGTTGACAGAAATTGGTTTTAAAAATAAGTTTTAGTATATTAGCGGTATACAAATGAAACCAAAAAAAATATCGCCTTATAGGCCAAAAAAAAAAGTGGGCATATTTTTAAACAAAAAAAGAAAACGAAACTTGAAAAAGTCAAAAGTTTTGATCTTATTTGAATTTGGGGGGGGGGGGGGGGGGATGGATTGAGAAATACTTTGTAAAAGTTAGAGACAGAAATTTTTTGGTTGTTTTTCTTTTTAAAAAAAGGTGATAAAAATTGATTTCAAAAATAAAAGTTAAAGCCAAAAAAGATCTTATTTTAATTTGGGAGTGGGTGAGAAATACTTTGACTTCACTGAGACAAAAGTTACTTTTGGTTTGTTTTTATTTTTAAAAAAAGGTAATAAAAATTGGTTTTAAAAATAAAAGTTTTAGTATATTAGTGGTAAACAAGTAAAGGCAAAAAAGATATCGCCTTACAGGCTAAAAAAAAAGTGGCCATATTTTTAAACAAAAAAAAAACAGAAAAAATTTAAGAGATCAAAAAAAGTCACCGTATTTTTATTTTATTGTTTTAACACATAAACAATGCCGACAAGCAACCGTGACTGGCTATCAAAAGACAATTGGAGTTTGTATAATAAAAAAACTTTTTTTTTTTTTAATTTTGAATTTTATTAGAAAAATGATAAAAAATTTAATTCTACCCCTCCATAACATCTGTGATAAATAGAAAATCAAATTAATTTATGTATGATTGATTAATTTCGTTTTTGTCCTGTTTCTTTTTTTTTAACAGGGTAAAAATGCGATGAAAAAATAAATAAAAACTGTTTATATTAATTAAAAGTTTAAAATCTTATTATTTTGTTATTACTAACTTTCTTGCCAGTCTAGCACAGCCCGGCAGAAAACTTCTGCAGCCCAGTGGTTGAAGACCACTGATCTAATAAACCATCTAAAATATTAATTTGATCAATCTTATATGGCACAGAGTATCTTTGTGCCTGGCTTATTTATTATATTTTTTTTACTAAAAACCATTTTTTGAATATGCAAATGGTAGTTTCTGAAAAAACTGCTGCTATTGGTCTGAGCCATGGACAATCATTCATTCGATATGCATTTTCTTTCACTTGGTTAAGGGCTTTCATCATAGTAGCAGCACTGGCTTGTAAAAGATGGAATTTTTAAAATCATTCTTATTCGAATACCTTATTATTACTCTATCTTTACAATTTTTTTTGTAATATTGTCACATGCTTATCTCTCTCTCACCGATAAATAACTGCCTCACATCAATCTTCATTCACTTTTTGTTGAAAAATGAAATAGCCCTAATGTTTTTTTCTCATATACTCAGACTTCTATACATTATTTCTCAAAAAAAAAAAAAGTGGGAAAAAGGTGATAGAATTATTAAAACCATTTAATGTTTTATTATATTAACTAATAAATTAAATCTTCAAAAAATCTCAAGAAAATGTAAAAAAAGTGAGGGATACATTTATTTAATTTTTGTCTTTAATTTTATTATATAAATAAACTTAAGTTAGATTAGCTCTATTAATGTTTATTTAATAATAATAATAAAACTGCCCATTAACTTACTGATTTTGAAAGATTATATTATCATTTTCTCCATGCTTATTTTATAAATAAAATAAAACTTCAAATAAGTTGCCTATATATCTACCTTAATACTGCCAACCTAGTACCATCTAAAAATGGTTGGTAAATGGATATCTAGTTTTTTTTTTTTTTACAAACATGATAAAATAATAATATAACCAAAATAATAAAATACTATCAAACTAGAATAAGTTTTCCTCCTAAAATAAACAAAGATAAATAATATAAACAAACAACAATAACACACTCTTCTATGCACTTTATAAAATAATTTATTTCAAACTACCAAAAATAACTGAGTTTTGATTGTCCAATAATCTTCTTCAGAACTTTAACATATACAAATATAATAACACAGCAAATATACCATCATTTTTTCTTTTAAAATATATATGTTCTACAGTAATATCAGCAAAATAAAAATCCTTCACTTTCTTTTCAAAAACTTTATTTTTTTATATCAATACTGAATATATATATATAATCCAAAACTCCAAAGTTTTATTATAATGTAAAAGAAAGTGTAATAAAAAATAGCAGTGGGAAAGAGATATCCTTGACAATGTCTGTATGGACATAAAAACAGTTGAAACGTTGGAGTTTTGGATTATATAAATATATATATGTTCAGTATTGATATAAAAAAATAAAGTTTTTGAAAAGAAAAAGAAGAATTTTTATTTTGCTGATATTATTCATATACAAATATATAAGTACCCCATCATAAAAAATTAAATACAAAATAAAACTTTCATACATATTAAAAACATTTATTTTGTAAAAAATTCCACAGGAGAGGGAATAAACCCATTATTTATATACAACATTTGGAGATGTCTTTATTCTGAACTTATTTTTATATATTTCATACTGTAAAATTTCTAATGTTACATATTAATGAAGAATTGGATCTTTTACAAAATTATTAAAAATGAATACTTAGCAACTCTGCTGTGAATTTGAGTTAAACTTAATCAGGCATTATTGACATCTATTATGAATTAAATTTCATTCTCAGAGTTGGATTATCTAAATTATTTCTTACATAACAACATAGCTATGACCAAAGGTGCAATCCATTCTTGGTGGCATGGCAACTAAAGTTACAACTGTTAGACATTACACATTATTTATACATTTGGAAATGCCTTGTTCCAAATTTACATAACATGTTGTGCTATAAAATTTCTAATATTATATATTAACAATGAATAGGATCTTCCACAAGTTAATAAAAATAAATACTTAACGATTTTATTTTGGGAATGTGAACTTAATTAGATGTTAACATCTACTATGAATTTAATTTTATTCTCACAGTTGCTGTTGACTAGATTAGTTCCTTATATAACAATTTAAGATACATGCAAGAATAGAATTCATTCTTGTCAACATAGCAGCTAGTACTAGTGTGAAATCATATTATTTAAATATGCATTTAGTGAAGTCTTTGCTCCACATTTGTGGATGTATTTTATGCTGTAAAGATTCTAATGCTATATATATATATAACTTATGAAAGAGGGCTTTAAGTGCTCTCTGTTGGGTTATTTTCAAAATAAAATATTAATGTGATAAATAAGAGTCAATAGCATTAACATAAAGCATAATTTACAAATATGCAAGAAACTAGAGATAAGAATAAGTGAAAAGAGTTAAGAAAATTTAATAAAAAAATTAATTTGTTAGCAATAAGTTACAAATTGCGAGTTACGCAAACAAGTGAAACTCAATCTCAAGAAAATTATAAGGCTGAGCGCTTTCGGGAATCTTTAGATCTGGCTACAAATATGGGATCTAAAGGTTCCTGAAAGCATTCAGCCGTATAATTTTCTTGAGATTGAGCTTCATTTGTTTGCATAACATGCAATTTGTAATTTACTACTCAAAGGTGAAGTATACACAGGAATTTTATTTCAATATTTTGTTAGCAATAACAGAAATTTGAGAGATGAAAATATAATACATCTTCAGAAATATTAATCTAATGAGGTATATAAATGTAATGATGATAAGTTATAGGAGTTTTCATTAAAAAAGTTTTAAAAAATATGTAAAAAAAAAAGTAGACGAGTGGTATAGTATATTTAACTGGTGAAAATGGGAAAGGTGGAAAGAGATTATTTGGAAATGTTTACATAAGAATATATAGATGGTTTTAGAAAAAAAATAATTTTAAAATATTGATGTAGAAGATATGAATGATTATGTTTGTAAAATTTATGCAATAGAGAATATCAATGGGGCATTATTAAAGATAATATATTAAAAAGATGGAATGAAATCCGAGTAAAATATATGGTAGAGTTTCATGACTAAAGTAGAAATTTTAGGAAAGATAAAAAAGTGAAATAATCATAATTTTATGCTAATAAAGAATCTGAAATATTAGATACAGAAAGCAATGTTAAAAAGTATGAAAGATAGATTTCATAATTTATGAAGAATGAACTGAAATACTGAAGAAGGTTGCAAATGAATATTTATTTGGAATTAATAGTTCAAATTTGCATATGTTTGTTCATCTATGTAATGAAGTGGTTTCTTTCTTCTTTATAATCTAAAGCTCAATGTACTTTCAGTGAAATTCACCATACAAAAATGGACAAACATATGCAAATTTGAATTACAAATACAAAGGGAAAAAAAAAAAATCAATATTAGAATAGGATTAATTTTAAAGTGTTAAAAGGAAAAAAGAATAAGTATAAAAAGTTATTAAAACAAACAGGAGAAAATAAAAGTTTATATGGGATATACATTTAAGATATAAAAAAAAAACTAGCTAGATTACAATTAAGATGGAAATAAAAATCTTTGCATAATGAAAATTGATGAGTAAGAATCATTAGCTTACTTCATGAGAATATACAGAATAGAACAATAGATAGATTATAAATAAAAGTATGAGGATTAGATATCATAGTAGGTGAAATGTGATATACGAGATGATTATGAAAGTTTGATTTTAAAAAAAGCTTTAATAATATTATACATAATTAAATTCCAGATGAATGGATGAGATTTAGATTATTATACTGGATATAAAACAAGTTTTGTTAATTAGCTAAAGACCAGTAATAATTACTTCAATAGTTTATAAAATATTTACATATAAATAGGATTAGAACTTGCTTGAAAAGAGTAAAATCTTTGGAGATTAATAATTAATCTCATTTACAGAGGATAGGGTATAATTTATTTACAATTGGAAACTATTATTTATTGCATTTTTAGACATAAAAATGCTTTATAATAGGATGGATAGAAATAGATTGTATAAGTCTTGAAAATATGGGAATAGACTTTAGACTTAGGATTGTTAAATGATGAATAATGTTTTTTTAAAGAATAATTTTGTGAATATAAAATTAGCCACACCGCAGAATTGGCAAAAATTAAATTGGATATGAAACAAAGATATTCATTATCATTTATTTTATTTCTAAAAGAAATGGAGGTCGAGATAAAGATATGTCAAAAAGAGAGGGAATTCCTTTAGTGGCAACTAACAGAATATATAACGTCATTTTTAATGTGGATATGGCAATTTGTGCAAATAGTTTAGACATATGGAGATATAGAAAGATGAAAATTAAATTTAGTAATAAAAAGTCTAAGACATACTGGAATACAGTTATTTTACTAAATGGAAAAAGAAATTATACAGAAGATATGCTTTTCTTATAATAATGAACTACAAGTAAAAAAATTAGTTAGGAATGATAGAACTTTAAAATTTGGAAATGAGATGCTTTGATTGTCCAGGGACTCAGAAATTCAAAAAGAAGTATGCAGATATATAATGAAAAGTGAATTGTGGACAGCAAATGAATCTACTCAAGGGGAAATAAAGTGGATAGATTTTTTAATGAGATAAAATAAAAGTATTTGGACAAAAGAAATTATTTAGTTAAAATAATGAGACCAACAAAGAAATTGAACCAAAAAGTTTACAGTATGCAAAATTAATAGATTGTGAATTTATTTATATGTATAAGTAATGAGATAATATGTAGAGAATGTATTACAGATACATAATTTTGAGGGTTGAAAAAAGAGGATAGAGAAATCAAGTAATTTAGAAAAAAATAGGTGTAGAAACTGAATTAAAAAAAACAATTTATAGATATATAAGAATAAATATGTATAAAATATGAAAGGATGTATGTGATAATACTAAAGGAGGTTGGGAATATTACATAGTTAAAAAAATAAATAAGGAATTGGATTGCAGATGTGAATATGACACAAAAAGAATTGAATATTTAATTCTGAAATTAGGATATGAAGAATCAGGATAAATTATATTTAGAGTTGGAAAAGCTTAAAAATAATGGTAATGAAATTAGGTAGAGATATTTTGTTTGAAATTTTATAACAAAAACAGAGAATAGGATAATAGAATTAACAAAGCAGCTTTCAATGAACTGAATGGAGAAGAAAAACTGAAATGAACTAGGACTGGAAAATGATTTGGTACTAAGAAGCAAGAAGTAGCTATATTTATTGAGATTTCAAACTTAGAGGGAATGTTTAACTTGGCTAACAGGATTTCTCAGCACATAAACAGAAACTTTTGACTTCACCTAAAAAGCCAATTTACCTCACAATATTATAGTTTATCCCCCTCTTTAAGGCATTAATTATACAATTAATAATTATGTCACTTACTTTCAAATCATGTTGACCATATCCAGCCAAATCTCAACTTACACATAAATAAAAATTTCATTTTCTATTTATATGTAATTTAGATCAACAATAATCAGTGAGATTTGGTCGGATATGGCAAACAGAAATTGTTGGTAAATCATTTATTTATAACATCCAGTTTAGCTATTGACATTTTTGATGTATTATGCACATACTATTTTAGTTTAAAAGATCCATATCTGGTTTCACTTTAATCTTTTGTTAATAAGCTAAGAGTTTGTTTATTGCAAAATTATGCTTGTTTAATTATCAAATTATTCCATTATACTTTTCTCAAGTGATTTAAAATAACCGGAATCTGCAATTTATTATGTAAATCATTATAGATTTGACCTCCATATAATATCCTACACTTTATAAATTCTCAGTTTAGTGTTAACTTACATATTTTCAATAATATTATGGTTGGTCAAATAAAAAACGCCTTCTCTTAAGACATATGACTCCCCAGTAAAAAAAATAGAATTCTATAAACCAAAGTGAGACTATAAGTAGAATAATCTAATGTATTTATATTTGATTAAGTAATAGATGAAAAAAACAATTTGACTTTATAAAATTTCTTGTCTTAATGAGGAGTCATAAATGCAATTTTGTTTCTTTTTTAGAAGAAAGTTTTCTTCAGCTCTCTTTTTTTATCTTTAAAAAACTTTCAATCTTTTGTGCTTTGAACATTAAAACATATTTTTTTTTTATATGTATAAAACTATTAATTTTATTTCTCAATTGTACTTATACTAATATATAAATATGTTAGGACATTTTATTACACTGAACATTTATTTACCTAAGGTAATATCTGATAAATTTGATTCTGTAAATTTGTCCTTGCATCCATCTCCACATCCTGAAAATCTGAGACACTTTTAACATGAATATATATGCAAAATTAAAATTTTTTTTTTTACTTAAACTACAATGTAAATTGGGGTACCATTTTTGTTCAGAGAAAAAAGTCCTTTATATAACTACTTTATACATACAAAGGCAAATAAATATACATGATATGTAAAAGAATGATAAATTACATAATAAAGAAGAAAAAATGCTCTTGATATGCTAGAGAATTTTGGATTGCATAGTTTAGAAAAAAAATTAACTATTTCAAATCTCATTTAATCTGCCTTTCAAATGGAAATTTTAATTAAACAACTTGTCCATTTTTAGAGAAAATCTGATAGTGAATTTGAAAAAAATATTAAAATTTTAGAAATGATAACATTTTAGAAGTTATAATTAAAAAAGCAAAAGTCGGCAGTGAATTTTTCTTCTTTCTATGTTAACCAAATGTAAATAAAAAAAAGACAAGTTATTTTATTCTCTTCGTCTTTTATTTATAAAAAAACATGATATAAACTACTAAAATTTGTAATCACATGTTTTGGAGAGAGTAAAAAAGGGTATTTTCCAAAAAAATATAGTTGTATCAACACAAAGGTCATATATACCTAGCTGGTGACATATATGTTGTTTGAAAAACATTAATGTGATATAAATAGGTTGGAAACAAGCAACTAGAGATTTTTATTAGTATCATTCTAATTCTTGGAGCTTAGCAATTCATTCCATATTGTTTTGTTAAAACAGTCTATAGAAACCATGCTGCTGTGACCAGGGTGAAGAAAGAATCAACCGGTGGTTAAAGTGTTTTCAATCGTAGCCAGGTTTTACTGACTGTTTTTAAAGTATTTTTCAATACTCCAGTTACAAGAGTATGATGATTTTATTTAGAAGAAATGCATCTACTATGTTTGGCTAGATAAAAAAAAAACCACACCAGCCAAAATGCCTGAAAAATGCAGTCGGATCCAGAAATTAGTGTTGAAGTTTGAAAATCCAACTTATGCTATGGCTTCTATATATAATGCTTGGAAAAAAGAAATGGATAGTGTTACATAAATTACTTGAGACCTACAGATAGTATATCTCACAGAATGTCACCAGTGTTACTGTGTTTTGTCTAACATTACCAGTGTTCAAGATCACCATCATTGGAAAAACTAAGGAAGACAACAGTAAAAGAATGGTATCTGAAAAAACCATGGTTAATGACTGATTCAATATATTTAGTGTGGTAAGATCTTATCATTATAAATACCATAACCATAGCTTAAATTTAAAATATCTTTTGTTACTATAATTTTATATATGTGTAGATAGTTGAGAGTATATGCACAACCATTTTATCCCCCGGTATTCATATTTGATATTACTATGGATCACAATTCCTCACTTTCTTTATTCTGCTATGATTATGATACCTGGTTGTATCGAAAGTATTTAGTGTCAATAAACCTTTCTTTTTATAGTTGTAACCTGTTTTGTTGTTGAATGTTATAACATTTACCTTTCATTATTAATAAATTGTTAAATATTTTTTTTTATTAATCCATTTAGTTTGTATTTGTAACTCAATCCAAATATATACATATACGCTTTTTACACTCATATGCGAGTTAATAGCCACAGCCCCGAGAAATCATGCAATCCACTGGGGCACATGCTGGGATGACAGTAATAATTGTTCATTTAATAACTTTTCCAAAAGTAAACTTTCTTTTTAAAAAGTTTGGTGCCTTTGACTTTCTTTTTATTGAAACTGAAAAACAAATAAAATACTTTTGGGAATACTTGTATTGTTAAATTATAAATCATCATCACATTGGTTAATATTATTATATATCTGAATCAAAATTTTTATTTTGAATTTTATTAACCATTCAACTTATTATTTACTTGAACCAAACTTTATGGTACACATCTTTAAGCTCTCATTACATATATGTGTATATCTTTGATTGTATATAGTTGGTATCCAGATATAAACCCATCTTCAATTTAATATAAATAGTAGTACCAAAAAAGTTACCATTACAGTGTGTATATATATATATATTAATATAATCATAATGAATATATAAATAAATTGCAGAAGCAAGTTTTCAATTATTGTAATGTAATCCTTATCAACTGCCTACAAACTTATAATAAAACTATTAATTCCCATAATTTACTATTTCATGTTATATCCCATGCTTCATATTACTTTCCTATCACTTGATTAAATTATTTCCTCTAATAATAAAGTCAGCTTCTTTTATTCTTATTATTCTATTCATGTGATATTTTTATTTAATTCAAATTGAAAATAAAATGTCCATTAAGTAATAAATTTTAAGTTTATATGCAGTTGATATGAATTATATTTCAGTAACTGAACATATGCTTTTTCTATATAGTTACTATTTAATGTTTTAAAAGTTTAACAGTATTGTAATTTATTTATTACACACACACACACATTTATAATTCTCAAACAAATCTAAAACATATTCAATTAGAAATATTACCTTTATTTAAGAATTTTATAAAAGTTACATATTTTATGATGACAGTTGAATTATTTCAGATCAGTTATAACATATAACACATGTAAGTACAATATAAATAGAATTGGTGGTTTGGGGGGGGGGGTTATATTAAAAAGTTTATATTTTAATATACATATATACTGCTATATGTTACCATTTAAACAAAAAAACAATTCCTATTTATCCTTTAAAACTTTATTAATAAAACTTAAAATTTTATGCTTAGAAATAAACTTTGTACATATATACAAATATCTTATATTTACACATTATGAATATTTATTCATTTTAGCTAATCATTTTGATATACTGTATTCAGTAAAAAAAAAAAAAATTATGTGGGCATATACTTTTTGTCCTGTAGTGTTTAATGCAAGGATAAGAGTAATAGATTTATGAGCTAAAAATCCCTGAATCAAAGCCTAATTTGTCACAAAAGGTGCTGAAATGTCAAGAGACTTCCTGAGCAATTAATCATTCAATTGTTTGTTCATTTAAATATTTTATTTTATTGCTTACAAATATAATATTATTTTGTGTATATTAATTCTTTAAATTTTTTTTTTCTTTAATTATGTAGGAATCGAAAAACATTTGTAGTTATCATTTGTATCATAAAATAGCAGCATACAAGTATCATCATTTTAAAAGTTGAATTTACAATGCCAAATCAACCATGATAACAGATTCGGTGTTCTAGGAGTACTATATCTAGAAACTTCATACTATGAAGCAAACTTTACTATATCATATATAATACAAGCTATACAGTAAATGTCTATTCTTTTTTATTAACATTCATTTCCACTATTCATTTTATTATTTAAACATTCATTTAATTCTCAGATGACTGATGAAGTTTAACACTGAATACAAGATGGTTCGAGATCTATTTACACTAAAAATCATTTGGTGAGTATTTTTCCTTACTCAAAGTAAAAACCCTGTAATATACCTAATGATTACGACTATAGTAATATCAGACTATTATCTTAAAGGTGGAAAAATTCTATTTTTAGAGTTTATAATCATAAACATTTAATTATATTTGTGTGCAAATATCAAAATGAAAAAAAAAACCCTGATTCTAATGATGCTTAGAATTCTAATATTTTACGAGAAAAGATATTTTGACATGGTTCATATTTGACTCACGCTATCTTCTTTTTTTTTTAGTACTTATAATTATTAATAATAAATTGTGACTGCAAAAAAAAAAAAAAGAAACAATAGTTACTTTCCTATTGATACTCTGTGAAAAGTTACTAAAAATGAATACAAATCAAATCTGATCTTTTCCATGGTAGGAGGTGCTGCTGTGAAATAAATTACCCTTACTAAAATATAGAAAGAAGAGACCTGGTTGTTACCTTTGATAATTCAAAATATATTTCTAGAGAAAAATGTGATTTTTCTTTGCTTTCAATATCAAACAGAATGATTATTAATAACTTGGTTCATGACCATTTTACAATTCTGAGCCTAGGAAATGTCATTCATTGATAGAAAAGTTTATCTATTAAACATAATAATAGGGCATTGTAGCTCACTAACACCATTCTATAAATGTTCCTTTTCTTAATGATTATTTATAATCTGGAGTTATTCATCTTTAGGAGTCTCTATTACTAGTTGATATAAGTCAGTCTAATTCATGTACAGTATATAATAACTTCTCTATTTCAGTGGTTAAATTGAGCTATCCCCTACCCAATTTTTCTCAACTAAAAATATTGACCAGCAAGTTATTTTTATCAAGAACTACTATAAATTACTATAGCAACTGCCTTATTTTGATTAATTCTTTTTATTTTAATAATTTATTTTAGCTTACTTTAAAATCAATTCAGCATTATAATTATTATTACAATAAATTCTTGCTAAATCACAAATTCTCTGAATGAAAATTTATTTAGAACATAATAATGAATTAAATGATCAATCTCCATGACAATAATGTTAATTTTAATTGAAATATAAGTTTCATTAATTTATAATGTATCTTTAATAAACATTATTAGACTCATTATTAAAAATTATAAACTTTATTTTAAAGAAATGGCAAGTTATCGTAACCATTACAACAGTTGTAGATAGGTTAATGCACTATGGACTTTTAATTATTTTCAGGCAGATGCTATAGTAAATTTTATTGAATTATTTATGCACGTCAAAATTCGTAATTCAAAAGCAAATAAACTAACTAGGCATATTCAACATGGATGAAACTATATCCTTAAAATTGTATTATAAACATTATTAAACTTTTATTTTATTAAGGTCCATTAACCATCTAAATTTAAATTTATCTTAAGTTAAAATAAAATGATTACATCATAGCAGCATATACAAAATTGTTAACTTTGTTCTCATGACATTTTACATTTATATGTTAAATACAAATATCATATTTAAAAAATGGTTTAATTTAAAATTAAAACTTTACGATTCAAAATTCAGTTCTTTAATTAATGGAATAAAAAAAAAAATTAAAAGAAAAGAAAAAAAAAGTAAAACATTTTTAGAGGCACAATATAATTTTATAAACAATGATAGTGCCAACATTTTTTAATATCAAAAACATTAATTTCTATAGTATCTGATACATTATTAAAAACACAAATTGAGATGGAAAGATATATGTTATTTAAAAAAACAAACAAACAAAAAACCGAAATTCAATCATTACATTTCTGAGTATTTATTTATAAACATATAAATTTAGTAACTAACGGCATTCTATATATAAAAAAAATTATTATACAATTAACCTTAGAAGCATGATTTTGTCTATTATGAACATACTTTTATAAACTATAATGAATAAAGAGTCCATTCAGAATAATCAAAACAGGTTTTTATATGCTAATTCTATAATAATTTTTTTTTTTAGTAACCAGTGTCATTAAGTAAATTTATATATTTTATAATATTAAATCATATATATATAACTTAAAAAATGTCAATTAATATAAAATTAAATTTAAAAAAGAACACTTATACATATGATTTTTTTGTATTTTTTTTTTAATAACTTTATTCAAAATGTAAAATTTTCTTAAATGTGCAAAAAAAAAAAAATCTTTTATTTAATGATATAAAAAAAACAAACAAACATATATATGATAATATTATAACTCAGCTTTTCACAATCTATACTTAGTATATATTTGTAATAAAACAGGTCACAATCTAGTACCCTTCAATAGTTTTAAAAATTAATTTCCATTATTACAATGTGCAATGAATAGATAATAACCATACCAAAAAATAAATTAATGATAAGAAGTATTAAATATCATAAATAAATAATAATTAGTTAAAAATCAATTTATTCTTTTTTATTTTATTAATATTAAATTTATGAAAATGAAATAAAAATTTTAAAAATATTTTAATAAAAATAATTTTGTTATTATAACCAAATATTTTTGTTTTACCTACAATCTAAAAAATAATTTTATCTTATTATTTTACGATTATCAATGTACATTATTATAAAGAATTATTAAGGAGTAATTTTTAACATCATTTATGAAAGATTTACACGTTAAAAATTAAGTAAAAGGCTATTACGTTCATAAAAATGTTTATATATTTAAATCAAAATTATAATCTTCTTTTAGATTTTGTGATGCTTGAAAATACTGTATTAATATTAATGGAAAACAAGTCACATATTAAAAAATTAATATTAATCACTTTCTGAAATTTAGAATAATAATCATAAGATTTTTTTTTATTGCACATTTTACAATGACAAACAAAACTTTAACATAAAGTCATGATTACAAAGTTAGACTATTTTTTTTGACAAAATCTCACAAGTATTAATTTTATACAGCGTATACATTTATATTTTCTACTAACAGAAAAGGAACAAATTTTATTTCTCCTATTCCAATTCTGTCACCGAATATATGCTCAAGTAATCATTAAATGGAGTGATTTTAAATATTACCTGGCATTCTGTTCATTACTCGAGTTCATTACTAGATGGCAGAACTGCAGTAGGAGGAAAGAATTTGCTACTAAAAAGTATTGTGTTAAGTTGTTCATGTGATGACTCATTAGTTTTAATGTGAAAGGGCAACAACAATAATAGCAAAATACAGCCAGAAACTATTCTCTAGATGAAATTTGAATAATTTTTCAATATGCCATGTGATAACTCACCTGAAATTACCATAGTGGAAAAACCCACATTTGGAATATTCATATCAACTGAATCGCAAGAAAAACAATTATGGCAAAGTCTGCTTATTACTGCTGTATTTGACCATAACGGGACTTGCCTTACTTTCTGCTAATTCGCGAGCTTTTTTGGCCTTTTCGATTAACTTTGTTTTATCGAACACTAAAAGGTGGTGATCAACAGGAATGGGTTCAGGCAAGTAAAGTTTCTCAAGAATCAATTCAAAACCTTTCCGTGCTTTGGTTGCGTTCATTTTAAACCGTTCGATTCCAAAAGCTTGTATTGCCATGGCAAAGCCAAAAAAATTTGAAGAAACCCAAGCTTCTTTTTCACAAATGGTCCATAGAGGATTTTCTTCACTTTGTTTGTAGACACATTTTTCAACAACCATCTGAAAGAAAAAGATTAATAATTTCATGCTTAATATAGCTTTAACTCAAAACCAATGCAAAGTTTTTAATGTGATAACAGACAATTCATTCTAAAACATTTTAAAATTATAGTTGATATATAGTTAAGTTGATTAGTATAAAAAAATACCAAAATTGTTAAAAATCAGGTGTATAAAATAAATTTATTATATAGCACTAATATATTGTAAAACAATATAATATATTGTAAAATAAATTTATTATTATTACTTTTCATAATTGTATACATCCAACTAATTTCATAGAAATCTCTAAATATAATTAGCTAAATCAAAATCTTATTTTAGACCTTTTTTGAAAGATAGCTGTTTAGCTTTCTCCAAGATTGGGGAGGGGGGGGGATCTAATGTTTTGAAAAACTTAAAAAAAAAAAAAAAGCAAGCTATTTTTGGTTTGAATCATTTTTTTTTTCATTAATATTTCAATAATAAAACTTTAATATTGCTTAATGATTCTGATTAACTATCTAAAATTATTAGGTTTTGATATGCTACGATTTATAGTTTTCAATAAAACATTTTTACTGCTAATTGTTCCTGTTAAATCTGAATATGTAACTAAATGGTCACATAGAAAAATAAACCTCTCATGATATCTATACAAGGATCATTTATGTGCATGCATGCACACAAGTCAACAATTTCTGTTTCTTTCAGGCACATATGATATAAACATATAAGAAAACCCATTATTTTAATGGTTTAATGTATATATAAAATGATTATATGCACATCCAAGTACATAAAAAAAATGAATATTTCGAGTTCTGAGACATTATTAATTAAAATGTATAAAAAATTTTAATCAAGAGTTTCTTTCCTTTTTTAATCTAACTTACAAGAACTCTATTTTCACTCACATCTGACTTGTTGTTAATTAAAACAATGAGAGGGGAAAGGGGTAAAAAAAAAAAACCCTATTCTATTATTCTTTGTAATAACTCTGTTAACTTTTAAAAAAAAAACACCAACTAATTCTAGGAAGCTATAATATTTTATTAACTGATTTATTAACTATCAAAGACATTAAAGGGGAAACTAGAATATTTATAATCTATGATACATATATGAAATGCTAAAATCAATAAATAAAAAAATTTATAAAACAAGTTATACCTTAAGAATTATATGAGTAATAAAATATGAATTAATGAAACAAAATTTACTTATGCACTTAGATTACTGGCGTACCAATATATATAAAAAATATAGTTCATATAAAGTTTTTACCATTAATCTATAGTGACAGGGCAGAAATGTCTTACTTTCTGTAGATTAATCAAATGAGAATGTACTCTTGGCAGATTGATATACTTTCATCAAGTCTTCTTGTTTCTTGAGAAGTGCTTTATTCTAATAAGTTCTAGAATATCACAGTTGGCTAGTTCATGAGGTCTGTTGACAGGCAAATTTAGCATGTACTGGTAAAAGAGGCATTCATATTGGAGAGAAGTTCATCCTTTGGGGTGCCTTAGTTGCATATGGCTTCAGATACGGCAACTGGGATGATTCTGGAGTTCATTTTTACAAACAAGCATTTATAACAGGGTGTAAGCAAAATCTAATGAAGTCAACAGAACCAAATAGATTAGAATAGCATAGAATAGTCTAAATTAATAATTTCAGCTGGTCCTTTATATAACTTCACCATTTTCTGTTCATTCCACTCAGGAATTTCAAGAATCTCCTCAATCAGCAAACCAGTGATTAAAATATTTTTTCAGATAAGCCAGCACTTTTTGCATTAATTATAAAATTCCACATTAATTACCTTAATTAAAGGATTTTACAGATGACAATGCTTAACAGAAATGTAACTACATATTTTATTAAACTCTCAATTAATAAAAGAGTTTAGAGTTGAAAAAGAAAAAATTTACAATCATTGTCTCTGAACTCTATAAGAATTTTTAACAAAAATTGTTTATAAAGTTCACTTTTTTTTTTTAAATAAAATTTTTATATTAAAATATATAGCTAACTTTAAAATCTTTTTACCATTAGTGTGTGCACATATATATATATATAATACAGCATTCATCAAAATATACAATTTAAATAAAAAACAAATGAAAACTAAATTTTCTTGGCCAACCAACATACAAATTAAATTTTCAGATCAGCAGATATCTCAATATATTATATAGTTTATTATTATTATGGTTAGAAAAATTAATATTTTAAGTAATATAAATTGCTTTAACATAGTTTTTGTTGTGAATTAGATCTTGCTTGATAAAATGAGATATTATTTTACTGATTTTATTTAATAAAGTTGCTGTATAGTAATTGCTTTTTAAAATTTCATGAGCATACATAAAATGAAATGAAAATGTTGACTCAAATTAAAAAAAATTATGTATGTGAAAATATTGCTTTTGACTATGCTTTGTTAAAGATGAGGCAAAAAAAAAACAAGTTAAAAAAAACAAACAATGTATGTAATTTTAAGTGTCTGAATTTGGAACCAATGGACATAGAATAATGATATACACATATCTAATGGATTGAAAGTTTACCGTTGTTACATAGAAATTATCCAGTATTCTAAATATACCATATCAATCACAAGAAAATAATAATTCTAATTAGTGTTATATAAAAAAAGAGAGGGAAAAAAATCTTTTTTTATTTGTAACAAATTTTATTTAATTTTAGAAACAAATTAATTTTATTTATGTATCCTATTATTTAAACTAAAAAAAAAGTAAGAGAAAGGAAATTAGCAAAAAAAAAGTAATTCGGCTTCTTTCAAGATTGAATAATAATTTAATTTTGTGTTGTTTTATATAAAATAATCCCTGGTTAGAATTCTTAATTAAGGTTGAGCAAGAGATAAAGATTTGCCCTGGGCTAAGGACAATAATTTAAAAACAAGAAAGTTTATGCAGGATATAGAGAGGGTATAAATAACCACAAAAATTTCAGACATTTTAGATTATTCTTGGCTGGAACAAGCTATTCAAAGTGATTGATTCAGCTTCCCATAACTCTGCTATTCATTTTACATTAGCCTGCTGAAATTCGTACTGTGGTGGAGTTCGGACATCTAATTTCCTTTCAAAATTTGCTGTTAATAAAAGATTTTATTTCTTAAAGTTTGCTTTCCTAAGATGTCAAAATTCATTGCTATACATATGCTAACCTACAACATGCCTTGCTAACTTAACTAAGGACGGACCTCTGATTCCAAGCTGTTCTTATGTCATGCCATGAAAGTTTGAAGTAAAAATGCCTCTACATTTGCCGCCATGAAGAGAAGACACCTAAAAGATGAACTCAAAAATGTGCGCACTCTTTAAAAAACTACATGAACTCTGCTTTACCGTAAAGTAAAAATATTTCTTATTCTTTCCAGGGTATATAACTTTAGTTAAATCTCCGCTCAATCTAAAATTAAATCTGTAGCTTTAATAATTATTTAATCTCATAATTTTTATATGTGTTTGCTTTTCTTTGTATTTGCAGTATGTCTTGGAATCTTAGTTTTAAGATTCCAAGTTTGTTTTCCATTTTAGTTATCAGAGAGTGTATTGTGGGATTATATTTTATATTCTTAATATGTCTCCCTTTTAAATGCTCTGGCAGTTTTTCATAATTTTAGTTTGCTCATCTGTCCCTATTTTAATGTTCAATAATTAATTTTAAATATGTTTAGTTTGCGTTTCTTGCAACCACAAATCTTTTGGTTGGCGGTTTATCGTGTTTGTTATTCTAGTTTTTCTGTAGTTGGAGATTTCTTTTATTCCTTTCTAGATTACATAAGGTCGTAATCATTCTTCAAGTTTTCTTGTCTTGTATGTGAAATCAACCATGAATTACTTTAAATGTAGTATATCATGAGCTATCCTACCAGCATTATGACGTTCTTGTCTCAACGCCTTATTGGGCTAAGAAATGCTTGCCAGCGCTGTTTCGTTGATTCCTACAAGACCATATTGTTTTCATATCTCTGAATTAGGAAACTAGAATTGTTGTTCTTTTATAAATCGTCAACAGGAAGATACTATTAATCCCCTTTTAAATTATAGGTGAGAGAATGTTTCTTTCTGCTAAAGCATTTAATATTGCCAGCTCATATACACTCTCCGATGACTTCGCTTATTCAAATCTAGGTCAAACTTTTGTATTTTATTGACTAGATTTACTTATCTATTTTCTTAATTTTAATAAAATTTTCAAATTATTTAAACTTAATTTGGCTGATATTTGTCTTAGTGCTTTTATTTTTCAATTGTCTGAACAATAATTAAGATCTATTGCAGTCTCCCTGTGTCTAGTCGGCGCAAACCATCATCACCATCCACTTTCGATCACGGTAAATAAATTTTCCAGATACGTAATGATCTGGTGGAGCCCTCCGTGATCAAGGGTAGATTGAGTGACTGTTACAATATGAAAATACTTTATGCTTTTAATTATATAAAATCAGAATCATCTCAGTCTAGGCAACTATCTCCAAATGGTTAATATTTCTATATTTCAAAAATTATTGCAGTTATTTTTCATTATTCGGGAAAAGTATATAAAATAATATAATAAAAAAAGATTCTTAAATTCTTATATATTTAAAAAAATTTTATTTAAATATTCCAGCAATAATAAATATGTTTAATAACCAATTAGTTAAAAAAAAGAAGAAATGCAAGTAAACATTATTTAAAGACATAACAAGCTTACCATAACACGAGTCAACCCAATATTTCTGGTATAAGTAATTAATGTTTTTTTAATAGGATCAACAATAGTCTCTTCTACTATGTTAACATGTTTGGTAGAAATAAAACGTTCACCCCACTTAGGAACATGATTGGTCTTGGTTAAAAGTCTTTTGCTCACTAATTTATGGTCATCTGTGACTTTTCGGAAAATCACATCTTCTGTCAATACATGATTACTGAAAATAAAAAGTAATTATAAATTAAAATGAAACTTCACTTTCAATTTAATTTTTCAGTCATGGACAAAAACATATCAATTATAATACATGGTAAAATTATTTTATATGTATAAAATTAAGTAAAATAAATAAATTCACCCTATTTTAATATACAGTATTATTCATTTCAATAGTAAATTTTTATTTTATTAAGTTAAATTAAGAATAACTGTATAAAATTTAATGTACATTACATAGCACAAAATCTGTTGACAAATAGGATAGTGGCTCATTATTCTTAAATAATTTATTTTAATATTTATATTAAATATAAATAAATACATGTATATTTTCTCAAAATATAAAAATAAAGATGATTATGATGAGTTAGAAAATGTTATCAGCTACAAATATCTTGGTCAGGTTATTAATACAGATGGAAACATAATGGATAAAATTAAACTTGGTTGGAGTGCTTTTGATAGAAAAAACTTGATACTAAAAGAAAATTTGCTTATGTATCTGAGATTTGGACACTTGATAGAAGAGCAATACAGAGACTTCAAACCACTTAAAGAAGTATGGAGAGATGCAAGTTGGGGAGTAACAAGAAGAGATTGAAAATGCAATATATGGGTAAGAGAACAAAGAGGTGTTACTGACCTCATTGAAAAAATTAAAAGACTGAAGTGGAGTTGGGCTGGACATATTGCTAGAAGAGATGATAATAAATGGACAACTGAAATCTTAAATGGGGTTCCAAGAGATTGTAAAAGACCCAGAAAGAGACAACATGTTAGATGGATGGATGAAATAAGAAAGTGTGCAGGGGTGATGTGGAGAAGAGAAGCTAAAGATCGGAGAAAATGGATTGAACTTGGTGAGACCTTCATCCTGCAGTGGATTGATAATGGTTGATGATGACGATAGAGAAAATATGATAAATACAAAATTATAAGTGATGGAGAGGAAAAGAGTTAAATAAAATAAAATAGAGCTAATGAAAAATGAATATTAATAAAAAATTAGTTTGGAGTTATATAAAAATGTTTGTTTTATTTTTGAAATTATTTCTAATATCACTTTTTTTATAATTCTTATTTAATTTTTCATGATTGAGACATCAATAGATGATATTTTGTCATTAGTTTGTAGTATTCCGGGATGATCATAACTAAATATGAAATCAATAAAACAATACATACAGTACTGTATTAATAAAAATGACATGGATTATAAAACATTAGGAGTATGAATGAAAAAAGTCCTGCACAATTTAGTTCAGTGTTTCAAGAACTAGTTTTCTGGACTGAAACTCGAAGCAATTGGTGTAAGAAAAGTAGTTTTAGATGTTAAGGAAAGGATACCAAAATGAAATAAGGATTTATACTGTATATTTGGCTTATATGAAAATGAGGGGAAGATAAGTGAACATTTATTTTCAGAGTGTACAATGTTGAAAGATATTCAAGATAACTTATATGAAAAAAGAAGAAATATATAGTAAGAGAAACTAAAAAGGTAGAGACTTTTTGATTTTTTTGCTAACTTCTTTATAAGAATTGTGACTATGAGATGATATACTGAAATTATTGAAATAGCTTTTATTAAAAATAGGATGCGAGTAAAGTGATGATCATTGCTGAAAAAATGATTTAGTAATAAGAAGTAAAAAGTAATGACTATCGTGATGTTTAACTTGGCTGAAGGGATCTCTTGACAAATGGCATATACCCAGAAACTTCTGACTGTTTAAGAAAATAATCATTGAAAATTTAAAATAAATTTTAAATAAATGTAGAATGAAAAATATTTGAAAACTAGGCACTCTTCACAAACCTGGAGCTTAATAGTAAAAATAGGGGATTTGAACTCAGATTTTTGAGCTCTCTTCAACTATCCACCCTACCCCATACAACTGATACACATGACCACACATGTAGAAAAGATATACGTATTTCATGCTAAACCAGCACTCATCAGTTGGTCCAGATTATCATCTCACACACACACATATATAGTCAGTGCTCAGTTTATATTAAGATAGCAAATCTTCACACTTTAATGGACAGGCTTCGATCTACTCCAACCTTCAACTTTTCATCCATTCATATTGGAAAGTTGAAGAGTGCTTGAAAATCTGAGTTCAAATCCCCTATTTTTACAATTAAGCTCCAGGTTTGTGAAGAGTGCCTGGTTTTCAAATATTTACACATCAAGCTTGTATCCATTCCACCCCTCTTCTATATATTTAAATGGAAAAGTTTCTATATATGAGGGGTCAGAGTGACTTGAGGTCAACATGAGCATGGCAATAATATTGGCATCAGCATGGGATTTGGGTTTTCATCAATCAGATTTTCAATGATATGGATGGATGAAAAGTTGGAGGTTAGAGTGGATTGAAGCCTGTCCATTAAAGTGTGAAGATTTGCTATCTTAATAGAAACTGAGCACTGATTATATCTACGTGTGGGAGATGATAAATTTGAACCAACTAATGAGTGCTGGATTAGCATGAAATATGCATATTGGTGATTATTTATGTTTTCTACAATGTGTGTGATCATGTGCATCAGTTGTATGAGGTGGTGTGGATAGTTGAAGAGTGCTTGAAAATCTGAGTTCAAATCCCCTATTCTTAAATGTAGAATGATAAATTTTGATGGTAAGTCTTTAAATTGTTACTTGTTTTTGTTTTTAATCATACTGAATGAAACTCCCTAAAAAATTAAATAATATTAAAACAATTAAATATCCAAGCTAATAATGATTTACAAACATAAAACATTTAAATGACTTTTGAAAAAAATCTTTACTAAGTAATCAATTTAAATTCATATTTCTAAATGGTTAGTTTAGAAATATAGATAAAAATAATTTTATGTTTCTTTGCAATATTCCTTATTGAAAAGTAGTAATTAATTTATATAGCGCACAGAAAGCTTATGTAAATGGTCTAAACAGGCATTAACCTGTATACAATGCTCTTTAAAATTCGCAATAATCAAGCATATCTTGCCGATAGAGGGATCTTTCAAACTACGACACAAGATAGCGATTTTTATAAAGACAAGAATGGTCCATCTTGTCTTTAACCTAAATGTCCACTTATGTAGGCGAATCTGAAGCATCTTGATTTGGAAGCGTGAAGTAGTTGTTTTCTTCACTGCTTAAATCCACTATTTACTTTACAAATTAACTTACGCGAAATCTTGCGATTTACAGCGAGTTAATATTACGATTTTACAGTTGGAAATTCTATAAACTATTGAGTAGTAATTAATTTATATAGCTCACAGAAAGCTTATGTAAATAGTCTGAACAGGCATTAACCTGTATTAAAAGTTTTGTTTAAAATCTTTAAACTCAATCATACTCCTTTAATATGTTATCGTTACAATAAATATGAACTTCAATGCAAAGATTTCATAAAGTTCTACCATATTTAAATATTTTAAATTGAAGTTTGTACACTCATTTTATAAGTTTATTTTTAAAATTTGAAATAAAAAATTTGGACTCATATTTGTAATTTTTATTACAGTTCATTTTTATAAACTTTTTTTTTTAAAGGTCATTATGTTCCCCAAATTATATTCTACAATTTCTTGTATTGAAGAAGTTATTTATATCTAATTAATTATCTACACTTTTGTTTAAGAGATATTCTTGCTAAAAAAAGCCATTAATTACATAATTATAAAATTGAATATAACATCAACTTCATTATTTTATTCTTTACTTAAATTTTGAACTCCTATTGCACTTATATGTAAATATATTTATAAAGCATTTTTTTTTTGGAATTTTTCAAAAATGCTTATAATACAATTTGTATTTCTTTAAAGCATTTCTTTGGGTCCCTTTGAACATAATTATTTTTCAGAAAGAATTTAATAAACTATACATTTTTAAAATTGCACTAACTATTTACAAGCCTTTAATCTTCATATAATTATAATTAATATATTCCTTAATATTATCAATTAATTTATTTTTTCTTCCTATTTTACACCACCAAATTCCATCTCTCTAATATACTTCTCTACTATTCAAAACATGACTGATCAAATTTATCTTTTTAGTTTTTCAATATTTTTTTTTTTAATATTTTCAGATTCTTAATCAAACATTATCAAACTCAAATTGTCATTATCACCAAATCCACATCTCAAAAAGTTTGTAACAGTTGTATCAATTATAGATATTTGAAAAACTTTTCTCTCAAGGAAAAAAAAAATTGGCAAAGAAAGTTTATGCTCCAAATATATTTTACATTATAATTAAAACTGCATTATATAGAAATAAAATTAATGTCAATTAGTAAACTTATTAAACAGTTACATTCAATAAATGATAATATAACAGATTTCAAATAATAAGAATTTGAATGTTTAGTTTATTAAGGCTAGTTGTAAAGAGAAATATATATATAAAGAGTAAAATAAATTTTAATATATATTTTTTCTCAACTCTTCAATAAATTTATTTATCTATTAGTTTTTAAACATTAAAAAAATAATAAGATAAATAAATAATATTTTAACTAATGTATATAAGTTTTTAAAAGAAAAGAAAAAAATGTTTCAACATTTCCATTAAAAAATGCTGTTTTTAATTAAAGTTGATTTTTTTTTCTTCTCTCTAAAACAAAAGCTAATGTTTCTTCAAATTAAAGTGTAATTAAAAGATTATACTGTTTTTGGTAATTAAGCAAATAAAATAATAATAATAATAACTACAGAGAAATTTTTCCAATGATTAGAATTTTTAATTATTTAAAAGAAAAAAAAGAGGGAAATAATCTTTTTGTAAAAATAGAATGTATTGATCAGGATTTAATCCTATCATTTCTGAAATATTGTATGATTGGATGAATAACAAGACTGTTCAAAATTAAGATTGGGGAGAGGTAAGTTAAAGCAGTAGACCTGTGTCTAATGAATAAGTCATTCTTGATCCAGCTGTGGAGAAAAACAGAAGTCATTATTGAGCAATGAAGAGAGCAAAGAGAATTGTTTTTAGTCTAGAGTAAGACTAACCTCACCACTATTTTGCAAAAAAGTTTCTTAAAATGGATTTGAAAAAAAACCCCATATGCTAAGTTTTGACTAGAAGCTGAGCATCATCTATCCAACATATAGCTTGTTCTCTAAAAAAAAAAGGTAAAATCCCCTTGGAGAAATATGCAAAAAGCCTCGTGTGCCCATCCAAAATCATGAGTGACCAACCTATGCAAACCTGACCTGAAAATTATACTGTACGATATATATATAGCCTGCACTAACCTAACCTGGAAATATATATTATTCTGAAATTATATTGTTAAATGGATAAATTTAGTCTATGCTAACCTGATCTGGAAATGTGATACTGTGTAAATTATTATATTGTAAAATGGATAAATTTAACTTGTGTTAATAAAAATTTGAAGCTATAGAAAAGAAATGTTAATAAGAGAACTATAAAAAAAAATTATTTAAAACTCATTACTTGAAGGTTTAAAAAGGAAAAACTAGCAGGAAACTGAAAATTATAAAAAGACTAAAGGAATGAAATCATGCTAATATAAAGTACAATTGATGTGCACATCTTCAGTTACACATCTACACTTGCAAATAATTTTTTTTATGTTAATAATTGATAGTTATGAATAATTTTAAGTTTTATATTTTGTTGAAACATTTTAAATTTATATTCTTTTCCTCTCCAAAATGTTAAATTATGGAACATGAAAAAAAAAGTTTTAGCTAATCTTAAATTTTTATCTTTATTGTGAAATGTTGTTTTGCAGTTTTATTCACTGAAAAAGAAAATATCTATTAATTGTTAATTAATTTAATAAAAAAAAAATCAACAGATTAATCTTATTTGCTATTTGAAATTACATTTTTTATAGAAATATGTTAGATTTGGAATTGTTACATCTTTTTTTTTGGGAATTTTATATTTTATTAGTTAATTTCATTAAATAATTGTTTAAAAAAGTATAAATATCTTTATTCTTCCAGTTATCTATTTTATGAATTGGCAGTGGGTGTGAGGTGATTTTATCCTAGCATTGTATTTTAAGGATTTTATAAATGATTCCATTAATTCTATTTAAATTAAAGTAGATTAAATGTATATATTTATATTTCTCTTGTTCATAATCACGATCTCTAGAGTCCTTGTGATCTTGAGCTAGTTATAGAACAATAATGGTTAATTTATATTAATATGGGGTACATGTTTGTTTGGACATCCAAATGGTTCTGTAGATGATGCAAAGATCATGATGACATTTAAAGTCTATTCATTGCAACTTTATTTATACAAATTAGAAATTAGTTTACACCACTAAACATCACATGATCATCATTCTTTATGCTTACACAAGCTGTTTACAAACTCCATACAGTAGCCCTTCTCATTGCAAGCCAGAATAATCAATGGATGCAGGAAGGTTAAGCCAGAGTAATCAATGGATGCAGGAAAATTTGTGCAGTGCTCCCAGAGCCAAGGCTCTTCACTGATGAAAGCCACAAGCTAGAAATTAGTCTAGGGATGTTGGATAGGTGAACATTGGATAGGGGTTTTATGCACAAACCCTTCATCCATTTATTGATTACTCTGGTCTACATTGAGTGGTGCTATGGTATGGAGAGTTCAGCCTCTGCGTAAATTAATTTATAATTGCCCTTTTACACTCACAGTAATATGTGACCAAAACATTGATGACGATCAGTATGTATCAGAAACCTAGCATTTTTTATGATAGACATTTCAGCATTTAAGGTATATGCCTGCAAATGGTTGTTTTATATTATGCCTTAAGTTTGGAATTGGCTAGATAATTGACCTACATCTTGATATTGAACCTCTTTTGGATCCACTCTACAAAGGATGACTGTTGATTACTCATGTTTAATGCTGGTGATGTAACTTATAATTGTTGTAACTACTTAATTTTATGCTTTACTCTCATGCTCATTGATAATGTTAGCGGGATGATGCTGTGCCATCTCACCATGACATTCCTTGTTCTTTCTGTTGCAATATATATAACTAAATTATACTATTAAAATTAGAAATAGTAACTAAAGACAAACAAAAAACTTTATAATGATAATAATTTTGTTCACTGGCCTCAGAATAACAGTCTAAATAATTTTCCTAATTTTATGAATACTTTGTATGTTAATATAAAAATTGCCACAGAAATAAAAAACAATGATCAACTTCCTTTGATTAGATGCTTCAATTGAAAAAAATAGATGGATCTTTGTTTCATGTTATATGCAGAAAATAAAAGTTTGAAGACATTTTTCTTCTTGTGTCAGTCAACTCAATTATCTTCTGTAGCTAGAACATTATTAGCCAAAACAAAAAAGCTTTATTATAACAGACATATTCTTCAAGATATCTCTATTATTAAAAAGATGCTGCTTGGCTACAGTTATGGTTATATTATTAAAAAGGTTTGATAATTCAAGAATTCATATAAAAGAAATCACTGATAGAATTGGTAATGTTTTAAAGAAAAATAGCATCTACCAGTATATATTTTTGTGTGAAAAAAAAAAAAAAAATAGACAAGTGTTTTCAAGTCCCAAGGATAATATTCCTTTAGAATGCCAGGGTATTTATGAAATTCCAGATCTCTCCATACAATAAAAAAAAAATAATATTGATAAATTTGCCAACTGCCAGGAAGCAAGAATTTTTGTGGCTTTCCTGTCTTCTTTTATCTTACAAGTAATAATGGCTAGAAAGTCATTCGCTAATAAATAATTGAGTAAGTAACTAATCAAGTTGTTATAAGTCAGATATCTGAAAAAAAAAAAAAAAAAATTTATTGCTTGAAAATTCTCAGACACCTGAAAAATGTATAATTTTCACTAGCATTCAAATCTTAGCTCATAAAAAGTGTAAATAATTTAACAACTATATTGGAAATTCTTTATTATTTTAACATAATTTTTTTTTCATCCACTATCATTTCCAAGTTTAATCCAGTTTTTCTGAACTAATATCTCTTCTCCACAACACCACTCATCACACATAAATCTCTTTCTAGGTCTTTTACATTCTCTTGGACCCAATTTAATTATTCAACTGTTCATTATTATGTCACTTCTATCAATATATCGAGCCCTATTCCATTTTAACCTTTTAATTCTTTCAATGATGTCAGTGATATATTTTGTTTTCAATCTCTTCTTGCTCTTCCTAAGATACACCTCCTCACTGTCAAAGTCTCAGATCCATAAAAAAAAAAAAATTCCCTTTCAAACACGTAGAGCATAATTCTTTTTAAGTTACTATTATCAAAAGTACTCGCTGACAAAGATATTTGTAATCATTAATTTCTAATTCATGATTATCAATCTTTATTTTCTTTTGAAAAAATCCATTGAAAATTACTTGAGATTTTTTATGATTAATCTTACTTTCATATAATAACTCTTGTAACATTTTTTAAAGCTCTAAAGCATTATTTGCAAAAACAATCAAATCATCTGCAAAATATAGACGAATTTTAGCTTCCATTTTAATCCATAAAATACTTCTTGCAAACAACTGTGAAAAGTTCTGGAATATATGGAAACATCCTGTTGTGTACTCTTCTTAATTTTAATCTTAGTGTGACCTTGTAATCTAACCACTGCTGTTGCATTTTGATAAATATTCTTCAAAATATGATTGTACTCCAGGTCTATATTTTGATGGTCGAATACTTTAATCATTGTAGAAATGCTTATAGAATTAAATGCTTTTTCACAATCTACAAGTCCAAAGCATATTGGCAATTCCTATTCATTAGTTCTTTCTAAAACTTCTTTTAATACTTGGATGTGATTCACTGTTCTAAACCATTTTTAAATTTAGTTAGTTCTTTTGGTTGGTTAGAATTCAGTCACTGTAAACTGGTTGCAATTATCTTAGTAAAGATTTTGTGCAGAACTGATAGAAAACTGATTTGTATGTAATTGCTAACATCTTCTTTAGTTACTGCTGCCTTCCAATACTTGATACATCTTTATCATTTAGACACTTAGTACATAACTTTGCCAATGATTTTTCTATTTCTTCACCTATTTCTTTTAAATACCAATTTTAAAAAATATAAGAATTAGAGAATACTTTGTATTCTTGTTTATTATTATTATTATTATGTAATTCTTTATAAACCCTTTTTTTATTACTTTCTATGATGTTATTTCTCTTTTAAATAATAGTTTTATTTTTACCTCTTACTCTAGAAATAATTTTCTTTCCAATACCAAATGATGTCTTAACACTTTTGAGATTTTTATTCTCTTCTATAGCTTTCGTTGCCAATTCACAGTTATATTTTCTCTTTATTATTATTAATTCTTTTTCATACCACTTAATAAAACTCTATATATTCTTCTTAATGGATTATTTTTAAAAAATTTCACATTTCTTTTCTTTATAAATTGTCTTATCTCAATAAAAAAATTAGCTGGTAAATTCTTTTTTTGCACCAGCTATCTTTTTTGCAGTTTGTAATAAAGTTTCACTTATCTTCTTATTGATTTCAGTCACGTCTGATCTATTTTCAAAGTCTGTTAATATTTTAAAATGATTTGCAGGTTCTAATTTAAATTCATAGCAATATTTCTAAGTCTTAGTTTTGCATTAACATGTATCCCAGATCCCATTAATTGATGATCACTTCTATGTTGCATCTATTAAGTAACACTATCTTGAAATATATATTTTCTTTAGTCAAAATATAATCCTATTCTCTCATATTTTCATTTGGATGCTTCCAGGTTCATTTTTGTTTACTTATTTTTTTCAAAGAATATACAGTTTTTGTGAAACTCTGTTTATGTCTTCTCTTGCTTCTGTCATCATAATCAAATTAACTCATAACACATCTTCCAATCATTTACCAATTTTAGCATTAATCTCCCTTGATAATTTTGAAATGTTTGGCTGACCAAAAAGTATTTTATACATCCACATAAAAAAATCCTCTACTTTTTCATCACAATGAGAACTTGCAGGGCAATAAACCTGAATTATCTGCATTTACTATCTTCTGTTAAGTTGAATAACTAATCTTGCCATTTTGTCTGATATACTATCAATCTCCACAATCTTGATCTTCCACTTATTATTTTTAATGAATCCTACTTCACTTGTGCTTACAATATTGTGTCTTTATAGCAAAGTATGTTTAATTTTCAAATCAATTGTTCCTTCATCTTTTTTTAAAATTTCATACAGTCCAACAATATACCATTTAAAATTACAATTCTTCCAATTTAGTGCAACAATTCCTTCAAATGAAAATGATTTGCATAATTAAATAAAAGGTTATCATTGAATAACAGCCAGGTCTGCAATCAAGAAATTCTTAACATGTTTTGGTCTCCTGGAAATAAAAGCCATTATTTAGTTTTGTCTGACATGATTGTAAATTCTATATATAATTAGAGGAAATTTGAACACAGATTTTCAAGCTCCCTTCAGCTATTCACTCCATCTTATGTGATCGATACAAACTGAGCACTGATTATATATATATATGTGGGAGATGATGATCTAGGCCAATTGATGACTGCTGATTCAGCATGAAATATGTATATGGAAAATCATTTATCTTTTTCACATGTATGAGGTTATGTGTATCGGTTATATAAGATGGAATGGATAGCTGAAGGGAGCTTGAATCTTCTCTAATTACATCTAAAGTTCAGTATATACTGTAACCAGTTGGATTACATAGCACTCACTAATTTAGTATGAGTACATAAATATATATATATAAAGTTAAAAGGAAAACTAAAAATAAACACAGACAAAAATTATAGTAGATATTTTCTACATTCATTGAAATAAAAAAAACCCCTCTGATTTAAAATATCGTTTTATAAATTAAACTTTTAAAAGGTCTGAATAAATATATTTTGTATTATTATTATTCTGATTGTGAAATGTAAAAGCACAATACTTGTTTTTGAAATTTTTTTTAATTAATTAAAATGTATGTTTTCAAAGGTATTAGAGAGATAAAAATAAAAACTTTGTTTTCAATCAAGGTGTTATTATCACCTCAGATGATTCTATAAAAGGGCTGATAACAAAATTAGCTCCAGTCTGGATAGTGATTTTTGAAGAGAACAATCTGAATTGTAGTTTTTTGTAAGAGCTGAACAGAACAGCTTGGCTATTAAATTTTTTTGAGTAAGTGGCAGAAATTAGCTGACCAAAATGGATAGCTGCAGTTTGTTATTAGCTGTAGTAGAGAGTGGGCAGAATAATTACCATAAACTGATGTAGCCGAAGGCAGGACAGTAGATTCAGGAGCTGCTAATGTTTCCTTGCAGGAGTTTGAATTTACACGGAAAAAAATGACCCACTTCTTTGTGCTGAAATTCATAGCTTTAGAGAGGACAGTTGCTTGCCTGACATCTATCAAACCAAGACAGCTGCTTGCCTGGAATAATCCTAGATAGAAAGAGACCAACGACAAATCAAGATTTTACACGGATTGCATACTTTTACCTGATGATGATAACAAACATGGATTATATTTTTCTAATGGAGCAAAAGAACCAGCTTGCTAAATAAATAATTATATATATGCTGACTATTTAAAGGCTGAGAAGCCCAGATAAACATATATACAGCTGTGGTGAGTAGAGTTATATAGAATAACGAAATTTTAAATAATTTCTTTAGTAAAATGACATTTTAAAAGTGATGCGTGAATTTGCACTTTTTATGTTTATGGTGGGTGTATAGTTGAACAGGGCTATCTGGATGCAGTGCGTTCATGATGCTCCAAAGTAAAGGCTCGGCACTGTCTAGACCTAGATGTTAGGCTCCAGAGTAGTCCAGCAGTGAATATATCTACGCCTCATGAATAGGCCTTGGTCTCATGAATAGAACTCATTTATACCCCTAAGTCTCCCAGAGATGAGCACGGTTGGCTCATTGCCTTTTATTTTTTTTCTGGATACTACTCTTTGAGGATGATCTATCTAGGTACTTAGAAGGGGCAGTGCTTAAAAATGAGGTATTTTCTTGCAACGTCATGGAGCATTGGGTACTTGATAGTCCATGCTTGGCTTTCTACTTATCATGGCATGGGAAGTTGCTATTCATGTATTCAATTTTTCTACCTCACCTTGCCTAATTCATCAGCAATAAGTAATCAAGCAGAAAGACATTTTGAAATTTATCTTTTCTTAATTCTATAAAATGATTTTATTTTTCGTTTATTGAAAAAAAAAAAGAGACATTTTAAATCGATCAACAATCATCTGTCAAAAATTTGATAGTACTTGTTTCAAGGAAAAAAGACTATTCAGCAAAGAGAATTAAATTGCGAAAATAATCTGTAATAATTTTATTGTGACAAATACTAATGTTATGTAGATAAATTAATATATCGTGCGTCTGTGCACATATATATGTAAACCATAGTAATAACATGAATTGTAACTTGTAATTTTATAAATTAATATAGCAATTTAAATTTTGAATAGTAATTATGTAAATCACAAATGTAATAATTATTTTATGTTTAATTGAAATGTCTTCATCATGTATTATAAAACGCACGTCTGTGTACGGATATATGTATGCGTTTATAGATACCCATTAAGAAATAATGCAGTTAATGTAATAATTTGAATTTTGTAGTAATCTTGTAAATTACAGAGTGATGACTATTATTGGGTATCATGCAAAATCAGAACCCTTAATCTATAAGACCTTAAATATCATTTATTTATTATTAATAAACTTATTTAATTGTTAAAATTGTTTCCATCATCTCTTGGTCACATACAGTAATAGAGCTTATGTTCTCTGAGCTAGATTCGTGCACGGGATGAATATATAAATGGGGATATGTATATTAGTGCTTTTGGGGCATCCAGCGATGATCAATCATCATCATCCTGGTTGGGCAAAAGAGAATACTCTTTAAAGCCCATGCATTATATTTTATTTTAGTTTAGCCTTATTAGGAGTTATGTTTATAGTTGGCCAGTACAAGTGGCCAGAGCATTGATGATGATCAGCATGTTTTAAATGTCCCTGCATTATTGTTTCGATTTCTGATTATTGTGTATTTTAATGGATGGGCACTAAGCTGGTGCATCCAAGTTATGTTTAAATAATTGCCCAAGGAGGCAAAGGCTCAATAGTTAGCCTGGTCTTCGGAAGACCCATATTCAATCCAGTCACAATGTTGACTGTTGATTTTATTCTGATTTATTATACCGATTTGTTTATTCCTATCAATGATGATGATGGATGATTATTTCTCTCGAGTATTTACTTGTACTTATTTTTAAAATTATAATCCTGGTTGAATTTATAATTATACTTTTAGTAGCTGGCTGATCTCTCAGTATCTCAGGGATCTCGTGCTGCTTTTAAATATATATACTTTTTGTAAATATTTCATTTTAAATAGACTGGAAGTGATAATTTTCCATCACCCCAGCTCCATTCCCACTTTTTATCATCCCACCCCATCCTGTTACAATACATTATACTTGTATTCAAATATTACAAATTCTATATATATATATATAAAAGATCATTTACACTCACATTTATCCTATCTTCAAAAAACACAACTGATATTGCAATTAAAAACCATCTGGTAACCGAGAAGAAAAACTATGGTGTTTCTTGATCTTAAACACAGATATAAAAAGCCAAAAAACTCACAATGCCAGCTGATAAATGTTGATGGGCAGCCCATGTATGCTTGTTTATTATATAAATAATCACAGGCACAACAAATGCTAGGAGAAGAACATACGGAGTAGACCAGTGTTTGTCAATTGACTACATGCGGCAAACCAATACATTTTTAAATTTATTTTATTAGGACCAAATGAAATATTGAACAAAGAAAGTGGAAAAAAGATGGATGTTTTTACAGTAAAATATAATTATTGTAGTGTTTAACAAATTTAATATGTTCATTTTAAAGAATAAAAAAACATATAATTAATTACTTTTTTTTTGATTTTATAGGTATCTTTGCCAATAATGTCAATTCACATAAGTATGTGATTGAAATTTGGCAGTAATACTTTTTTAAGACTTTTTCGTGTAATTCTGGATATTGTTTTAATTTTAACCCAAAATCAAGTTAGGTTTGTTGAATTAAATAATAGCTTTAATGTATAATCGCAACTTAAGTCTGTTAATTTTTCCTATCCAAATCAGTTAGGTTATTTTCTTGTTCAATAAATGAATTTAAAATCTACATATTGCCTTTCCATGCATCTTCTTCCTGTTGATAACATTGATTAAATGCAAATAAAGTCCTGATAAATGTCCATAAGCAGTATTTTTCAATTCGCCGATATTTATATCAGCTTCATTTATCAATTCTGAAAATGAATAAAGCATGTCACAATTTTTTTCTTCTACACACACCACAGCTTTAACTTTTTCTTCAATTTTATTCCATAAATCAACAGTATTACTATTTCCTTGCAGGCTTAAATTTAGTTCATTTATTAATGAAAATATGTTCAACAAGTACTAGTTTAGCAATCCAATTGTTGTCATCAAAAATATTTCTCAATTCTGAATGTTTTGTTTCTAGAAATGTTTCAACTTTTTTTCTTAATTCACAAAGTCTTGTTAATATTTTCCCTCTCAAAACCATTAGCGTCTACATGAAGTAGTAAATTTTCAATTTTCATGTCCAGATCCCATTTCATTACATAAAAGTTGAAAGTAGTCTTGAATTTAGCATGTTGCATTTAATATAATTTATTATTTTTATTGATCGAGTAAGAACAATGTTCAAGTCGGGAGACAATTTTTTAGCAGCTAAATACTCGCAATATATAACACAATGAGCAAAAATCATTTTCTTGTCTGCACTTCTTAAATTTTTTTTGCAACTCCTGAATGTTTTCCAATTATACTTGCCACTATATCAGTACATAAACCAACACAATTTTTCCAATTAAACAAGTTCTTTTCGATGTAATTATCAATTGCTTTAAATATACCCAAACTAGTTATATGTCTTTACATCATTGATTTTGTAATAAACATAACGAATATAACAAACTATGGTTTTATTGATAATATCTGTAGATTCATCTAGCTGCTAAAAAATTGTCTCCCGACTTGAACATTGTTCTTACTCGATCAATAAAAATAATAAATTATATTAAATGCAACATGCTTACTTTTTGAATTAATTGATCTTCAATATCAGTTCTAAATTCAATAAATCTGCATTGAATAGCATTGTTAAAAATCGGCAAAGTTTTCATTTTGTCTCCAGCAACTGTAACTAAGATTTCAGAACATACATCTATTAAACATGGTTTAATTAAGTTTTCAGCAATAGAGTACTGCTTTTTGCATATAGCAATCCTTAAAGCAACTAAATATGATGCTCTTACAAGAGACTTATTGCTTAAAATAAATTTTTTAAAAGATGGTTTTTTTTTTTTTTTTAGCATTTTTATGTTCAAAAAATCCAGTGGCATATTTTGTAGATTTGAATGTTTGGTCTCTAAATAATGCATTAATTTTGTTGGTTTCATACATTTATTGGACAAAATTTCTCTTCAAATAATGCATTGAGGTCTAGGTAAATTTTCTTCTGAATCAGGCCAAGAAATGAAAACAAATTCAGGATTAAATTGACAAACAGTAGCACATTTTCGTTTTGCCTGAGGTGAAACATTTTGTGAATAAATAATATTTTCATTAGCATTCAAATTACTTATAGTTGGTTTTTGAAAAATCTGCAATAGTTTTTGATGATTTCTTGTTATTATTCATTTTTAAACAGCTAAAATTTATTAAAAAAGTAAATATCAAGTATTTAATATACTTTAATTTATATAGCATATCTATTATTTACTATCACTACACTCCAGTGTAATTTTGATTGGGTGGCTAAGGCAAACTACTTAGTACATACAACTGATAACTGTTAGGTATTTTAATATATACCAAAGTCTGCCTCAGAGGATGAAGTGCGCATGCACAAAATTGTTAATGGAACAATGTTTTTACTGAGAGATGACTGATACTAGAAAATTTTTTGTATTTCTTGTAGTGTTTTATTTCTTAGTTTATTTTCTATGAATAAAATAACTAACAAATAGGAAAAAAAAAAAATCTTAGAACTGAATTAAAGGTAAATTTAATAAAATTAGTCATAATTTAAATGATTGTAAAAAATATACAATAAATATGAACAAATTTATAAGCTTTTTGTGGACCACTATAGTTTTTCTGCAATCACTAGTTGAGAAACACTGGAATAGATATTAGGAATTTGTCCAGAATTTCAGTTAATGACAAATTCCTTTCTGCAATCATATATATGTATGTTATTTAATAAATCATAGAGATATTTAGTAAGTAATGGTTAATAACTTCATTTAACATGTATAATACAGACCCAAACTTCACACAATTCCTATATCTTTAAAAGATTAATGTTCATCAGTTCTAACACTATATATTTCATTCCATAGAGTCTAATCATTAAAACTTAATGAATACCCTAAGATGTTGATACACACATATACAAATTAACTGGGCAACATTTTAATAGTGTGAGAATAACATTCAATAAATATACAAATTGAATTTTATCCTATATACATTAGAGTTTTAACTTTCTATTTTGTTATAAATATGTATTTGTTTAATGAGAAAAAAAAAAAAAAACCTGTATGGATTGGGATAACGATGCCAGAAGCCTGCTGCCACTTGGTCCCAAGAAAAATGGAAAACAGATGTGCCAAAATAATACTTCATAACTGTAAATATAAATATATTATTTTAATAAATAATGATCTAAAACAAACTATCATTACAATCTTTAAATTATTACTTATCAAGTATCAAATATGAAGAGACTACAACTTCTATAATTTATGATGTTTTTTTTTATAGTTATTTTATTGTGAGTGATTAAAAAATATATATTTATAATATAAAACTTTTAATATTTTTTTACTGATGGCAATATACTATACTTTAAGAATCAGTAATTATTAACCATTTATATCCAATTGTCAAATCTCACATATATATAAATCTTTTGTCTTACATTTCTTTATTACTGACAAAATATATTTCTCAGAATGCTGTGATTAAGTATTCAAACCGAACTTCAGATTAGAAGTTCTATCAAAATATTCAAAGAGCCTTAATAACTTATGTGAAACTATTTTATATGTATTTATTAAACCTATATTCAAATTGGATATCTTGAGTTCTATTATTTCTTTTATATAGAATATTAAATTGGATAGAGAATAATTAATTTTTTCATCTCCTTTCATATTTCTGTAAACTTCATTCTATTTCTAGAATTCTCTACTTTCATTATTTTATGGATAATTCTTGAAGTACATCTCTTTTCATTCTAAAAATAGGTCAATTGTGAATCTCATTTGAAACAATTATAATCTGCATTTTATTTAATTTAGTTTATCTTTCAAATTTGATAATTTCTATTTTTTTTGGGTGTATTTTTTTCATTCAATCATCAAGTAATAAATAGATTACAATTCTCATTGTTAAGATTAAATTTAAAAGACAATAGTAATTATTTCAAATAACTTATTTATTTAGATCAATAACATCACTCTTTTATTAAACCTGTCAAGATGAAATAACAACTATATTATTTATAATGAATAAATTCTTTAAAATATTATTTTTGAAATATATTTGAATGATTTTTTATCACAAATATAAACAAACAATTAATAAACCTAAGATCATGTTACAATCAAAAAATTAAAGGCATACATATGCAATCACCTTATGAAAAGTATATTCAAAACATAAAGCTTTGTGATGCAGATGTCTTGGAAATAATTCAAATATATTAAAACTGAAGCTATTAGAAATGGATTTTATAAAAAGTTGTAAAATAGTGATTTCAATAAATTAATTAATAATGGAATAAAAAAAAAAACACTGAGAAATGTTTACCGAAAATGAAAAAGATGAAGTTACATAGCAATGCTTAAAAAAAAAACAACCCAGATCAACAATCTCCTCTAAGGAAAAATTAAAAAAAGACAAAGGAAAATTAAATATTAAAAGATATGGAGAAAAAATAAGATAGAATGTGATTTTTGAATGATGCTTGAGTGTAAAAACTGAGTTTTCCCCTTAACATTATCCTTTGCTATCCTTCTTTCTCCTCAAAAAACTGTCTTATGATAAGCTGTTAGCTTCTTTCATATTTAAAAACATTATCAATATAATGAATAGGGTCTGAAGTAGCATGTTTATTGCAACTTTTTAAAATTTTGTAACTATTGGCAACTTTGTGACTACGGCAATAGATCGGCCCTTCAAGCAGAGTAGAATATCATTGATAGACTAACTATAAATGGCACATATGGATAGATTGAGGCTATACAAAGCACAGCCTACAATTACATTTCCAGGCCATAGCACTCTGTGACTGTTAAATCAACACCCTATACCCAAAGCACTATTTGTTTTGAGTATACAACTCAGGTGCCATCAGATCATATAAAATATATATATGCCGGCATGCTTGGACGACAGGTCACAAGTTTAGCTCTTGAAATATTCCAAGCTAAATCATATTCTTAATCAGGGGGTCCAGCACATTAACTTAACACACAGATAGACATTTATGTTTTTAAATAACTGGTGATGCAGTGACAAGACAGAGAGAGAATAGACCAAATAATACTTAAGTAAACATTAATATTTATTCAAGCACACATGTGTACTATAACAATCTAATATTTTACATAAATATAAATGATTAATAAAGCTAATTTTCATATAGTTCTTCATTAGAATTCATTTCATTTTAAAATAAAATATCAAGTGTCTATAGACCGTTATTATGGAAAATATATTTACCTAGGCTTTTGTGAGATTGAGATGACACAGATCTTTTGTTTTTGGTTTGCACAAGTGTTATTGTCCAACCGGTTGCTTTTTGGTCTCTATCGATGGTTCCAGGGATTGTCTTCCATTTGGCGACACAACAATGGGAGAGAGTAGCGACAGCATCTATTTCATGACTTTGTCAACAGTTTCCAGTGAGGATTCAAGATGGAAACACTTGATTTGCAGAGGACTTTAAAGCCCAGTCAACACTTCTAAGGCAGTCTAGCAATGCATATTGCTTGTTCTATGACTTCTGCAATATTTTCTGCAGCAGTAATGAATGGCTGTATTGTCTTTAGATTTCTGGATCTCTGGAGCAATAAATAATGTAACAGTACAAAATGAAAACTGTAATGACTTATAGACTCAAGATCTGAATAGTACAATCACAAAAAGAAGGTTGGAACTGAATCTGAACTGGACAACTGAATGAATTAAGCAATGAATAATGTAATGCATCAATAACAGCATGAAGACCAGACTGGACTGAAGAACAATAGCCAAGTAATCCTTTTATAACTTAACTCTCCCATTGTTTTAATTTCTTATTATTTTTAATTTTGATCGTAACTTAAATCTGTTTTTTTTTAAATTAATTTTTACATTTTGTTTTATCTAATCTTTTTTCTAGATTAATCTACTATCTCTTGCTTTTATCCTGAAGAGATAGCTTACACAGATTTTTAATTAATTCAATTGTTAGTTTTACCGTTTTTTTTATCAGATAGTAATCTTTTGAACTAATTATATTTTCAGAAGTTTTCTTTTACAAACTAATTTTTATTCTGATTTTTTCATATTTACTTATTTTTATACATTTTGCTCTTTTAATTTCTTTAGAAAGGAGAGTTTATAAACCTTTTTTTTTTCTAATTCTTTTCCTACTTGCTTTTAATAGTTCTATTCTCTTTTTAAAAAAAAATACCAATCTTTTTATTTTACAAATTTGTGTTTTAAAATCTCCTTCTGAAATAATTACTTCTTTCAAATAAATTTAATCACAAATATAAGTAGATTTTATAACATATAACTCTCGCCAGCATTACAATAAACATCTTGATATTTTTGTCTTCTAATTTTATGAATGAACTTTTAAACTTTTATATTCTCCTACTTCTCCAATGATAAACAAATGACTTGTTATTAAACACAAGATACATCAATTAATTCTGAGAGAAAAAAAACTAATCACTTTACTTTGTCCTTTTCAGAATTAAATATTTCTAAAGTTGACACAAAGAACTTCCTAATATTTTATATTATACCGCTACTTAAGCGTTACAAATTTTATAATAAAATTTTAAGATTAAAAGTTTTAATTTTGTTGTAAAAACCTGGCGTATATTGCCGGAAGGAAAATGAAGAAAAAAAAAGCTGTGTAATTACTCTTAGAAGTGTACTAAGTTTAAAAAAAAAAAGAAAAATAGGAAAACAATTAAAAGGGGAGAGGGAGAGATTTAACTAGGTAAAGGTTTAAAATTAAAAAAAGATTTGTTACATAAAAACTAAAAATTGCTCTCTTATTTATTTAAGAGTGAGGGATGCGTGTGTGGATTTTAAAAGTACATTAAAATATGTATATATGTGTTCGTATAATAAGAAGTTGAATTTAAAAAAAAAAAAGCAAGGTAAAGTTTGTAACATAAAAGTTAAGTTAAATTCAAAGATGGCTACAAATAAACAATGAGAATAATTAATTAGCAATGGCTACAAATAAACAGTGGAAATAATTAAAAAGTTAGATCTTATCCTAAGTAAATGAATCTAATGAGGAATGTGAACAAATAATGGGAATTTAATAAATCATAAATATAATAAAATATCTTTATCTAACAACAAGATGATATATAACAATAGCTGTAATATAGTCTTATAATCACAACACATAAAAATAACATATAAAAGCTCTTTTCGGCAAATTTTAAATTTTTGCCCTTTTCAGTATGTCTTAATTACAAAAAAAACCTATATTGCATACATAGTGACATCTACTGGCTCTATATAAAATTAACACAAGCCTATAATTACACTTAAATATCTTTATAACAACACATATTATACAACACTCCATTCATTTTTCATTATCGAATTATTAGTTAAATTAATTGATGTTTTATAAATGTTCATACAATTATTTCTGTTATAATTAATGTAATTGGTTTCATAATCTTCCTTCTATTAATTTCTTTAATATAAACATCAATTAATTTAACTAATAATTGGATAATGAAAAATGAATGGAGGGTTGTATAATGTGTTGTTATAAAGATATTCAAGTGTAATTATAGGCTTGTGCTATTTTTATATAGAGCCGGTAGATGTCACTATGTATGCAATATACGTTATTTTTGTAATTAAGACATACTGACAAGGGTAAAAATTTAAAATTTGCCGAAAAGAGCTTTTATATGTTATTTTTATGTGTTATGATTATATGACTATTGTTATATATCATTTTGTTGTTAGATAGATATTTTATTATATCCATGATTTATTTTTAATTTGCAAAAGCAACATAAGAGGTTTATTCCTTGTATTTTAGATAATTTAATTAATTTAAATGTTAATGAAGCTGAACAATAAAAAGGCCACATATAAATAGACCTAAAAAAACTTGTCATCGGCAGATCAGATCATCTTTTAGCAGTGTTATTCCGGTCTGTGCAAATAAAACATATTTTTGTGAATGCCAAGAAAAACATGCATTGCTAATCAGAAGTATGCCACTGTTCTCCAGTCTCTTACTGCCCTAGGATATCTGAAGGCCTCTAATTAGTCACAATGAATATCTAAGAACCTGAGCCATTCAAACATTTGTCTGTGCCAGACTGAAATGCAGCAAGGAACCATATTTGTCAGCAACACAAATTCCAATCAGTTGGTACAACATGCATCACACAGGAGAAAAAAGCAGCTGTCTATACAGAGGAACACATATCTCAAAAAACCTATAGGTAATATTACTTATTTTTTATTCCCATTCCTATTGATTCAGTAATTTATTATTGTAGCCATTGCAATCTTTGAAATATCCAGAGTCAACAGAACTGAACTCTTAACTAGCATAAAAGAACTATTTACACGCAGTTAGTGTAAGCAGCAAATATTCCCACAACTTTCCCAATCATACAAACAAATAGCTTATGGAAAAACGTGTGAGCATGATATATAATGTTTTAATGCTTATGTTTATTTAATGTTCTATGTTTATTATAATGTGTGTGCCTGGGATATTATATATAATTAGTAATTTATTCAAGAAAAAGATGAACGAGTTCTCTAATTAATTTTAAAAGTATTTAAAATAAATTATTTTTTGGAAATTAGTATTCGTTGGTTGATTCTTTTACTAATATCACTAATTAAGCAGTTTATTATATGACTTTCGATTGAGCTAGTTGGGATTTATCAGGCGCTGAATTTAGTAGCTGTCATTCAAGGCATGTTAACTACTTTTTGTAGTTAGCTGGTACCTGAAGTTTACTTCAAAAGAGAGTGATAGGGTTTGAATTCAGCAGCAGGAGAAGTTCTGTAATTTGGAAATGTGGCTGTAAATTATACCTTGTATAATTTCAGTCTAGCTATAGGTACCCTCTGGGTATTTTTCTCTGCCTGAGAGGCCAGTGATGCAATACTAAATTGTAAGTGGAGTGGATCGAATTAATAATAAATAGTTGTGTCATATTTTATGTATAAAAGAAGTCAACAATGTTGTTCAATAATTTTTTACAATTTTGTTTTTATTAAAGAGTAAAAAAAAAAAAAACAATTTTTATTCTATATTATTTTTATTCGATCTTCTCCCACCTGGTTCAATATATTGCACATTATTTTAGCCAACATTATAATCCTAATGCTACGCCTATGCCAACACATATTAATTTCCTGCCAACCCTTGTTTTCTTTTTTTTTTTGGCATCAAATGTCTAATCAGTAATTATAATCCTGACCATAAACTAGTTAAGTGGACTTTGTATCATTACACATTAAGAAAAAGTGTAGAGTTGGTCATTTTATTTTGAATGATATAATATAATGATTGCATTCAATTTTTACAACTGAGTTATATATTATTCTAGCTGCACGGACTGGTTAAAATTCAAAATTGTTTTAAGTAATGTTGACAACTTTTCAAAAACTTTCCCAAGAGACAAGAGACATATCTCCCATTGGCTATTAGAGAAGAATTTAATAATCTACATAAACTAATTTGACATACCTAAGCTATACCTCAAATTCAAAAACTCCAGCTATTATTACTTCGATGCTTTCCATGATGTTTTTTTTTAAAAAAAATCATTCCATTCTTAATGAGGCATAAAATAACCATTACCTTATTACAATATCTTGACATAAAGTTCAAAACAAAACATAAATGATAATGAAAACATTAGAATACTTAATTTTCTAATTTCAGCAATAAACTGAAAAAAAGATATAGGTGCTGATTTAAAGATAATAAATTCAAATTATGGTTCTTAATTTATATAATGATTTAGACTATGCATTAATACAATCTTATGCAGCATTGTGTGATTTAGTGTCATAAAGTGACAGGTTCTGGTGTTTGAATGTCAAGCAACTCCCCTAGTAATTTACTATTCATTTTTGTAAGCAATTGTATTCAGAAAAAAATCTGCTTAAAAACTAGCACTGCACTTAAAAAAAAAAAATTGATCAGATTTACATTTCTAAAACAAAAAAACTCAACCCAAATATCTGGATCTGAAAAAATAAAAAAAATTGTGCTTTTAAAACAGTACTGGATATTAAGTATGGTACAAGTATAAAAGCTATGTATATCATTTAGTTGGTGCAAGTCAATTAAAATAAAACATTGCAATAGACTAGACTGATTTCAAATCGGTATCAAGCTGTCAATTGAGACTATTTTTTTCTCAAAATTCTTGCAGTTTGCCAATTAGTCATCTAATGCTAGCTGTCAGGAATATTTTGTACATGTTCTCTTAGTTGTCTAATTAAAAAATATTTGATAAGGCTACATAACTAGTTTATTTTCAAGCTACAGAGTAACAGTGAACCACAATAGCTCCTTGATTGTATAGTCATAAGTATCCCTGCCTGTCATGTGGATACCAATATCTGATTGATTAAGGAGTTTAAAATTTTTGTCCTTAAGTAATTTGCTGTAGTGATAGACTGACATAATGGAGAGCTAAAAATTCCTAATTTGAAACTCAATCTATCATTTTTGGTATTCAAATGAACGGTTTCTGATTAATTACTCCACAGTAATTAGTCATTTGATTAGTTAATATCTTTTAACACTTAAGGATGACTTTTTCAGTTTTCCTGGATATTCTTACATCTTTTTCAAGTCAAAATATCTTTCAAAAAATTAATAGTCAATAAAATCCAGACAAAAACTGCTTCTTAAGCAAGCTTTATCAGGAAATCATATCAAAGATAACAGATGTTATTCTGACTAGTTTTTTGGAAAATTATGTGCTCTGGATAACTCTAACCAGTGTCATTAAAAAAAATATTTTAAGAATTTTATATACGGGGGACTCAAATTTAGTTTTGTAAAGCACATCAATATCAGAAACTTTTATTGAATATTCTAAATTTTAGAACATATAATTTGATCCATAGTATTTAATTAAATATCAGTAATTTAATCAATATATCTTATAATCAGACACGCATGATAAATTTCTTTAATTTAAAAATTTGATCTATTTTATCTCTTCTGAAGACCACGAATGCATAAGATGTAGCTTCTCAGAAATATTTCAAATTTAGTTTTAATTTTCGGAAAATTACAATACCACTTCATATCACAATTTTTTTGTTCATAAGATTTAAATTTATTAGACTATTTTACATATCAATACTCTAAAATCTACATTGACACCAGAAGTCCTTTCTTTGAAAAAAATATTATTTCACTAAGGTGCATCCTTAGTAAAACAATGACAATGATTTAATATAATAATTGAGTTTCATAAAAGCTAAAGTAATCAATGGATGCCAGAAGGCTTGTGCATAAAATCCCCATCTAGTGCCTACTCATCCAATATCCCGAGATTAGTTACTGGCTTGTGGCCTTCATCAAAGAGGAGCCTTGGATCTGAGAGCACTGCACCTAGATCTTAGGATCTAATGCAACCACCTTTTATCTCCATTTAACTACAAAACTATGAGTCTTAAACTGAAAACACCTTAATGTTTTCAATTCAAGGTGGATGCTGGAGGGTTATATTAGATCCTAAGATCTAGGTGGTGCTCTCAGATCCAAGGCTCCTCACTGACAAAGGCCACAAGCCAGAAACTAGTCTGGGGATATTGGATGAGTAGGTACTAGATGGGGATTTTATGCACATGCCTTTTGGCATCCATTGATTACTCTAGCTTGCTGTGTGTGGCAATACGTATAGTGAGTTTTGCCTGTTTTAACAACAGTTATACACAAGCATAAGAAGTGATGGTTATGTGATGTTTATTGGCTTGAGTTCCATACTAAAAATTCAGACTAGTTTACAGTTAAGGCAAATCGATGATACTCAGTCCGCCACTCTAGTGCGCAAACAGCTTCTCAAGCAGCAGATAATATATGATTAGAGTAAAATAATTAGCAATTTTAATCACCATAATTAAGTTAGTTCATAAGTTAAATATAGGATAAGCCTCACGGTAAATGTCTTCCATTCAAATTTTGGAATTGGATTTGATAATCTGTAATATAGAAAAATATTAGTAATACATTTGATTGAGCGTTTGTTTAGATAATACTGTATTGATCACAAATTAAATTTGTTATTGCTGGCTTATTCAAGCCAAGATTTTCGGTGAAAAACTTCAATTTATTTCGAAAATTGTCAAGATGTTTAAGATTAATATATATAAAGTGGGATGTTTCTTTTCCAATTCAAGTTTACAATTTTGCTTTAATATATAGTATAAACCAATTCTCAATGAATTACTGATAGGTTTGTCCAGTAATGTATATTTATAGACTACATATAGCAGCCACTAGTAAACGAGTATGGCCATCTTAACTCCAAGAAAAAAAAAAACTGTTCAAGAAATGAGTTTTGCAATGATAATACAAACCAATATGTGAATAATGAATTCATCCACATATAAAACATGCTGTTTCATTTCTGCGGTGCAGTCTTTGAATTTCGTCAGCAGAAACCTCTAGTTTTTCAAAATTTAAAGTGACAACCGAAGTTATGACAACAAATATAAAATCGATTAATACTATTATTAGATATATTTTATTCAAAGCATTACTAGTTACATAAAGACAAAATAGATATACACAGTTTACATGAAAGAAAAACAGGATAGGATAAGACCTTCAGTATAGTGTAATGAAATTAATTTTTAAATCTATATGGCAATGCATCATATTAAAGACAAAAAAGAATACTTACTATATAGATTATAACTGTTTATTTTTTAGAATTTGATTCAACATTTACATTAAAAAAAAAAAAGACCGGCCAAATCAATACCGAATTAGGAACTTTCTCTCGACGCCATTGCATCCAAAGGAAATCTCGAAGTTAGCGCAAATGTTATGAGATCGGCGTAGACCACAATTGGATTTTAATTGCAAATAAGTTGTTTACGATAAGGTGAAAATATATTGAACTATTATTTTAAAATTATTGATTAAATTTATACGAGAACATTTTGTTATCATAGATAAAGAAGTTCAGATAACTATTTAGTACGTCTACAATCGACAATTATAATAATCTATTACAATAGTTGACGTTAAAGATTCTGATCAAGTTAAAAAAAAAATCGTAATTTATCACTTTTTTACCTTCAAAATTATTACTATTTTTTAAACTTTTTAAATTTAATTCATAATTTTGATAGAAAGTTTATATTTCCCTGATTTGTTTTAAGATTGTGTAAAAACTGTAACTTCTACACAATTCTAATGTCTGTATATATAATTTGTAATAGAAATGTATTTATATGATTCGATCAAACCTATAATAAAGTTTAATATATTTTAGTGTTTATATATGTAATGTATATTAAAAGCATGTATTCATACAGATAAAATGTAAATATATGAGAAGTCTGAAATGTAAATACTGTATATAAAAGAAGTCGCGCTTATTCATATATTTATATTTGTAAACCAATCTAGCTTTGAACTAATACCAGCTTTGTTGTTTAATAGTAATTAAATGAAATATATAGTGTGTAATGTTATGTATATATGCGGTAGTTATTGTGTGTGTGTGTAAACATAGGCAAGCATAAAGTATAAATGTAGTTAAAAGTTTTATTCAAATAATGTTAAATAGCGATTCATAAATAAAGAGGATTCCCAAATATATAGTCGTATTAACTTAAAATGTTAATGCATTAAAACAGGATAGATTGAATCATGTATTGTGAAGGGGGAAGGGGATAAATTATAAGTCCAGGACACACGATTCTCAATTCCAGAAAAAATAGGGTCAAGGAATGATCCTGATAATCCCAAAGACTCTGGTCTCAGAAGGAATAGAAAGCAGAACTAGACATTAATAAAATCACCCGATCTTATTTTATCTATGTCTTAGAGCTTTTTGAATTGAAATTATATTTAAATTGTACTCTATAAAAATCAATATACAGTAATGTATATGAAATAAGCTTTAGTCTACTATTCATTATATTTAGTTGTAGATTTAAACTATTGTCATACCCGAGTGTGACAGTTTTGTACCATTATACATGTGTTTAATTTGATTAATTGGTAAAATGTCTATATGCTGTCTTAACCACACACCAAAATTGTTAGACTTAAATTTGATGCTTGTCTAACTCATGTTTTTCTACTAGAAGATTTAAGTTAGACCGTGAATTGCTAATTCCTGATTAACTTATGTAGATATAGCATATGTAACATTAAAATTATATTGTTTTAAAGTACAAATTGCTATTTCTTACTATCCACTTTCAACCAATTTTAGTTTTTATTTTATTTTAAGTATACAGTGTAGGTTGATATTTCACAATGATTCCCAGATACTTAATGTTCTTAGAAAGAAGGATCATCTTTTTATATTATGCGATAAAATTTAAAAAAAAACTTATAAAATGTTAATAAATACTGTATAATCAAACTTAGCATCCACCTCATTAGTCATACCACAAAATATGCATAATCTTTTCCAATATATATTGCACAATGTTCAGGATTTTTGTTTTCTTTTTAGTTCAGCTATTGATAGCCAACATTTTTGGGTAAATTTTTCTCGGGCATATTTTAATTAACTATTTTAATTTATTTAAAAGTTTAATTTGAAATATTTATTCATCAACCAAACTCATAATATGCTTTTTGGTATTTAATTATTATTACTAAAAAACTTTAATTATTTCAAAATCGATGTCTGGGGGGAAAAAATCATTTATCCAACTGTGAAATTATTTCTTTGCAGCTCAAGTGATAAGATACAACTTGATGAACATGAAGTCATTTATTAGCTGATATCTATCAATAATCAGTTCCACTTATACTCTTTGACTATGACCCTGTAACAGATTAATTGACATTTTCTGATTAGCAAAGATCTATTGGAAGGATAAAGCAAATACACTATTTAATAGTTAAGGTCAAATATGATACATGAAGAGGATAGTGTATTTATCATATCTAATATAAAAAAAGGTCAAGATTGCCAATATTACAATTCTTATCTATCAATTAGTTTATATTGTGTATTTATAAAATCATCAAAATTTTATAGAAATTCTGAAAACATCTATTATATATTATAAATCTCTAACTGTTTAGATGTTGAGTTAAATGTTTGAAGATAGTGTAAATTTGCTATAATTCTATTTTTTTATATAAAAGACAAACTATATTGTTAACTACTATTTTAATTTTTTTATATATATTTTATTAATAATCAAATGTTTTTGAAGAAATTAGCAAAAATCCATCATTGGTAATGATGAAATAATTTTTTTTTAAAAATAATTAAACGATTACGTGTTTTTTTTTATTATATTGAAATAATAATAAAAAAAAACCTTTATTTCTAACAAATCAATATAATGCATTTATATTTTATATGTTATAAGAAAAAAATATTTAAGTGCACATGTAAGTAAAAATTATACTAATATTATATGTAGTTATCTTATATATATTTATTTTTCTGTTTGTTGAAAATAAAAATACATTTAATTTATATTACTCAATTTTTTTAGTTTTAATATATGTGGTATAGCTTCTGTATACAATCACACATATATGACTGTCACTAGCCTGGACTGAATATAGCAATTGGTGCAGTCACAAAACCTGTATTCTTAAAAAATTTTAAGAGTTAGCCAGCAAGAACTGCTAAAAAAATTAGATCCAGTTTTGGAAATAGTACAGAACTCAAACCCCTCAAAAGACAAACCTATGTAAAATGTCTAGACAAATATTTCATTGTCAATTTTACAAAAGATAATGTTATGAAAGTTATCATCTTACTCATTTTTGGACGTTCCAGGATAATAGAAATCCAAAAAGTTTTGTGAATCCCAATGGTCCTGAAAGTACATTGTAAATGGAATTCTTCAAGGAACTTATTGGTGACTTTAGCCCTACATCTTCATGATAGATGCTATGGGAGAGGAGAGTGACTGCCATAGAATCTTGAGAGAATAATGTTACTTTGAGAAAGCTCTATTGAAATAATTCTTATGGAATATGGCTGACAAATTTATGATAGCAGTTCCTCACCATCCCCAATCATTTATATACTGTGGCCATCACTCAAACATCTGAGAGGAGCAATTCTTATGGAGTATAGCTGACAAATTTATGATAACAGCTTCTTATCATCCCCAATCATTTTTATACTGTGGTCACCAAAAGCGACACTGCTCAGACATCAGAGAGTTCCGTGAATATAATGCATGAGATATTAAACAAACAACAATCTTTTGAGCATTCAAGACTGAAATTCAACAAATGGAAAAAAAATATTATTATTCCTGCACAGATCCAGATTGCATAGTGAAAGACAAGAGGAAAATTCAAAGCTCAAAGACTATAAATGGAAGATGCAAAAGCTCTGGCATAATAATCCATCTAATAGTGTTTGCCTCATTAAAAAATAAAAACAGTAAAAATAAAAAATTTCCAGGTGAATAAATTTGAAACAGGCATATCCCGTATTGAAATAAATAACGCACATAATGATAGCCTTCAACAGATAATTGCAAAAATCCATAATAAATTCATTGAAATGGAGAGCATGGAACTGCGATATCTTATATCACAGGCATCATGATGCAAAGATATAAAAGATTGCCTCAAATTAATGAGAAAAGATGAAGGATGAAAATAGTAAAACTATCAGGTAATAGGCATGGTTAATGTACTAGTTAAAATCAACATCTAAAAAATTAATTTATTTATAATAAAATTTAATATATGAAAACATCCAGTTTTTAAAAAAAATATTCAACTTTATTTCTGCCTAACATGCTTTTGATCTAACATGTATATCATATTCATGGCTTATATACGTTATATTGAAAGCATGCTAGGCAATAATAAAACTGAATATTTTTTTAAAAAACTATTTTTTCTGTGGATGTTTTCATTAACAATCGTGTATTATATTAGCTCAGAAAGGAAGGAAATTATTTATAGTTGAATTAATAAAGTTTAAGGATAAAACTATCAGAGCAAAAATTATTTAAAACCTTGGACATATATGCCAGATAATACAAAAACAAAATTGCAGTAAATTTTGGGAGACCCTTCTGTATTAAAGCAGATAGACAAACTATAACCTCATGGATGAAAGCTAATCCTGGCTTGTAGATGTTCACAAAATGGATAAAGAATGCTTGGACCAACATACAACTAGAAAATCTGTACAAATCCTTATGGAATTCATAAGTTAGCAACAAACAAAATAGTTTCTGATAAAGTATTATGTAAAAGAAACTCTGAAGTTTTAGAGTTACTACAACATGATTATAATGAGGACAAAAACCCTAGCATGCAGCTGTGTATAAGGTTCTGATATTGAGTGAATATTGATGCCTATATAAAAAAGTTTAGTGTGTGTCAGTTGGATACAAATGTACTGCTGAAGAAATTCATCAAGCTGAGAAACTCTGGAGCCATATGCACAGTGTTCATGCAAGTCTATTCAGATAATGCATATTTTTAGATATTGATGCTGACTGTAAATGAGTATAATATAAAACTGCAAAAAATATTAGTTTAGTGGAAATAATCTATTTTAAAAAGAAACTTATCTTAGACCAACTTGTAATGCTAATGTCTGGTAATACTAGTGGTAGTACATAATTTACTTTGTCTGAATTTGAGAATTTTACAACTAACTGGAGATGAAAGCATACTTGAATTCAGGCATGCAAACAAGATTTCAGAGAAAAATGCACAACAGCTAATAAAGATGTTAATTAAATGAAATGCTGTAATAAACTATACTAATCTCTAAATATGACTACTGTATTAATATATTACTTGATCAATAATTAAAGGCAAATCATTTGCAGAGCTATTAATAGATTGAAAATTCCATTATAAGATTTTTATTCTTGTGCCAGGAAGAGATATAGGCAAGGATGCTTGGAAGAAAAATGTATACAATTGGAAAAAAGTCAGGATTAATAATCTATAGAAGAAGTGACAGAAAAAATCTTCATTAAAACAATCTCAAATCAGATAGTGAAAACTCAAATGATTTTGGAGTGGATGATTGTTATGTAAATCATATCTGGTGAGAGCAAAATGAATCATGATTGCAAATTATGAATAGACGAAACATTATTTTGATAATAATATATATAAAAAATAACTATTAAAATAGAGGAAACTACACTATTCATAGTTGACATAAAAATGAAGTGTTAGATAATGAACAGCAAAGTAATATATATATATAAGGGAAAGAAATCACCATGTGAAGTGTGTATAATATTTGATGGATTTGTCTGGAATAAATATGATAGTGTTGTGAATTTTATAATGAAACAGTAAGGTCTGCTTTGCAGATCTTCGTTTCACCTTTTCTTACCTATTTCCTACCCTCATACCTTAGTTTGAACCCCAATATATCGTAGTGTGTCTGCATTACACTTATATACCGAAAATCCCGCCTAATTTTAAACCACGAGTACAATGCTCGTATTATATATATAAGTCATTCTCAAATAAATAAAAGGTTATAGATTATGTATATGTTCACATAATTTTGATTTATTAAAAAGTAGGTTATATAAGTCGTAATTACGCACACACTATGGTATGCATTTTAAAAACATATCAAAATTATAAATTGTTAAAGTTATTTTGTTTGAATCTATTTACAAATATATTACTGTCGTAATATATTTTGATTTAAAATAAAATTCATTTAGTAAATATTCGTTTAGTAAATAGATTCAAATATTGCAAGTTAAAAGTAAAATAATTTTTGTTTAATTTAATAAAAGTCATTCCAAATATTTCTTTAAAATAAATGAGGGACAATAGTTTAATTAGCTAATATTATATAAGTTTTATCTAAAAACAGCAGATGTTCACTTAAGGTTTTCTTTAATTAATAAAAGTAATTTTTAATTAAATCTAGTTTGTAATCTGAATGTCGACAGGGAAATTAACAAAAGAAATTAATTAATGTTGAATTCCTTTGGACATTGGGATAGATTTAATTACAGCTGATAAGTCCAATATATTTTTGTAATGCTCCAGGGCAGTTCTATTGTTAACGTCTACTATAAAAAGAATGGTTTTCTTTTGTTCTCCAGTTAGTTCTTCTAATGTTTCTAAGAGAAATCATTCTGAGGTCTAATGTGTCTAACCAAAATTATTGTAGTAATTTGTAAATCTTGACATGACAGAGTAGAGTGCAAGAAGGCTATTTCTCTCCGAAATGGTCATATGCTGCCATAGACCATCAGAAGTTATCACATGGGGAACCCCGGAACTGCTGCTGCTGCCAAAAATATGAACATTTCCAGATTTTGCTGTTAAATTATATAAAAACCTGCCGTCCATCAATCTGCCTAAAAATGCTTCTCCAGAAGTAACTCTAAATTAACCCAAGAGCTCTTGTGAATCCTAACTAACATGCTATAGCTATTTAAAATTGTTTTCCTTATATTTCACATAACTTCATTGTGTATTTCTTTAACGTGTTAATATAATATAATCAACAGTTTTGCTCTATCCTTGGGTTAATATTTTCTATTTATAAAGCTTTCTTTTATTTTATTATGATAATGTGTCAGAATCGTCTTTGACCGAGTGAACTATTCCCTTTATTGAAAGTAAGACGCCGCTATTAAGGCATATTTTAAATTTATAATTTTCCAATTTTATTATCTTGCAAATCACTCGTTCGAGGACGATTCTATTCTTTAATATATAATATAATCACATGTTTAAAATCTACATGTTATTGATTTTAATCTAATATGAGAGTACGTACGAGGTCAATGATTAATGATTGCGTATATAAATCTATACTTACTTTTCAAACCCGCAAGCATGCATTTTCCTATTTTAATTACCGTGTTCTACTTTAATTATAAAGTTCATCATTGACGTCGAGAATGTGCGGACCCTTTTAAATGAATTTTGGGGAATTTGATTGGGCATTTCTCTTAATCCGAGTAAAACCCATTTAGTATGTTTTTATATACACTAGTCTCGTATTGCTGGTAAATGAATTGGTTGTTGAGACCACTTTGTTTTATTTGTCCAAGGATTCTTTACATGGCAAAGTCCGTTCTTTTCGCTTATTGCAAGTTTCCAGGCAGAGGGTGTCCCAAATGACACCCCTGGGAATTAAACGCAATCGTCATACAGTCGCTAAGTTTCGGCTGTTTATAAAATACTTTCCTACGGGTTAGCGGCGAGATGCCCTCCGTAATTATTCCGGATCTTCAATATTGTTTTATTTTATATTTATTTTACAAAGCATCCGTGACTTAAACGTATCACACCCTCCAACTTTAATAAATTCATTATCAGCAATACTGACCTCCCAATGCAACTCTATTATTATTATTCTCAAATAAATGCTTTGATCCCATTCCCACTTTGTTGCTTAGTAAGCTTTAGTCCGTGCTATTCTCAAAATCAATAAATATTTTAGAACACTTAATTTTCAAATATTTTCTTAAACTTGTATAATTACTCAAAGCACCTCACACATGTTCTTATCTCGTCAAGCACATTATCGTAATGCTATTAGCCCAAGGAATAGAATATATCACTTTGTTTTAAAACCTTTTGTCATTTATTGAAATATAATGCCCACAATTATTTAATACGCGTCCCTGTCTCATATAAGCAGACAGTGGCGTTATATAGATATTTTATTTAATAGTAATAATAACAAGTCAGATGTCACATGACTTATATATAGCTTGCACTTACAAATATGTAAAATTAAGAGCGTGCTAATAGCTCTAAACAAGCTTTTTTATTTATTTTATTTATGATAAATGCTACTACAAGAGAAGGCATTCAAATCATTTTTATCTTGGATTGTCCCCATCCCCAGACCGGTTTCGACCTATGGGTCTCTTCAGTGAGGAGTTGGGACATTAGATCTTCTTCTAATAATTATCTTTTAGATAAATGCTTTGCTTGAGTTGGTTTTTTAGATCTAATGTCCCAACTCCTCACTGAAGAGACCCATAGGTCGAAACCGGTCTGGGGATGGGGACAATCCAAGATAAAAATGATTTGAATGCCTTCTCTTGTAGTAGCATTTATCATAAATAAAAAAAAAAAAAAAGCTTGTTTAGAGCTATTAGCACGCTCTTAATTTTACATATTTTATTTAAATAAATTTTGTGAAATTATTTAAAACTAAATTTGATCTCTTATTTTATTTGATTCCTATCACTGTCTCGGTCTATATATATATTTTCTGCATTTCTTTTGTAAATCCATAGACGTTAATTAGCCACCCAAACTTTTAGTATAGAGTCTTTTGTTTCTCCCTGACCACCAGGCACTGGTCAAAGGTCATACTAGTAGTGGCATCAGATGCGTTGTCACGTAGATGGCGCTGTGAAATTTGGGCTTTAGATTCGAACTTAGTATATCTAGAAGGCAACCCCTCCTAGAATGTTCAGTTTCATGTCTGGAGTTTGAATTCTGCAGTGTGTTAGCGAGATAGACGATTCTGACTGTTACAATAAGCCATAATATGCATAAATAAGTGGTTTTGTATATATGTTCAAATAATAAGAAATTAAAGCACACTAATTTAAAATATAAATTAATGAAAGTTTATTACTTGGATAGTCTTATATTTAAGTATAATCTATTTAAATAGTTAAATAAATAAGTAATGAAAAATGGTAAATTAGAAAACATAATTATCAGATTAAAATAAGACATAATATTTTAGCAAACTGATTAATTCATTGAAGGGGAAAATTAATTAATTAGTACAAGAATAGACTGGCTGAAAAATATTTTTAAGAGATTCAGTTTATTCCTGAGAGTGAAACCTTACAAAAGAACAAATTTGTCAATGGATATAGTGAAGCAGCTACTTTGATCAGAGTGAAAATGCATTTAAGAGAAAAATTGCTTTCACAGCCAGAAAATTTCCACTGAAAATGAAAATAAGGATTTAGAACTTAAATATGCTTAAATATTTATTTCATTAGTTTATTGTTTGAGTGATCTTTTTAGTTTTAATATATACGGTGTTTAACTCCTATTACAGTCATAATTGATTGTTAAGAATCCAAACTGAGCATAGCTGTTTTTTAAATGTAAAACTAAATCTTCGAAATCATTTCAGCAATTTGTATTTGATTTATTTTTTCAAATAAATCTGTTTCATTTCATATTAGTACCAATAATTAATTATATTAAAGAAACAATCAGTCACGTTAAATTTTTTTTCCCCATTCACTAAATTGTTCTTAAAGAAATGAATGTTTTTAAATATTAATTTTAACAAAATTTATTAATTAAATCAGTTAAATTTATTAATCACTTTTATTTAAGTTACAATCTCTGATTGTTATTTGAAAACACTTATTGAAGTTGGAATAAAGTTTTAAAATGAGGCTTAATAGATTTATATACAATAGAATTTGTTGAAATTTGGCACATTTAATTTAAATCGCTAACAAATCAGAACAGTGACTGGATAAAATTTGAAGTATTTTGATATCATATTTAAAATAAATTCTTAAAAAATTAAAAAAGTTTTCAGTAATGCATACTAGAGTAATATATATATATTAGGTGGTCTGTTTCAGTTAAATGCTTTTATTGAAGTTAGAATAAAATTTTAAAATTGAGGTCAATATAATTTGTTCAAATTTGGTACATTGGTTATGCAATATGATACTTAAATATTTTAAATAGCTTACTTAGTTTCTTAAATATAGAGCAGTGGGGAGATGAACAAAACTATATTGTAAACAAGATCGATTTAATACTTATTATTTTTACTTTCTACCATAAAAGTATTTTGACATCATTTATGCTAAAAACTAAATAATAATATAAAAAAATATTTCATAATCAACATTTTTATTTACTTTGCACTAAAAAAAATAATTGTTTGTTTAACCATAATTACTTAAAATAAAAACATGGAGTTTCAAAAATTAATTAATGTAATTCTTATGATTTAATTAGTTTCTGGACATACCTCCTTCACTCTTTTATTTCAAATTAAATATAAAAATTCCAATCATGGTTGAAGAAACTTTTTTTTTTTAGTGCAAAGTAAATAAAAGCGTTTATAATAAAATATTTTTTTATTATGAAATATTTGATGATAATTTGCTGAGCATTATTGTTAAAAAAAAAAAAAAAACACTTCTAAAGTAATTACTTAAAACTGCCCCTTTCTGGAGAAAAAATATATTTGGTCTTTTTTTTCTAATGTTTTTAGAAGTAACATGTTGGAATGATGAATTATAAAGTGGCTATTTTTTTACATGATCAAAAGTTTCTGTGCATGGATCATATAGTCAAGATCTTTAGTCAGATTAAATATTTCTTTCATTTGAAAATTTTGCATATTACAGTTAATTTATCAACTTCATATTCCATATTCTCTTAGCAATGGTTCTTTTTTTTCTTCTACTCCATTTTAAGAGAAGATATTTTTTGTAATTCTAACATCCTATCCTTATATTCATCCTTTTTTGCCATAAAGACCTAAAGAAAAAAAATGGAAAAAAACTCTTTTAAGTTTTTTTTATCTCCATTCATGCTTCCAGTAAAAGATATCCTGGAGTAGAATAAAAATAGTGAACACTACTTTCTGAAAGTTTCTTATTAATTAAAAGTAGATAAGAAAGCCATAAGATGTTTTGTTGATATTTTTTTTTATTTTTAATATCTTTGTTTTCTGTAATTTTATTGAAGACATAGCCTTCTCTTAAATTTGAATAGTAATATACACATTTTAAATTTCTGTGATATCATATATGAAAAAAAGTTTGGGGCAATATTTTGTGTTGAAGTTATAGACGGAAAATTTATCAATAAAAAAAAAAGTGTTATTTCAAGTCTGTGGAAAACATTAAGTGTTACAGAATTTTTTATTTTTGCAGTAGCTAGATAATATTTCATTGAAGTCTCATTTATTATTGTCAGGCTAAGTTGCTTTCTAGAGCTGGTACATTAATTTCTAAAATAACAGTGAGAGTGTTTTTTTGTTATCAGAATTTTGATCATAAATTAGAAATTTTAAAAATAAATTTCTAAACTATCATCAACAATTTTTTGAGTAACTAATAATTGCTAATAGATGGTGGAAAAGACTGAATAAGAGTTCTGAAATAATTATGAGGGAGAATACACATGATCTAGAAATAATATATTTCACACAATAGATTAATATTAGTGGAAAAAGAGGGAAAGAATAAAGTACAGAAACTTAAAGTGTTTGATATTGAAGAGAGAGTATATAATGCTGATCATAATTTCTCCATAATAGAAATGGTTAGTAATGTGATGGAAAATAGTAATAAAAGTAGAAAGGATTGTGAATGATGTGAATGGAGAATGTATGATAAGAATAAGTTAGAAGAATATAAAATAAAAGTGGAAGAGTTTGTTGGGGATGAATATAAGGACTGGTGTGATGAAGTAGACAAGGTGGTAAATAGGGTTTTAGGTGAGAATATTCAGAATAACAAAAGTAATAGAAAAATGAGAATTAGTAAAAGTGTAAAAAAAAAGGAAAAAGCATGCAGAGAATATAAATGTACTACAAAAAACAAAGAAAGTAAAAAGATGTTAATATTAAATGGGAAAAACATTTAAATTTTTTTTTTGGCTAAAATAGATAATTATAGAGAGGAAATGAAATTAAATAGTAAATTATTACAGGATATTAATAAAAGTGGGAGAGATGAGAATAAAAAATTTTGGAAATATATTAAAAGAAGGAATGTAGGGGGGAGAGAGAGAAATAGTATTACTAGATGATGAGGACAAAGAGCAGCTTTAGAGAAGAATTAGAGACAATCTTAAATAAGTATGTAATGGATATAGAAAAGATGTTAGATGTGAAGGACAGAGTGATAAACAAACATAAAAGCATATAGTAATGGAAATATTAGGTTTACTGAAAATGATTTGAATGAGGCAAGGAAGAAATATGACAAAATTAAATCTTTTATGTTTTAATAAGATCACACAGAAAAGAGAATTTCCATATAGCTGAAATACTACAAATGTAAGGCTACTACTTAAATGAAATGGTAATGATCATAGAAAGTTAAACAATTATAGCTGTAATGCCAGTATTATATAAAGTTTTTGGATATATGGTGGTTCGAAGGATGGCAAAATGGATGGAAGAAAATAATACAGTGGGAGAAATGCAAGGAGGTTTTCGATGGCATATGGAAGGTAGTTTATTTGTAGTCAAACAATTTATAGATATGAATAGGAATAGAAGGTAGACAGTTATCTATAGTCTATAGATATAGAGAAGGCATATGATAGAGTAAATAGAAATAGATTATGGGTAAGTTAGTAAATTTGGGAATGAATGGAACTTTAGTGGATCTTATTAAGAGATTGTATGAAAATAATTATTATACATATTAATTAAGAAATATAGAATCAGAGTTAAAAGTGGGGTGGGACTATGGCAAGATATGCCCTATGCACCTATTTTATTTTTGTTATATTTAAGAGAAATGGAGAGAACAACAGAAAGACTAGGAAGAGGGATAGATATATATTATCAGGTCTTTTATTTGCTGATGACATGTTCTTGTGCACAGAAAATAGAGAAGATATGGAAGTTATGCTGAAGACATGCACAAGGGTGGATAAAGAGATGGGGATTAAATTTAGTGAAGTAAAATCAAATGTAACGAAGATAAATGCTGGGGAAAGAGAAGAAAAAGAATTTTTATTGGGGTTATAAAGTTAAATGTGGTGAATAGGTATAACTATTTGGGAATTGTCTTAAATAATCAGAAAAAGTGCTTGGATGAATGGGAGAAAATATTGATAAATGAAGAAAAGAAAAGAAAGGGACTGATAAAGAAATCAACAGTATTTTCATATAATAAATATGACGTAGCTAAAATTTTATGGGAGTAGAAGTAGTAGGGTTAACTTATGGTAATGATTCATTGCATGCTAGTAAAGAGGTGTTAGATTACTTAGAAAAAGTACAAAGAGAAGTAGGAAGACATGTATTAGATGCATATGTGTGAATGGCAAAGGAGGCAATGGGATGGTTACATTTTTATATGAAAGATGCAAAAATCAAAATGAAAATGGTCAGTAGGTTGCAATTGGTTAATAAGAGAATAGCCAAAATAGTATTTAATTGGATTATAAGTAAATGACAGGAAACAAGCTGAGTGAGAAAGATAGTACAAAATGCAGAAGATTTGGGTAAAGACTTTATGTCAGTATATTTATACAAAAGTTGGAATGGTTGTGTTATGAGGATTGTTAAATGTTATAGTGATAAGGAATGGGATAGAAGAATAGATACATTAATAAAAAATAGGGAGTTGGGGTGATCCAGACCTAGTATGGAAAGTAAAAAAAGTTTAAATATATATAGAAGTAAACAATATTGGGTGTGAGTTAATTTATGATAATAGCTAGGAAAGTAATTTACTGTTTAATGCTTGAACAGGATCATTAGCATTAGGCAACAAGGGGATATACACAAAAGTGGAGACATGTTGATGATTTAGTCTGCAAGTTATGTAAGAAAGGCATAGAAAGTATTAAGCATCTGTTAATTAAATGTAAATACTTACAAACAGAAAGGCTACAAATGTTGTGGGAGAATAAATATAAAGAAAGTGATTATACAGAAAGTGGGTTCTTTGTTTTTATGTTTGGTTTAGAAAAAGGGAGATTTAGATATAAAGGCCATAGTGTGGACAGAGATAATGTTGTGGACATAGGATGGAGCAGTATAGAGAAGAATATGGAAAAACAGGTTGGAGAATGGAAAGAGAAGATAAGGTGGAAACAGGTTTCTCTGGGCATAACTCCTGACACTGAGAAAGGAGAAGCCATAGTGCATCACATCTCAATAATACAAGCATAGGTAGGATTTGAAAATCTAATTAGACATATTGCACACCTATATATTTATAAGTATATGTTGATAAAGCATGTAGAATGATAAAATGTTCACTGGAAAGAATGTTTATGCATATATATTGAACTGGATACATTATCTGCTTGAAAGGCAACCATCAGAAAATCAAAACTAAAATGTATATTTTTAGAAATTTTAAAGAGAAAATTGTATTTAAAATTTTTTTTTTTAGGAGTATGACACATACTCTATATAGAGATGGAAATTGTAAATACGTTTTAATTTAAAAAAAGTTTTGATAGAGATAATTTTTTTTTGTTTTGTTTGTTTTAATCTATTTTAAAAAGCAGGAACTCATTTTCTAATTTATTAAAATGGGATAAATAATAAAAAGAGCCCTGATTAAAAACTTTTTAATTAAGATAAGAGACCTACCCTGGTTAAAACTTTTAATTAAGATCTGGCAGGAGATAACAATTGCATATAAAAGCTCCATGTTTTGATTGTGTTTTATTATAACATATTTCCTAATAGTGGACTGCTGATGTAATATATATTTATATTTTCTAATTGCATAGTGAAGTTAGCTAAGGCAAAATTTATTTTTGCTGTGAACTGCGAAGTCCAGACTGCTTAGAGGCGGTTGAATTGCCATTTTCTAATTACTGATTACTAACTACTAAAGAAACTGATTAATATTGTGGATTGCAACTATCCAATCATAATGCAAAAACTACTCACCTTGAAGAATTATATTAAAAGTATGCCGTGCTAAAAATCTTCCAAGACGGACTGCGGAGCATAATGAACATGACCTAAAAGCCTAGTTCAGAACTGATCCTAAAGATTGCCTTCATACTTCGGATCAGGTAAATGGAAATCAAAACCTTCACAATGAATTCTAGATAGATCTAAACTGTGTGAGCACTGCACTGTTGGAATCAATTGGATAGTAAAACTGAAGATAACTGAACATTTTCTATTTTAACCAGGGTAAAATCTCTAAATTTTATGAACATATGATAGACATATTTGTAATGAGTTTGATATTATTAATATTTCTGTGTTAGATGTATTCGTGTAAAACCTATAAATTGTAGGTAATTAAATTAATATTTTCTTTTGTCAATTTTTTGGAGAGTGTATTGTGAGTTAATATTTTATAATCATTGTTTTTCTTTATTATCATTAGTAACTATTGTTAATAGCTTTGGCAGATAATAGTAGTTTTCCTTTTTAGATCATCTACCCCTTTTTTATTTAAGAGTAAATTAGTTCAATAGGGATTTGCATTTCCCGCAGACTGTAAATCTTTTGGCTAGCGATTTATTGATTATATAGTTTTGCTTTTCTTAAATCATAGAGATTTTGTTTTCCTATATTTCGGATTACGTAAAATCATGATCTTTTCTTTGTGCTTGTGTGGAGTTAACCTTAAGAGTCGTATTGTAACAATCTTCTTATGAGTGCTTGCAGGTATATGACATTCCTATTATGTCCTAATGTTTTACCAGGTTTTAGGGAAAGATCGCTTTGCGCTATCCGTTAACTTCTGTACGAGATCATTTTTGTTTTTAAATCTCCAAATAAAGGAAAGTGGAATTTGTTTAGATAAATCGCTGGCAGGAAGAAATTATAAATCCTTTTAATGCTTAGGAGAAAACAAAATTATCTGCTGAAGTATTTGATATACCCTAATATTCACTTGCACTATCTGACAAAGAATGTTGGGGGAATTTAGGTCAAACTTTTATATTTTGTTTGATCAACATTTTTTTTTTTTTGAATTTAATAAAACTTTAAAAATTATTTATAATTATTTTTTGCTCATGTTTGGTTCTGTGTCCTGTCCCTCAACTATCTGAACAATGTTAAAGATCTTTTTCAGTCCCTGGAGCTAGCTGGCAGCATTGATATTCATCATCATTAACTTTTTGATCACTGTAAATTAAATTTTCTAGATCGATAGTAGCCTAATGGCATCCTTGGTTTTCGAAAGAAATGGAGTATTGGGTACAATATGTACACAGTTATCAATAATAATGATCAATTATATCATCAACTTAATTGTAGTATACTATTAATTTGATCTCCAAATCTGTCTTTGGACTCAGAGAACTTAAACTATATCTATTTTCTGCATTTTAAAAAATACAATGCTTTCCATTATTATTAACATTATCATCATTATTTTTTACAATTTCAGTTGTCTAGCATCTTCTTTAGAGTTTATTCATTCAAAATAATAAAGTGAACTCTCAGGGGGACAATAAAAGAAATTGTATATAAAAAAAGTGAATAAAAATAAGTCATCAAAATTGGAAAATAATAAATATCTTTATGCTGTTCTTTCATAAAATAATAATCAGAAAATGATAAATTCTTTACAACAGCTATATAAACATCAAATTTTTTTAATATGCATAAAAAGCCTTTTCAGTACCTGATTTGGTGCCCTTTTCAAATGTTAATAATGTATTATGTTAACAAAGTATTTCAGACATAAAACCATCTAGTGTTCAATAATGAAATTAAAACAAAGAATAGCAATATAAATCATTAAAAAAAAAAATCAAAACCTGCATACATAAATCCCGTAATTACAAAATAATTGACTATATCATAACAATACAATAAATAAAATAAATTACATGCATTTTTTTACAATTATTTATGTCAATTTTTATAATTTTCCATTCATTTTTAATTAACCAATTATTAACCAAATTTATAGATGTCTTGTAAATATTTATACAATTATTTAAATTATTTTTAATATAATATGTTTCATATATTTGTCTTCTTTTTGGATCTTTGAGGTAGTTTAAACATTTAATACTTTTTGTAGCATCTATTCTATACCCATATTTCAAGTAGTGAATATATAATGCAGACCTATCATCTCTTCTTTTAATAGCATTGTTATGTTCTTTGGCTCTTACCTCTAATTGTTTGTCAGTATGACCAAAGTAAATCATTTTACAAATTTCACATGTAATTTTATATACGATTCTTTTTTTATATCATATATCATCTCTCAACCTATAATTATCTGATAATAAATCGAGATTTTTACTATTTGACCAGCTAATATTTATATTCTTCTCAATATAATTTTTGTTATATCTTAATGTATTATATATCTTAGGATAATATGAAAGTCTAATCCATTTCTTAGCACCAAATCAGATGCTGAAAAAGTCTTTATGTATATTAAAAAAAATTGATATTATATAGGTATTGTAAAGAATTTATTATTTTCTGATTATTATTATAAAAATAAGTATATTATATTAATTGAAAGCAAAGGCACATGAATAATATTTAATCCACTATATTGTATCAATATATTTTCATATACATTAAAGCTTAACACAAAGAAATATTTGAATTCTCATTATATATTTGTAAATGATATATTTTATTTCAGAAGATTTATTAATAAAACACATTTTTGATATGTTATAAAAACTGATATATTTTTCATTAATGAATGGAAAATGAATTAATAAGAAAAATAAATAAACATTTATTATAGATGAATTTATTGATTTAAAAATGAGAGGGATTTAGTTGCAAAACTATCACAATATGAGAAAAAGAAAGGAATGGAGGTGCTATGTAGATGGAGTTACTAGAAATATTATTGATACATTTTGATTTACAAGTGTCAAATTCATTTTGCTAAACTTTGACATGATCCACTCTATATAAATACAATAATGATTATCACTAATTATTTATTAAACTAGAGATTATCTCTAGCCCAGATATAAACTTTAAATCTTAGTTAAAGATTAATATATGTTTTTTTTAAAAAAAACTTTATTTCTCTTTTCCCACACGTAATACCTTTTATAAATGTACTTAATAATCCCTACATCACTCCATACTTTTTAAAACATATGAATGAAGATATTAAAAGACAACCCTCAAGATGCATTTTGTATAAACTAGCCCTCATCAGTTGGTCCAGATCACCATCTCATATATCTCCATCATATGTATAGTATTTATCCACAGGAAATTGTTACATTTTGATTTACAAATGTCAAACTTACTCCACCCACAACTTTGACATCTAAACATTAAAACAGACAAAACTCACTATATGTATTGCCACACACAGATAAACACAATAATGATTATTAGTAATCATTTATTAAACTAGAATTTGGTGATGTAGAGATTATTAAGTATTTCTATAAAAAATATTACATATCGGAAATGAGAAATGAAGTTGAATTACTCCATGCATGTGTGTTTAATTAATCTTTAACTAAGGTTTAAAGCTTATATCTGGGATAGACATAATTTCTAGTTTAATAATTGATTAGTGCTTATCATTATTGTCTCTATCTAGAGTGGATCATGTCCAAGTCAGTAGAGTAAGCTTGTAAATCAAAATGTAACAATTTATTATTGAAAAATACTGTACATATGATAAAGATATTTACGATGGCCTGAGCCAAGTGATGAGTACTGGTTCAGCATGAAATGTATCTTTGGGGATCATTTGTCTTTTAATACATCTTCATTCATATGTTTTAAAAAGAATGTGTTGGTTATTAAAGTACATCTATAAAACATTGTTGATGTGATACAAACATCAAATATACATATGAATATATAAACAAAGTATAATATCAATGTTTAATTCAAGAAATCCTATAAGCTAATGGCTAATTTGATTGTACACTTTTCACCTCAAGAATATAAGCCAATGTTAATTTGATCATACACTTTTTAATCAACGCAAGCATATTTCCATAAGAATCAAAATGTACAAGAACAATCAATTATCATGTGATTGCAAAAATAATTCTATATGTAAACAACTTTCTAGATTTCTGCTAAATTCTATATGTTTTTATTGAAAATATTGAAATTTTATTATAATATGCATTTTGATTGTATTATAAAATTTGATACAAAATATACAATGAATTTTATATTCTCTCTTAAATTAACCATTATTGCTCATATAAATAGACTTTGTCTGTGTCCAGATATATATTTTATGTAAGATATGGGCTACAAACACAAAACAAGCCTGCTAGAAATTTTATAAGTTTGTATTGACCAATTACTTCAACTTTCTTAAATTTATGAGTATTTTTAGTATGAATAAATTAAAAAATAACAAACGGTCTTAACAATAACCTATTAATTTCAATATATATACAACAAACGACAAACAAACTTCTTTATAAATCTTGATTTATTATAATATGGACTATTATAGTACAATATTATACTCCAAAGTTTCGACCATATTATTTTATAAACTTTATCAAGGAATAACAAAAATAATACATATAACAAATACCGTTTAACAAACAATCTTAACTTTTCATTACATTTGTTTCTTAAATACCTTTCTTAAAATAATCCCCTATAATTATTTAATTAAATTAAGCTATTATCCTCTTTTTTCCACTTAACATCCTATTCATTACAAGTTTCATTTCATTAATATTAATTCCTTTTATAATTCTTTCATAATATGATTTAATACATTCTAAAGCAGTGGTCTCCAACGCTTGGTCCACGGACCGGCGCCTATCCACGCTAGACTGGCAGGAAAGTTTGTAATAGCAAAATAATAAGATTTTAAAATTTTAATTAATATAAACAATTTTTATTTATTTTTTCATCACAATTGCTTAAATAAAATTAATTATAAATCAAAATTTTATTTAAATTATTAGATAATACTATAATTACTAAATAATAAAGGAATTTATCTGAAAATACAATCTTTAAAAGACGAAGCGTCAATCTCATGATAATTGCACCATTGCTTACACATCAATTTCTATACCTAGTAGGCATTTCTGTATTGCGTCAGCTCATTTATTGGTCACATATAGCAAAATTTTTTATTGCATTTGTATCATCTTTTTATTTGTATGTGACATTTCTTTTTGAAATTGTAAACTTCACAAAATGGAGACAGATCATTGATTATTTCCCTTCATCAAGGATGTAAATCTATTGTCTTTTTTTTTTTTTAGCAAAATGACATCTTTGTAATGATTGTTTTATTTCTATGTGACACTTTACCAAAACAACTTTTTGTTCTGTTTCTTTTTTTTAATTGGGTAAAAATGAGATTAAAATAACACCAGATTCAAAATTAAAAAAAAAAAGAAAGTTTTTTATTATACAAACTCCATATATATATATACTTCATCTTGTATATTTAACATTAAATACAGATATTACATTTATCATAATCATTGTCATGTAATATACTATCTGTGATATTTCCCAATATTCAGGTGAATAACATTTTATTTTTGCATGTTTTAACAATGAAATAATAAATGTAGCAATGCAGGCACATTAATGAAAATGTATTGTTTTCTGTAGCAGTATGATTGCGCAACTCAAGAAAGAGTGTTTAGCATGTGAAGATAAGCAACACCATTACAATACACAGTAACTAGTGTGTTGTTTTGGTCAGTTATAACAATTATGCTCATCTAAGGCTAAGCAGTTTAAATCTTTAAAAAAATTTATCTGTAGACTTCTGCCGGTTCGCAAAATCTTATGCTTATTTTTCTGGTCTGCAAGTGTGAAAAGATTGAAGACCACTGTTCTAAATATTCTATTTTAAAATCTTTAAATTTACTCTTATGACCATAAACTGTAGAATTTTTATTATTTAAATGCTGTCTTAATCTTATTGCCAATTTATTCTTTGTAGTTCCAACATGATATTTCTTTATTATCTTTAAAACAATCTAAACATTTTATAATATAAACTGAATTCATAGTTTCTAAATTATTACAATCATTATCATTATTAATTAACCAATTTAAACTTTTTTTCTTTTTATAAACAGGATAAATAATAAGTTATGAATTTGGTTTATATTATAAAGATATAAAGAAATGTCGTATGTTGGAATTACAAACAATAAATTAGCAACAGCATTTAAATGATAAAAATTCTGCAGTTTATGATCATATGAGTAAATTTAAACATAAAGATTTTAAAATAGAATGCAATAGATCACATTATGAAAGAATTATAAAAGAAGGAATTTATATTAATAAAATGAAACCTGTAATGAATAGAATGTTAATTGAAAAAAAGAGGATTTAATTAAATAATTATAGGGAATTATTTTGAGAAAGGTATTCAAGAAACGAATGTAATGAAAATTTAGGATTGTTTGTTAGAAGAGTTTTAAGATAAGAGGTATTTGTATTTATTGTATGTATTATGGAATATTTATATCTATTGTTTTTTATGTATTTTTCAGTTAGTTTTTGGTAAAGGCTATAAAATAATATAGTCAAAATATTGATTATTGTACGTTATAATAGTTCATATTGTAATAAATCAAGATTTATAAAGAAAGTTTGTGTGTGGTTTGTTGTGTATACTGTATATATATTTAGTACGAATCAGCAAGTTTTCAGGACACTGTAAAATCAAAATGACTTTATGATAAAAAACTTAGAAAAGTATTTTAATATTTACACTCAGCTTGAAAATTTTAATACTGCAAAATTATTTCACGTTATTGTGAATTTAAAAAAAAGAATTTTAATAGAAATGAATTTGAATTTTCTAAAATCCAATGGAAATAATGAACCATAATGAATAAAAGAAAGTAGCATTCTTTTTAAAAATAACAATTTAGATGTTATCAAAGAGCTAAAATTATTTGCAATTTTATAAGTGATAACAATTTTTATTTTATAAGGCTGTATTTTGAAATAATTCCTAAGGAAATATAATAAACTAATTCATAAATAATAAAATTATAATTTTTAAAATTTGTTTCGATTAAAATCAAAAGATGGCAGCACATAAATTACCCCCCCCCCCAACAAAACATCAAATGTTAGCAAATGTGAATTAAAAACGGTAACACACCATTGATATTTAATTAAATCCAATACGATTGAATGCAGGGAGGGGGAGAGATGGACTCAAGAATTCCCGGATCAATTCTCAGCTGAAGAAAGAAAAACTGAGTTTACTATCCGGATAGATCTATTGCGATCATTCAATCATTGAAAATCTGAAATTTATGAACAAGTGACTATAAGATTATTTTGTACTATTATTTAATAAATACATTAAGTTTATTTACTATAATTATTTCATTAAAAAGAGCTTGAAAAATAATTACTAATTTATTTTATCAGTATTGTATATTCAAAGACTAGTTGAATTTGTTCATTAGAACGCTTTTTTTTTTTTGAGTGGATAATTAGCAAGACGATTAATCATTATTTGGCGAAAGATGTTATTTCTGTATATGATCAGAACGAAGTGAAATAAATTATAAGCTAATATGCAGACACCCTTCAATTGCTGTGTGATAAATTTCTCATTATCAATTATTTAAGCAAAAGCTTGTCTTGTAAGTTCATCCATATTAATTTCATCTAGTTTATTTAATTGTTTTTCTAACCATCAAATAGAGTACTGTATTCACAAATAGTGCTCATTCTCCTGCATTAATCTCACCTTTTGGGGGGGGGGGGAGAGGGCCTGTTTTCATACAGTATTGCACTTTTCTATTACTTAATCTACATTTAAAGGAACTTATTTATTATTACCATCATCATCTTTTTCAACCATTACTGATTTGTTGCATGATGACGGCTTTTCTAAGTTTAATGCATTTTTTCCAATTCATAGTCTCTCTTCTCCACACTACATCAATAAACTTATTTATTTTATCTATTCATCTTGTAGGTAGTCTTTTTTTAGAATTTAAGATACTCTTCCATTTTCTTGGATCATGAGTTGTAGTCAGGCCACAACTTTGACCTCTCTATGGCTCACATCATTTGTTTTGAGAGAGATGAAGAAGGAAATGTTGTGAATAGCTAAAAATGATGATACTATCAATAAAAAAGACTCTAGCATCCCTTTTTTAAAAAAATGGCACCTGTAGCTTCCTGTTTCATCATTACTATGTAAATCTGTCTAAAATTCAATTGTATGATAATCTATTTTTTAACATTCAAAACAGTCTTTAAATTTAGTATGATTATGATATTATTCACTATTGAAAGTGCTCAACTTAAATAAATTTTTTTTATTACAAATTCAAACCTGTTCTGTTATTAAATTTTTCTAAATCATTACATATATTACTGATATAAAAATTCACAACTTTAAAAGAAAGCTTTTAATAATTTGTGTTTAAGAGTAATGGCAGTGTTTGCTTATAATATCTGTTGTTAATTAATCTTGTTCTATCATAATGAAATATGCTTTCCAGAAAAAACTGAAAATATATTGGGGAAATATATAACTGACTTATTAGGTAGATGAAACAAGAAACAAAACACTTCATGAATGATTTATAAAAGCCTATGACATAGCTATAACTCGAGATGCTAAGGTTATATTTGGTTAAAAAGAATGGCTCACCAATGGCAAATTATCACTAACAATTACAATCATGTTTAGTGCTAGCTTGTAGCAATCTATTACTTAGTTGCTCAACCTTTCTTCAGACAGAGAATATAACACACATGATAAGTGACAGAATATGTATTTGCAGTAATGTACTGTACTGTTATATATGGTTATCTATACTTCACCATATTGTGATGCAGTCAATGATAATAAGCATCCTGATCTTAGCATCACTTATACAATCTGGTCGCTGACTTGAAAGTATCACTTAATATGTTGTTATGCAATAAACTCTTCTTCAGAAGAATTCATATAAATATCAATAATATGTATCAACTAGAAGGGGTCATTGATAATGTCAAACCTTTTATTGCTAAGAAGATAAAATATTTCTATTTTTAAGATCAAAATAATAGATTAATACATATTGCTGGGCAAAACTTGTTATTTAATATGACAACCATTTTACTTTTATAATTTTAAGCCATATCAGTTCATTTATATTAGTAATTTAAATTTCTTCAGAATGGATGATGATGATGGTTTGTGCTGATTAAATTCAGGGAGAAACAAGAGATACTAAGTATTGTTTAGACAATTGAGAAATAAAAGCACTAAGACAAACGTCAGCCAAATTAAGTTTAAACATATTTTAAAAATTTTATTTAAAAGAAAAATAATTCATAAGATAACAAATAAGGTTATATCAGGCATGTATCAGAAAGATGAAAATTCAATGCCCTGGCTGACAGACTGATCTTCTAATAGTAAATTATAAAGGGAGGGAGCAAATTTCTTTCAGCAGAGAATTCACCTAAACATTGGCCTTCCCATTCGCAGATATGAAAATAATACGTTCTTGAAATAAATCAATGAAACCAGCACCAGTGAGCTTTTCTAGACCCAGAAAATGCATCTGGACAAAGAACATCATGCCAGTAGAAGCTGCATCTTATACTACATTCAAAGCAAAGATGATTGATTTACCTCAAGAACAAATGAAAATATGACTTAGAATGAAAGGAAAACAGACAATTAACTGACGAATCCCCAACCAAACGATTGGCCAAAACTAATAATAATTAAAGGTCTCAATAGGAGACAAGTAAATAATTAGAAAATCAGTTATATCTACCCAAGCATTTCAAGAAAATGAATTACAAATAATTTGACAAACTAAGTTCTGAGTACACGCTCTGATAAAATTTAGTCACACGTAAAAGATAAAAATAAATCTAGAAAACTAAATGTAAATATTCCCAGATTTTTATAAGTTAGTTTATCAGAGAGTGTTTATGGTTAAAAAAAAACCTTAAGGCATAAAATATTTTAGCAGAAAGAAATCTCCACATATGGAAAACTAGAACAATACAAGAAGTCACCAGCCAAAAGATTTTGTGGTTTGCAAAAGTGCAAACACAATATTTAATCAATTACTGGATAATAAAATAATTACAGATGAGCATTTAAAAATATACAAGACTGCCAAAGCATTTAAAAAAAAATTAAGCATATAATAATACAAACTCACCAGTCACTATCCAATAAACAAAATTGAAAGCAACTTGGAATCTTAAAACTAAGATTCCAAGACACACTACAAAATACAATAAAAAAATAACAAACATTAAATATGAGGTTAAATATTGATTAAGAATACAGATTTATGTTTAAAATTGAATGCAGATTTAACTAAAAGAATTTACCCTGGATAGAATAAAAAAAAAATATTTACCTTACGGTAAAGCAAAGTTTGCATAGAGTGCACACTTTTATTTCAGTTCATATTTCAGGTACTTTGACAGTGGCAAGGTAGAGGCATTGGGGATCCGGCTTCTTTTAGATGTTCATGGCATGACTGAAGGGGAGTTGGAAGTTAGGGATTCATCCTTTGGTTAAGTTAGCAAGACATCTTTGATGATGGCAAAACATAGAGTAGTAGATTTTGACATCTAAAGCAACAAAGTCTATTAACAATTGCAAGTTTTTGGAAGGAATTAAATGTTCGAACTGTGACCCAAAATGCTATGAATCTCAGCAGGCTATAATCAAAGTGTGTAAAAGAATACTGAACCTCACTTTGAAGCAGTGTGTTAGCCAAGAATAAAAGCAAAAAAAAACCCCGATTGTCTCAAAATTTGAGGGGTCATTTATACCACACTACATTTCTCGTGAAAACCTTTCCTGTTGTCAAATTCTATGCCTTAGGCAGAGCAAATATCAATCTTTTGCTCAATCTAATCTAAGAATTCTAACCAGGGATTATTTTAAACTAAAATAACAACACAAAATTAAATCTCTGCTTTTAGAATTAAATTAGAAATGATTAAAATAAGAGCCAGGAATGTAATCAACACGTTTGCTTGTTTTTAATCAATTTGATTAAAAAAAAATGTAAAAACAAGCCGTAACAGAAAACTATTTTAAAATCAATTCTATAAAAAAAAAATAATTTAAAATGACCTATTTAAATATAAATGAGTATGTGTTTTAATACACATACACTTTTTAAATAATAATAAAAAAATTTTTTAACATTAGAAATTTAACGACAATTAAAAGTTTTTAATTTTGGTAATAAAACCATCCAATCGGATGTCAATCCGGTTCATTACATATATTAAAAAGAAACATTGTAGTTGCATTTATCAGACTACTTCTAGTCTTAACTCATCCAAAAGCTAACTATTATCGAAATTTATATCAGTTATTAAAAAAAAAAAAAAATTATTCTGGAAGTAGCCTTTCATTTAATAAAATATTATTATAATTGCATTTATTTAATTACATTTGTTTCTTCTTATTTTTTTTTTTATAACAATTAAACTCTAATTTTACTGAAATGTAAACACTAATTTAACCAAAATTTTCTAAATTAATATTCAAATAAAAGTAAATGGAAAACATATTATTCACTACTGTTAACACATGCGAGAAAAAAAAATCAAATTAAAAATTAACTTTGAATGAACACTGCTTTGTAAGTTAACTCAATAGCATATATTTGCCATAAGTAGGGAAACTTCTTTTTTCTAAAGTATTTAAGTGAAAAGATTTGACACTAAATAATAATATATTTTGTATTTAAGGAAATAGTTCAATTCTTATCCCCTAAACTTGATCAGCTAAATCTATTGCCTGGACTTTTCTAAGATTATTTCAAAACGATTGCCCAAAATATTTCATTCAAAGTTATTCCTTGCATGCAAAATAGTCATTCAAGAAGCAATTCATTTTGCAAAACAAATGCATTTCATTAATTATTATGCAGCAAGCAGATTTCAAATCAATCTTTGATTTAGTAAAGTGTAAATACTACCTCGCTTCCTTTCTGAATCTGATACCAAAATATTTCTACTTGATATTAGCCATCAGAAATGATTTATTGAACAGAAGACTATGGTTAAAAATGTATGAACATCTATACTTTTTTAAACCAAATGAAGTCACTTACGGAGGTTGCTATGTATCAGGTTATTCAGATCACCATGTATCATGTTATTCATAGCTTTCCTTGAATCTCTCACTAAAAATTTATGTCTAGGATCTAGGTATCAATATTTGAGTTCTTGTGTATATTTGCATATCTTTCAAGATGATACTAAGATTTTTTTTAAAATCTCATAATATGAACAGATTATTACAAATTTCATGATTCAGTACCTGATGGAACAATCTACCTGCAATTTCAAGCATTTCCAAAAAAATGGATCCTGGCATTATATTGATCTTATCAAAGGTAGTATTTATTATCAATTAAATGATTCTCCTTTCTGCTATCAGATTAACCATACTCAAAATTGTTATTAGTCTACTGCATTATTTGTTATACTTATCAAAGATACACAGAAGGCTTACTGTTTCAACCTTTTTATTTTCAGCACTTAACGTCTTTTAAACAAAAAATATCAGCTGCAAAAGGTTAAGTATTTTTGAATATTGGGAAGGATAGATATGAGATATGATCTAAATATTTTTTAACTATTGAGATCTTACTTTAAAACTACGAAGTTATCTGCCACTTAATGTCATGAGACTAAATTTTTTTGTTCTAAGTTTTTTACCTGGATAAAACTTTTCTTTCAAATTTTCTGACTCATTTTTCTTTGCAAGCTATTCTTTATTAAATTATTTAACCATTGTCTATAATGATCACTTTAATGAATAAAATGTTTCTTTGTCATTATTGTGTTGAGTTACAAGAAAATGTTTACTCACCCATGTTTTTATTTTGGAATTCATTTCAAAAACTTCTTATACCAAATTATACCTAAAATTTTTACTTAATTTTTTAATCTAACAATACTTATAAAATTGATTAGACTCACATTTTAAACTTGTTTTTATTTTAAAAGCAAGTAGCTTGGTTGAAAACTTATTTTATTTATTTTTAGCTACTAAGAACACCGGCAAAACTTCATCAACCTGAATCATGTATTATTGGAAAAATTTAAGAGCTTCATTTTATCACAATGCCATTATTTTTATTTGTGTTGTGAAAACAATGTGCTTCATATGTTAACAGGTTATTTTTGACAACAGAACCAAGATCATACCCCTTATTATATTGTGAAGAATTGTGTAACTGGTTCTGAGCAGATGTATTTTGCCTTAATAATATTTGTGAAGATAAAAAGAAGAAAATAACGAAGATACATTTTGTTATGAATTCAAAATAAAAAGCGAATTTACACTACAGAAGCATTGAAATTAGAAATTTCTAAGAATATTAGTAAACAACATTATATAGGTAAAATTTGACTATTATTCTTTATTATCAAATAAAATTTTGAAAATAATATAAAAATGTTTAGACAGCTCTCAACTAATGTAATATTAAAAATCTAAAAGAAGAAAATTAAAAATCTAAAAGAAGAAACATTAATTCTTAATTATGTATTATTAAGGAAGTCTGTATATTCCAGCACTTATAGTTAATTACCTCCATTGTTCATTAATCTCTTCAATCTACATTACATGTATATACAAAACCCTGCATGGTTTAATGCAGTAGTGTCAGATGTGAGAGCTTAAGATCCCTTAATTGATTCTGTTTCTGGCACTTCTGACACTCAAATGTTTTATGAAATCCCAAGCAATAAAGCAATTTGATTATTATTATTTATATACACAATGTAGAGTTGTTAAAATTAATTTTATATTGAATATTTGGACTGGATCACTTCAATCATCGACTGCACTATAATGCCATTTAAACATCATGTGACCATCACCTCTTATGCTTGTGTATAACTGTTGTTAAGGCCATAAGCCAGAAACTAGTCTGGGGATATTGTATGAGTAGGCACTAGATGGGGATTTTATGCACAAGCTTTATGGCATCCATTGATTACTCTAGCTTGTTGGGTGTGGCAATATATATAGTGAGTTTTGCCTGTTTTAACAACAGTTATACCCAAGCATAAGAGGTGATGGTCATGTGATGTTTATTGGCTTAAAACCAATCCTGCCTAATAGAATAGTGGTGGCTATGGTTATTAAAGAACCAAAGACACTAAAATGTATGGGTACTGAACTGGGTTCAGATCCATATGACTATATAAGCTAATGGGCTTGGATCGAAAACATTAAGGTGTTTTCAGTTTAAGACTCATAGTTTTGTAGTTAAATGGAGATAAAAGGTGGTTGCTGGAGGGTTACATTATATCATAAGATCTAGGTGCAGTGCTCTCAGATCCAAGGCTCCTCACTGACGAAGGCTATAAGCCAGAAACTAGTCTGGGGATATTGGATAAGTAGGCACTAGATGGGGATTTTATGCACCAGCCTTCTGGCATCCATTGATTACTCTAGCTTGTTGTGTGTGGCAATATATATATATATATATATATATATATATATATATATATATATATATATATATAGTGAGTTTTGCCTCTTTTAATAATGCCATTTAGTGATGTTGTAGAAACAAAGTCTCTAAAACAAATCAAAACTATCTTGAATGTCTATTATTGTTATGGCAGTGGCTGGTGTGACACAATTATAATAAAATACTCATTTTAATAAAAAGCAAAGGACTAAACAGATGTCTGAAAAATATGTCCACATCTTTTGTTCCTGAAAATTTTTACTTAATATTGTAATGGACAGGTTCGTATGTTCTGTTAACAAGATGCAGAGTCCAAGCAGAATATAGAAAGCGCAGCACATCTGGGTGGGAAGCCATCCCAATGAGTACCAAATCTTAACCTATTTACCTGTGCTCCCACACTCTCCACCACATGAACAAAGTTCCTGATGCTACTGATAGTACAACTTTCTTCTAGTCCCAGGGTCAGAGAGAGACACAAGACCCTTAATAATAATAAGCCTTGCCATAGATTCACTAATATACTATTAATATATATCTATAGGTGGTGTATGAATAAGTAACACTAAGATCTTTAATAAATTCTAGAAATACATGAATAAGGTGAGGTAATGTAATATGGATCATATGGAAAGGCAACAACAACAACATATAATTTAATACAAAATTTAATAATTGTGAAACTGTATATATATATACATTAATAGGTTGCCTTCATTCATTATACAATGGATTAATTAGATTTACATGTATGGTTCAATTAATTTACATGTATTTGCATATAGCAACCTTGTTATACTTATTCTTTATTGTCCATGATTATGAGAGCTAAGTTTTTTTTGAAAGCGCTCAGGCACTAATTATTATGTATTTATAATTTACGTTAATTTTTATAATAAATTGTGATTAACTTTTATGAAGGTTGGCTGTTTTGCATTTATTTGTGCATTAAAATTATATATATATATATAGTAGACAGCAGAGTGTGAAATAATTTCTAATTACACAGGTAATAATGTAGTGCTTATGTTAGAGAATATATAGAAAGATAATACATATTATTTCATTAATGATGAAATATTTAATTATTTGAGGTTCTATATTTTCATTGGGTAAATGTAGGGCAAACTCATAGTTTAATATGCCTTATTTAAACACCACTCAGTCAGCTTAATAGATGGAAATGTGTACAATTTAGAGATTAAAGCATTACAACCACAGATATAATAATACATAATTTAAGTAACTTATGTTATTAATGAGATTTATTAAGCTAATCAAGTGATGTATATGGGATTAGAATCATGATAGTCTTGGGAGACTCATTGTTAATAACTTTGTGAGATTGATATACATAAGAATAGGAAGGGATTAAGGAATATGATAGCTAAATTCTATAGATAAATATGGAAATATAGAGCTTAATGAGTAATTGGTGGTGCTGATATTGAATACATATGTGAACATATATAGGAGGGTGGTGGATTGAAACCACAATGCTTTGTCTATGTATAATTCAAATTGGCAGAAGGCCAGATGTCCATGAAGGGTTGTCACAAATAAGCAGGGTCACTGGACTGGACCTTCACCCCAGTAAAATCCGTGAATGTGTGATCGAACAGTTAGGTCTCTAAGTGCGACTTCCATGTCCACTCTGATGTAGGAACTGTAATGATTTGGGACAGTCTTAGCTATATGTATCCCTGGAGAAGCTTGACAAAGTGTAATAATAAAATCATAGATATATATTATTGCACCAGCAACACACATGTAAACTATAATAACAATAATAACAATAATTTGATCTCAAAGTTTAGTATGTTATTGTGCGGTTATACTTAATCCATTCTTAAGTTTTAAAAGATTTCAAAGAAATCTACATATTTATCAGCTTTTAAAGATTAAGGTAGATCATATGATTCCAAGATGATAACCACATTCAACATTGTCATAATAATAACTAAAATGGGATATAAATGCATGGTGAGGGGATTCTTAGAAATTTAATGTTTAATCATGCATGTTTAAAATATATCTATAGTTATAATTTTGCACATACCCGCATGTCTATACAAAACAATATAGGATTCATTGAATCCAAAGTAATATATGTATATAGTGAAAGATAACATTTGAGCCAGTGAATGGGAAAGAGATTCAACATGAAATATTGGCAGCTTATATGATCAACCCACATGGAAATGTAGTGGCATGTTTATTACAAGGAGAGTGGGATTCACTCACTCGACAGGATGTGATCCAGGCATATTATCATAATAAAATATAAAGAAAATATTTTTATAAAATTCAAGAGTGTTTACTCTAGCATGAAAGTATAGTTTAAAGAATAGATTAGCCAAGTTACATAGATTGAAATTATATAATTTAGATACACTTGTAGGAGTGCATTACAATTTAATTATATGGGTAGAGTTTGTTACAAATTTAGCTATAGCTTAGGTTTATATTGGGATACAATATTTAGATATTGGGTGTCAGTCACATAGAATACAAGATGCTCAGAAAAAAATGGAGTCTATTCCAAAAAGCCAGAAGAACAATATAAAATCAAATAAAATCAACAATGCCTGCATAAATAATGTGAAAGAGATTGATTTGGCTTTCATAAGCAAAATTATTAGTAATGATGCACCAATAACAAGAGAACTGGACAAAGGATCTGCAGTTTCCATTATGTCAAAAAAATATGGGCTATCATTAATAGAAAAATTAATTATCATTTGCATCTTAGCAGAAAAATGATTACTGATTATTAAAGCAATCAAATAGTACTCTTGGGTCAAACAAGAGATAAAATTACTATGCTTAGTAAAACAATTTATTTGCTTTTTTTGTTGTGTTGTTTTGGTAAGCATAGCATTGTATTAAGCCACCGGTTCAATGGTGTTTACAGTGGGTCTGCCCAGATGTGGTTGATGATAAACTGGGTTTGAATCTAGGTTAATTCATAAAAATAATGCTCAAATGTCAAAACATATGCAAGTTCGATGCTATATGTTCAAAGCAGCTACCAAATGTGTTCCAGCAATTACGGTCAAATTAAAAGGATTGCAAACTTGTTGTTCAAATTGCTGAAGGACAGTAGCACTACAATTACAGAAGTCAGATTATATTGAACTAAACATCAACAGTGAAAAACATCAGTCAACAGGGAAGACTTATCAGCCAACACCAACCATTAAGGGTCATCAGCCAATCATGAGAAGTCACCAGCCAGAAATGATAAGTTCAAAGTCACTAGACCTTCTGATGAAGTCAAAAAGCAATCAATACATCCACAAAAGCATATAAATGACTACATTCTCCAAGGTTAAATATAGTCAGGGGTAGGGTATGTTATATATCAGCTTACTTTTAACTAATGGACAAGTCCAGATTCCATCTTATCTTGATTGTAATGAGCATTCATTGACATAGACCAGGGGTCCCCAATCCTATGCCCATGGGCACCACGGTGCCCGCAGACCATTTTATGTGTGCCCGCCACTATCCGAACATGATAAAAAATTATTTATCTGATACAAATAAATTCAATTTTTAAAATTTCTTATAAATTATTGTATTATATTGTAATCAAATTGTAGGGCATACTATACTTCCACCGCATAAAAATATAAATGTTAAGTATATATTAAAATTTTATTTTTGAAATAAATATTTTTTTGTACATATGTGTATTATTAACAATATCCAACTATAAATTTACATTGAAAAAATAAATGGTGCTCGCCATCTGGTTGAAAAAAATAAATGGTGCCCACCACCTGGCCAGTATTATAGAATATGCTCTTAAGTGCAAAAAGGTTGGGGACCCCTGACATAGACCAATAGATATAAGAATATAATATTTATCCAATTGCAATAATAAGCCAAGGAGTGATGATGCTCAATGAATCCAATTTCTCTCATCATGGTTGGGGATTTGCTTATAAATAGTCAGTCCAATTGAAGGTAAAGGAATATAACAAGTTACTGTCAGATCTGAATGGCAGTAAGCATTTTATCCACTATATAACTAAAGCCAGGGGCAAGTTCGCATTAAAACAGGAAGCTCCAAGAACCTAAATTAGACATGAAGCAAGCTGACACAGTACATCTGGAATGCCACCATACTTACATATGAGGCAAGCTGTCATAGTACAGCTGGAAGTGTGAGGTAAAACTTGAAGAGCACCTGAAATCTGTTACATTAATAGATGCATAACATCTAGATGCTATATCTCATCAATGGTATCAGGTAAGGTATAACAGTTGTAATATAATCTTCAATTTATTCTCTGCCTCTTTCCTTCTTAGTTTTGCTTTTTTTATATAACATATAATACTAACATTTCACTCTTCTTACACTTTAAAGCAATATATACATATTTTCTACAGTTTCGACTGTTCCTAGTAATCTTCATCAGATAATTAAGTTGATAAAATTGTAAAATTATAATAGATATATGTATGAAATATGGTTGTATTGATATAATGTTTAAATTTTATAGAGCTGACACAGACTGCTAAGAACAGTTGAAACAGTAGAATAAATAAATATATTTTGCTTTAAGTGTAAGAAGAGTGGAATGGTGGTATTATATGTTACAACAGTTGTACATATTATACATTTGTTTTAATTAATAAATAATTAATTGCATTTTTTCTGTTTTCATTGGTGTCTTAGATAATAAAAAAAAAGTGGCAGGTGTATTCTGCTTAACAGCTTATTATATATTTTAGGAAACACATTATAGAAGGGTACAATTCCAAGAACATTGGAGTTTAGACCTAATATCAATTATCTTCCAGGTTCTGAAAGAAACTGATGGTATCAAACTGAAATATCATGATTTATTAAAAATATGAGATAAACATTAAAATCTGCTATGAGGTGCCTAGTAATCATATTCGAAACTAGCTTCAAGTAAGAGTCAGTTATTCTGATCATTACGTTTCCTATGGTCATATTTAATTATTAGAAGTTTGGTATTTTTTTTTCTATCAGGATTATAGCATTCACCAATCAAGTGCATCCCCATTCGTGTGTACTATCAGATAGCTTTCCGAAAAGGTTACTTCTAAATATTATTTTAGATCAAACCTCAGTTTAAAAAAAAGACAATGATCAAAGATTATTTATAAAAAGCATGGGATAGTAATGCGTTTCAAATTATTATTGCAATATAAACCACGAGATATTTCCGGTTGCTTAAAAGAAAATACGAGCATAATTGTTTTGTTGAGTTAGGAATAAGAGCTCGATATTTAAAACAGAGTTCCAATTTTTTTTATACCTATATTAAAAGATTTTTATATTTTTGAAAAATATATTTTTTGTGAAGTCAAAATAACGTCATCAGCGTAGAAGAGTAAATATTTTTTATAATATATATGAACTTACACAATTCACTAAAAGATTCTACTAATTTGAAAGTATTACTCAATAATTATTTTTTAAAAAATAAATTATAACTACAATATTAATTTCTTCTTTCGTTTTTACTTAATGTTATTTTGATCTCTATATTTAAATTAATAATAAAGAATATTTTAATAATAAGAGGTCTTGGGTTGAAACTTGTTAATCTTTCCTAATGACTATAATGATTAGTTGCGCCTAGATTAATTTAAAAAATTTTAACTTTTGAGACTAAATTAAGTTTATTTTGTAAGAATAATTCTATTATGAAGTTTCGCAAATTCGCTGTTGAATATTTTTTAAAAATTTCCATATTGCAAAGGCAAGTTTAAAATTAAGTATATTAAATCATCGATAAATCCTTACAAAATTAAAATATATAAATAAAATATAAGTAATTTACACCCACTTTATTGTTTATTTTAGATTTAAAATAAATTTCCCACAAAAGTTAATTGCAACTTATTTTGCTTTCTGATCGCTACGCCAACTTTTCTAGTGAGAATTTTGGAAATTAGATCTGTCAAATGTCATTCAAAATGAAATATAAATTTTATTGGCGGTAATCGTATTTGTTAGACTATCTACATCAAAAGTTAAATGCAATTTGTTTATTGGTAGGAATTGATTTAAAATTTTGACTAATATTTTTAATTATAGTAATTATACAGTAAAAAATAGAAATAACACATAGGCTCAATGCCCGTACGAATATTAACTCCCTCTCCCAAATCAGTTGGGATGACTAAATCCTATTGCAAACGTGTTATTTTTATAGTCGATGATATCAGCACTCATATGAAATCCAGATTACTATGGACTCTTTATTTTCTAATTAATCATATATAGATTCGTTTTTGCTAACTTACACTGGATAGTTAACGAGATTGTCTAGATCAGGGATCAGCAATCTTTTTAGCACGAAGAGCTATTATGTTTCACTATCCCGACCAAAAAAGTCAAAAGAAATACAAGAGAAAAAATGAAAAATGGATTGATAAAAAATATGGTTTTCTGAATAGCTGCTGTATTTAAACGTTTATTTTAATAATAGAATCAATTTTTATATACAGTAATGAAAATTATGTCTTAAAAATATAAAATTACTTTAACAGTTTAATTTTCTATTTTTTAGCATTAACTATCATCATCATCAACCATTATCAGTCCACTGCAGGATGAAGGCCCCTCCAACTTCAATCCATCTTCTCCGATCTTTAGCTTCTCTTCTCCACATCACCCCTGCACACTTTCTTACTTCATCCATCCATCTCATATGTGGTCTCTTTCTGGTTCCTTTACAATCTCTTGGAATCCAGTTTAAGATTTCAATTGTCCATCTACTATCATCTCTTCTAGCAATATGTCCAGCCCAACTCCACTTCACTCTTTTAATTTTTCAATGAGGTCAGTAATACCTGTTTGTTCTCTTAACCATACACTGCATTTTCAATCTCTTCTTGTTACTCCCAACATGCATCTCTCCATATATCTCTGAGTGGTCTGAAGTCTCTGTATCGCTCTTCTATTAAGTGTCCAAGTCTCAGATCCATAAGTAAGAACTGATAAAACACATTTGTTAAAAAACCTTCCTTTTCAAACACATAGGCATATTTTCTTTTAGTATCAAGTTATTTCTACCAAAAGCACTCTAACCAAGTTTAATTCTATGATTAATTTCATCCATTATGCTTCCATCTGTATTAATAATCTGACCAAGGTATTTATAACTGTTAACTTCTTCTAATTCATCACAATCAATCTTTATTTTCACATTTTGAGCAAATCGATTAAACATTACTTTAGTCTTTTTAACATTTATCTTTAGTCCTACTTTCATCTGATAACTCCTGCAACATTTCCTGCTACTCTGAAGCATTATTTGCAAAAACAACTACATCATCTGCAAAATCTAAATGACTTAAATAATCTCCATTTACTTTCACGCCTTTAATTTCCAATTTCAATCCACAAAATACTTCTTGCAGCATTGCTGTAAAAAGTTTTCGAGATCTGGAGTCACCTTGTCTTACACCATTCTCAATGTTGACTTTCCCAGCATCATTATGTCATTTAATTGTTGCTGTTGCATTTTTATAAATATTCTTTAAAATATAACACTATCCTGGATCTATACCTTGATGATCCAATGCTTTAATCACTGAAGAAATGTTTGTAGAATCAAATGCCTTTTCATAATCTACAAATCCAAAACATAATGGCAACTCATATTCATTTGTCCTTTCTATAACTTCTCTCAATACCTGGATATGATCTACTGTACTAAAACCACTTTTAAATCCAGCTTGTTCTCTTGGTTGGTGGAAATCCAATGTTCTCTGTAGATGAGTTGTAATTATCTTGGTAAAAACTTTGTATAAAACTAATAAAAGGCTGATAAGTCTGTAATTTCTAATATATTCTTTATCATCTTTTTAAAATATTAATATTATTACTGCATTCTTCCAATCATCCGGTACATCTTTATCATTTAGACATTTGATATATAACTTTGCTAAAAAATTTTCTATTTCTTCACCTGCTTCTTTTAATATATCAATTATAATTCCATCAATACCTGGAACCTTTTCTTTCTTCATATATTTAATTGCATGTCTCACTTCTTCATTTAAAATTCTGGGCAATTTGAAAGATGTAATAGATATAGGAGGTACTTGTTCTTTATTACTATATAATTCTTGATAAAAGTCTTCTACTCATTTCATGATGTCACCTCTCTTTTCAGTAATAATTCCATCTTTTTTTCTCATTTCAGATATAAATTTTCTACCAATACCAAAATGTTGTTTTGCATTCTTGAGACTTTTATTTTTTTCTACAGCTTTCCTTGCTAGTTCACAGTTAAACTTTCTTATATCATTTTCAACTTTTTTCCATACCATTTTACAAAATTCGAGATATTCAACCCTTTTTAATGCATCATTTTTGTATATCTTTATATTCCTTCTTTTCTTCATAAATTCTCTAGTCTCAGTAGAAATTTTATTGGTTAATTGCTGCTTTTTTCTACCAGCTATCTTTGTTGCAGTTATTAAAAGTGTATCAGCTATTTTTTTATTAATTTCATTCAAATCTGAATCATGTTCAAAATCTACTAATACTTGAAACCGATTTGTAAGTTCTAATTTAAATTCATTAGAATGTTTCTGAAGATTAGAAATATCAACTGTAAATATTGTTTTTCTTAATAATTTTTGTCTCTCTAGTTTTGCATTAACACGTATCTTACATTTTACTAATCGATGATCACTTCCTGTGTTAAATTTACAATCTTGAAATATGTATTTTCTGTTAGTCAATGTATAATCCAATTCTGCTGTTCCTTCATTTGGATGCTTCCATGCACAATATTTATTATTCTGTAATTGGGTTAAATTCAAGAAGCATCTGGAATAATCTATTTTTCTTCTCTCAGAATCACCAAAATATTTATTTATAAATTACTGCACAAGTAAACATAAAAAATGCATTTATGTGTGTCATGATAAAGAATTGTAAATTTGGTATCAAAGCCATAAATGACTCACAAGCAACAGTTTCCTGACCCTGGTCTAGATAGACAACTTAGCTAATCTAAAAAATACTAAGCAAAAATTCTAAGAAGTGTTTGTCATATGAAAAAATTTCCAGTTGTCTTCTTGGCTTGTACTCAAATGCCAAGATTTAGGCATGAAAGACAATTACATTATCTATTAAAATATACAGTGTGTTCTTATTTTTTTATTTTTGTATAGCAAAATGCACTTTAGTAATGTTAAAGGACTATTACAATTTAATATGTAGTTCTAAAATTAGGTACTGGAATAAATTGTACTAAAAAGTCAACAAGCAGTAACAAGCTGCCAACCATAATTAAATGTTATCATTTGGTCATAGTACTCTATTTTCTAATTACTCAATGTGACTTCAGAAACTAATTCAGCATACATATGCTTTTTACATGCATTTTAAAAATAAGTTATAGACAAAAAAGGCAATCCATTTTATAGTTCAAATAAAACAAATGTTTGAAATTCTTATGCAGTATAAACCATTGATTGAGCTTTACTATTAGCAAAAAGAAGAAAAAATCAGGTATATCTCATTTACCTAACAGACAGAAGCAATATCATTAGTGTATTCTAAATGGTTTAAATAGTTTCATAATTTTCTATACATTGATTTCTAATTAAGCCTACTAAAATATATTAGTTGTTAATTTTTTTTTTATCTTCTCTAGATTTCAGAAATAAAAAATAAGCATTATCTAGCTGAATAAAGTTTACTTCTTTCCTTATTAATTTGTAATTCAATAAATAGAAATAGTTCACTATACAGGAGGGATTAATAAAATTATAAATACACTACAGCTTAGCACTGCTTTTGATCGGGAATATCATATTCATAGCACCTATACATTAGTTAATATGTAAATTTATCAATTTATATATGCCAGGTGTGAAAAAGCAACACATGAATCCTTTTTATTTATCATGTGGGTGTTGTTTGTGAAAAGCCACATTTCTTTATATTTTCCTTTCAATTATTGCACTCAGAACAAACTACTTTGATGTTACATGGATTGAAATTATGACCCGAATCAATCTCATGCCTCAAGAATACCAACCTTATGTTAGGGTTTGTTTTAATGTGTTTATATATATATACTTGTGTTGCACTAAACTGGTGGTGCTATTGACATGGGGATTCATCATAATAAATTACTTTGCAAGTAGGTTTATTACAGCTAATTTTGTAGATGATCTGAAGAGCCTATTCTGGAGGCAATTTATCTTTGATATTATTTAATAATTGATTTAGATTAAAAGAGTCTTGAATTTAACATTGAATTCTTCAAAGCAAATTGCTTTTAATTTTCATGATGCATTTGATATAAATGAAGACTAATCCATGTATTAGTATTCTTATGATTCAGAAGCCTGGTATTTATTGTGGAATAAAATTTTTTGAAAGATTTTATTAAACAATTATGAATACCGTAGAGTTTCCCTAATGTTTTTAAAAGAGTTTAAAATGACACAAAGCTAAAGATTCTTTGATTAATTTATAGCTGAATAAAGCAAATAAAAAAAATAGGTTTAGACTACTTGAACAGAAAATTAATTCTTAATCTGACACTAAAATGTTTAAACATTATGTAACCTATGAACAATTAAAATCATAGGATTATTCTAATCATATCTTTGCAAAATGATTAATCTGAATTACATATGTACCATAAATATATTTCCTGAGAATAGCTGCATTCTATTGATATCAGGCAATCTAATGTTATTTAAACCAGAAGCCTGTATTTGAGTATAACTAAATGTAGACATTATATTTCTTAGAGTATACTTTAATGAATATGTATTACTCTAATGTACAAATTCCAATAAGAACACAATAATCTTGATTAGAATATTTTTTGTGAGATTATGCCTTCAAATTGTGACCCCAGTAGTTTGTTTAATTTTATGTTAAATGTTGGTCTGAAGGTGTGTATATATATATTGAAACAATTAGATCTATTTCACCTATTATATTCTATAATAGTGTATTTCATTGCACTCAGATTGCGTGTATTTCTTTAATTTAAAACATTGAGTGTGCTTATAATATTGCAGAGTATGTGCGTGTATAATCGTCTTGTTAATTAGAATATAAAAATACAGTCTTAAATATTTATATACACGCATATTCATTTACGTTTGTTAAAACTGAAGTAAACATAACGGTGTGTAGTAGAATTTATATATATAACAGAATAATAAGTTTAAATTTATAAAATTACTTATTTAATTTTCAATATTCATTTTAAATAATTTTCAAGTTAAATAATTTTCAGTTCTATTGTTTGTTTAAAATTACACAAGCTGGTAATTTGTTTATGAGTTTTAACATTTTGTCTAAAAATAATCTTTAGCTGAAACTTGACCCATTTAAAATTATAACTAAGACCAATTATAAAATTCAGTTTGGCATAAATCCATATTAAGTGCTATTGCAACTCTCTTGGGAATATCATCTTTGACTCGAGGTAGCTGTGACGCAAATTGGAAAATTCTAGGGAATATCATCTTTGATTCTGGAAGTAACTATGATGCAAATTGGAATAATAGCGCTTTTAAGTCCAGATTTAACTATACCAAATATTTTACTAAGTGGATATTTAGTTAAAGGCAAGTTCGAACCAGTAATTAGGTGATGTGGCAAAAGTAAAAGGGGAGGAACCCACTGTCAAAAATAAGATATAAAAAAGAGCCTATAGTAGCCATCAATACTCTTGGTTGTTGCTGTTTGAAGATCCTCTTGGTTATTGCTGTTGAAAAGTTGTTATTGCTGCCAAAAATATTTCTGAAATACCAGTGCTGAAAAATCATTAAAAGCTGTTTCTGCCGTACCTTATAGCAAGCTGAATTCTAAAAAGCCATCACCCAAGCTGCCAGAATGAAGACTGTTGGCTAGAAGACCATAGACAACCATTTACTCTTCTCAGACTGCTACTACCTGGTGAGAGAAAACATCAACCTCAGCCCGTTGTGGAGAAAGAAGCTACACCTGAAATGCCAGAGAGTTCCTTGAACGAAGTGATGAAGGAAAGCCACCACAGAAGTAAATTTCCCACCTGCATCCAAACTGTAACCTAGAGAAGCCACAGCCAATGTAACAGAGAGAAGATGCACAAGAAAGATGCCTTGAAAGACTCACTATCAAGATTACCGGTAAATCATTCTGCAGAATATTTAATTCCATTACTAAACTCATTCTAAATGAAAAGCTAGCTAACTAATAAATCTCGTAATTCATAATATCAATTAAATGTTACACTAAACTATTTATATTAAATTTATTTAAAACTTAGAGCACTCTCAAAATTCTTGCTTGATCATAAATAATTTAGATAATCATAAATATTTAGGCTCTATAAAATCATTTCAAACAAAGTTTCATTTCTAAATTATAATTTTATTGACCGTTTTATGCAATTTATTCTTATGCCATCTATCTTTAGTTTCAAGTTCATGTTCCTTAATTTATGCTATGTTCATCAGAATGGAGTTTTGTGTGTTTAATAAATTATCGGGGGAGGGGGGCGAGTAATCACTTCTTCATTATGTCAGATTATTATAATATAAAGAATACAGTCAAAACTCCCTTCTGAAATAAAGCTATTATTTAAGCTAGAGTGAATCGGTTACTTATAATGTCCAAACAAGTTATTTAAAATGCATCTTTTGCTCAAGTTATTTAAAATGAAAATATTTTGCTAAAGCTATTTAAAATGTATATTTTGCATATGTTATTTAAAATGCAGATTTTGCTCATGTTATTTAAGATGTATATTTGCGTAAGTTATTTAAAGTATGTATTTTTCCAATTATTTAAAAGTATATTTTATGCAAGCTATTTAAAATGTAGGGTTTGCGTGTTATTTAAAACACATTTGCGTTATTAGTAAGACCTATTTTGACAAGTTATTTAAGATTAATATTTGAGTAATTTATTTAAGAATCAATATTTTGCGTGAGCTATTTAATAATCCATATGTGACTTAGATTACTTAAAAATTAGTTCATTTGATATTAGATGGAAATTATACTACATATAATTAACGTTCAAGTTCTAGTAAATCTTTAAATTTGCTGTAACTCCATTTAATTAAAGAACAAGAAGCTATGCAGAGATCCTTAAATAAGATTCTCATTATCGCCTTTATCATGTGACTTAATAATCTTTTTATGAACTGACCAGTGGTAGTAGCACTGAAAAAAGCTAAGATTTTGGCGTAATTAATTTATAAAATATTAATTTAGCATTGCGAATGTGTTGCTAGTTAGCATAAATATGCATATCTCCTTGCTATACCTATAATGGCCTACATCAGGATTGTTTCCACATCAAGTCACGCCTCGAAAGTTTAGGCAACTGTGACATTTATTTGTATTTGAGGGAACCAAAGCATTCCAAAGGGTTCGTAAGCCACTCTTCTGCTCACTTTAATAAAAAGGCCTCTTCAATTATAGCAAGCAGACCGGTTTGGGGAACCATTTACAAGGTAATAAACCTCAATTAAGAATACATTTGAGGTGCATTTATTCTGATACTATAGTTTATAATGCACTAGAATCTGATGTTCAACTGCTACACCTCAGTTTAGCTTCCCTAGAAAGTAACTTTGGCTTTGATTCGATTCGGAATCTGAGTTAATGCATTTATCTGTGTAGCAATCATATAACATGCAAATATCTTTATAGTTAAGTTTAAACTTAGTAATAATAATATAATCTCTATCAGTTACCAATAAATTTATCACTCTAACTATTACTTATTTCCACTATATAGAACATAGCGTGAGTTCGAACATGGAAGATGGCATAAGCCTATTAAAAAGTCATAGACTAATTAAATCATTTGTAACCCTGAACATCCATTCACCTGCGTGTGAGCTCTATATAAATTGCTTTAAGATACTATTTTATAACCCTGAACCACTCACCTGCATGTGAGTCCTATATAATTAGCTTTGTAACCCTGAGTCACTCACCTGTGTGTGAGCACACTATATAAATGGCTGTAATATATTCTTCATAACTCTGAGTATTCACTCATCTGCGTGTGAGCCAGCTATACCCAATTTATTTTGCTTTATAATTTATTAAGTATTATATTAAATTTATGAAATATAAATTTGTTTCAGTCTTTATTCTTGCTCATTACCTTATGAATCACTAGTTAAGTTATATAATATATAATGGGGGGGGATGTCTCATGTTTTACTGCTTTGCTATTGCTGGAACATGAATAAAGAGATATTGAGTATAACCTCAGGCATGTCATTCATGATGGGTTGACTTGGAAGCACAAGTGAGAGAGTTGAGTTATGATCAGACGTAGGATATTACTATCCCAACTTGGTCTGCTTTTGGTTCTCTGACTCTGACTCGCAGTCTGATGAGCAAATGTGCAAACCTGACTGTTACAATATATGTAATTGTACATTGGTTATTTCCATCATTTAGTAGAAACTATTACAATTTTTTAGAAAAATTTAAATTTTGTTTATACTTTTCCAAATGCATTCAATTGTTATTAGTAAAACATATGAAACACACTGTTTCAAGTAACAATCTTCTTCAGATATTGTTGGCATGACCAAGGACAATTAATACAGGAATCAAAGCAACATCATTTAGGTATATGTATATTAAATTTAAGGTATCACTAACCAACTAGTATATTTTACAATTAGAAAAAATTTCTTGTACTTATCTATAAGGGCTCTCCTAATTTCTCCATTTTTTTTTGCTTAAGAACAAAATTTCCAAACATGTATTGTAATACTAAATTGTCTTTTGAGGTTATTTGTTATTGTCATTTTTAAAATTTTCTTTTTTTTCTTCTCTATCCAATATTGTTATATTTACTAATCAAACATCTGTTCATTGATGTACACATGTTCAACTACACTAAACGTATTTGTATTTTCCTTTTTAATCATCTTTTTATGATCTCTTTATTAATTTGCACAGAGAAGCTAGTTTCCCGGGTATATATCCTTCCACATTCACTTTATAACTAATGTGGTTTTTGACAAAACCTTATATCCATTTTTTTATTTGCTCCCATATTATTGCCATATAATGGTTAAAAAATGAACAGGGATTGAATTGTAAAAATTACTGTTAATTTCAGTTATGGAAATAAGTTTTTAGTAATTCTTTAATTGCCAATGATATTTCCCTAAATAAAATACCTTCTTGTAATTTTGTGTAATTCTAAGTAAAAATTAGAAAAAAAAAAGTCTGATTAAATGGCAGAGTCTTATGGCAGATTATTTTGTAAAATTTATTTTGGATAGCATTTGATTAATAAGAAATAGTATCAATTAATGTTTTTCTAATTTTAGAAGTATAATTTTTCTACACAGAATCATATAATGCAGAAAGACAGCTTTATATATTAGATTAAATAGAGTGATTTGAAGTTAGGATTTTCAGTCTATATTCATCCTCCTCTCCATCTCAAACACATGATCACATACATGTGAAAAAGATAAATAATTCCCAATATAGTATTCTGCCAGAAGAGGTGATAATAGATGGACAATTAAAATCTTAAACTGGATTCCAATAGATTGTAAAAGACCCAGAAAGAGTTGAGAGATGGATGGATGAAATAAGAAAGTGTGCATGGATGATGTGGAGAAGAGAAACTAAAGATCAAAGAAGATGGATTGAACTTGGAGAGACCTTCATCCTCCAGTGGATTGATAATGGTTGATGATGATGATACACATTTTGAACAGAATCAACACCATCAGTTGGGGCAGATTATAGTCTTATACATACACACACAAATATATAAAACAATTGTTTTACCTTGTTTAACATGAAGTCATTACTCTTTAACTAAAAATAGTTAGATACTATTTGTTGACTACTATTATTATGAGAAAGCTAGGTGAATTGGGCTACCTGAAAAAAAAATCACAATTCTGTTTATTACCTAAACAATTTCAAAATTTTCTATATGCATTGTTAGGTGGCAGCACATACTGATTTGATCACAATCAGATGGCATCACACCACCCATCTAATTAACAGATGTACATGCTCATACTCAGTGGCTGCTTTAGTACTTAAAATGATGAATGTATGTAAGATAGAGTGTCTTCCAAAAAATATTCGCTGCTACGAATGTTTTGAGAGCAATACAAACTTTCTGTAAAATTATTTCTAAAAAAAAGTTTTTTTATCTATGACAGTAATAAGATATATATGACTAGGTACAAAAATTCTCTCTGAAAGCTAATATAATGAAATTTGATGCGGTTGTGACTGAAGTAACTGTACAACAAGTAAAAAAAAAATTGATTCAAAATAATAGGAACTATATGGCAACTAAAACACGGTATTTTCATGGATTAATCTGCAATATAATGTCAAATGTAGATGTTTTCAGTATTTGGAAGAACAAAACCATTGGCGTATGTTCCTCTGTCCATAATTCAATTTGGTAATGGTACATCCGAGATTAATCCCCAGAAACAATTCTATTAGTCATATTTTTTTTATATGAACATAAGATGTCGATTGCCATTAATTTTAAAGTATTGACAAAAGTGATACCCCAAATGAATCAGTGTCATTGAAATTATATTGATATGTCTTTTTTAAAAAAGTTTCGCATTAATTGTTTACTTTTCATTCTCACTTGGAATCTATTTATGATTTTTTATTTTATAATAAGAGCATCGTCTAGAGGGGTAGGCAAAAAGAAAGTTGGCGAGAAAGTATAACTTTGGTCGACATCAGGCTGTACTAGTAATATAAACTGATAAAATATATTGAAATTCAGATGATTTATGCGGCGAATCTAGAGAGGGTAAGAAAATGTGAAATATGATTTCTTTTTGTCAAATTTGATTCCAATACTTAATCTTCTGGTTTTTTTCTTTTTTAAAAAAGCTTAATCCATATTTTTTATGTGTAAAAACAATCTTATTTTTAAACAATTTGCTTTTTGAGTTTTCCACCTTTGAGATTCATTAAAATTTTTAAAAAGATTTTTTAAAAATAGAAAGAACTTAAAAATTAATTTCAATTAGACCTAAAAAATTTCCGTTGCATATATAGCAATCTTTAATTTTTTTCCATCAAAAATGGTAAATTTTAAATACTAAACGTAGCTATATTCCGTATTAAATTTTTAAGTACTTCATGATCTTTTTAGTAATTTATTTATCTTTTTATATTTTATGCAAATCTATTTGAATTTATCATCCCTAGTTAAAAAATGCGCATGCGAGCAATTTATCCAGCTATCATTTATTATTTATCTAATTTTATTCAATCTGAATTCAAATTCATTTGACTTTAAAGTTAAATGAATTTGAATTTTTTCCAATAATCGGCTTAATCCAATTTAGCTAACTATTGACAAATCTGATGAATACTGTCTTCTATAATGTTTCTCAAATTGGCAAGTCTTGTGATGATAAGTACTGCTTTCTGCAAAGGCCTTTGTTTTGCAATAACATAAATTAAAACGACTATTTTTGTTTATTTCGAAGGAGGGAAAAGAATACCCCATTACATTAAAATACAAAGAAAAAAAAAGCTACTATAATATTTATTTATCTTTTAATAGTTTTAAAAGTAATCGCTTGATTTAAGTTACATAATGTTTACTTTTTTTTGAAGTATTTAATAACTTTTTTTTTATTAGCTGGAGGGAGAACCGGTAGTTAAAATAAAAAGAAAAATTTAATGCCGGAATCTCCTTAGAGATTTTGATTATTATTAGTATAAGAGAAAAAAGTAAGTCAACAACATTTAATGACAAGATTGAGCCTCGATTTGATTTATTGTTCAGTTGATATAGTATATACAAACTCTGAGAAGGATAAGGTCGACCTCAAAATGATGCCTCGATTAATGAGTCTTCTCCTGTTAACTTTGGCAGGTAAATATAGTTTATTAATCTTAAACATTTAATGAGACAAATATTATATAAAAAAATAATGATTCGATTTTATTAAGAAATAAAACCGAGTGGTTTTAAAATTTCTTTAAAAGGAAGTTTATGGTAAAAAAAAATATATATATATTCTTTTTAAAATTGATTATTGTTTTAATTAGCTTGATAAGTTTGTAGTATTTAGTTGTATTTATGCAAAAAACGATTGTTCATATGTACAGTAATATTGCCCGAATCTTTTCAGTCACACTCATTTATATTTGTAAGAGCGAAACAAAGGTTTAAAGCTATATTTGAATAAAATAAAACTTCCTAATCTCATTATGTGATTAAAAATTCCTAATCTTAAACAAATATCTTGCAAATTAAATCGTTTTTTTTTTAAAAGCATATATATAAAGAAATATTGTCATAATCTAGCCGAATAATTGTAAATCAAAAAATTCTAAAAATACAATACCTTGATGCGCTGCATTGTTTAATGCAGTTTATAGAATGGTAGATTCAAGAGGTAAAGGTCTTTGGGTTCAAGATCAGCGATGACACTACCGGTCTCGAACGCCATGTGGCCTTTCAAGCAATGAACCATTCTATTACTTTAATAGCTTGCCTAATGCTTTTTGTTTACGCATACACCTTTTATATTTATTTATATATTACATTTATTGGATTTTTTTTTTTTTGTATTTCAATATGCTTATTTATTTTAGGAGGTAAGTGCTAATTTTATACATATTAGCTATATATACATTTCTTAAAGTCATATAAAACTATTAAAAGTTATATTTTATCATAAATTAATTTTATTTAATGTCTACCTAGGGTTATTATGAATGTTGATTGAGTAATATAAGAAATGGATATTAAAGTATATATATTAATAAAGAGATTCGTGGAGCAATGGTACTGCATTTCTTTGATATATTTGTGACCTTGAGTTTGAATCTAGGCCTGATAAATTTAATTTTTTTAAATTTACGCTTAGAATTTTTCAGTAGCTAACTCATAAGCAATATTGGTTAATAAATAAACATATAGCTATTCTTAGCTTTAAGAGTAAAACAAGAATTTGAATAAAACAAAATTTACTCTATATACGCTAATATAAAATTACCTTTTATTTCATGATTAGTATGAAGCCGAATGCAAAAGCTTGTAGACGTTTTTTCTCCTAAAGCAAGATAATAGCTAATTTATCTATTATTTTTAACCGTATTTAGAATACAGTATTAATAATTTATCTTTATATATATTAATTTATTATTATTGTAACTAATTGTTACATATTTATTTTGAAACAATTTTATAGTAGAAATAAGGATAACCTTTTTTTCTCATTGAGGTGAAAAAGTTTAGATATTTTAGATAACACATTAATTATAAGACACTTCATAATCTATCTAATTAAATGTGAATTAAGATCCTAATTCTCGTTATTCCAGTCAGCAATTAAAAGTTTAATAAAACTCAAGCGCACAGGATCACGGTTGAAACATTTCTCCTTTATTAATTAATTTAGTCTCTCAATACATATTTCACAATTACAAGTTTTCTTATATATATAAAATATCTATTTTTTAATCACATAACTATTTAAAACATTCGGTAGCAGACTGTAAAAGTCCACATCTATACCATTTTTAGTCAGATTAAAGTTATAAATTTAATTTAATACTTTCTAGTGATGGCTGGGTTATAACAGGCTGCAGCACCCCAGAAAAAAAATACAAAAAATAATTATTAAATTTATACTTGAAAATATCAATAATATAACAACCATTAGATATTTTGTTACTTATTATATAAATACAACTAATTAAATCGTTTTAAAAAAGAATTACATAAGCATATTTGAGATCTACTCAAAGACTCTGCTAATTATAGCAGTGTCAGAAACCATATTTGTTTTGCTGAGGTTCGTTTGTTCTTAGCTCTGCAAAAAACTAGCACCATTGTATTGTTCACTGTGTCAGTGTCAATGGTATGTTTATCTATTCTGGTTTCGTTTTAGAGTGAATAAATTTTTATTGTTTTAATTTAGAATAAGCAATAAAAGATTGTTTTTTTTTCACAATTAACATTTATAAATTAAGGTATATATATTTATTGCAGAAAAATAGAACAAAATAAATAAAAAAAGTATTATTTCAAATATTTATCGTGATGAGTGTTAGCATTGAATATATAAAAAAAAATTACATCTCCCAATTGATAGTGTATGAAAAAATTGAAATAGAAAGTAAATACTCCAGATATTGTTATTTGTCAAATAGCAGTTAGTAAAATCAAAAAAATACAGATCTTGCTATATCCTGAGTGTTATATTATCTTAGCAAGTTTAAATAAACTCAAAACAATATGAAGTAAGAAAACAAATTTATTTAATGTCAAATGAAATAGAAGAATGAATGAAGAGAAAATAACAATCAGAAATTTTATTAGAAATCTCTAAAGTCTTTAAATAAGCTTGTGCTTGTGTGTGTCAATTTCTATACAAGCATAGTAAATAATTACGACCCATTGCATTGTTTTAAATGATGAAAGTTTTTCATTCACTAATTTGAATATAATAAAATTATGTATACATATGTTATGCACAACAATTCTAATGTTTGACAGTTATCATATTCATGATATGGGAAACATACTCTTAGTTATTATGTTTCTACACACACACACACACACACGCACACACACACGCACACACACACAAATGAATAATCTCTATCAGGGTTTTTTAATTTTTTTTATAATAGTACATTTTAAAATGATAATTTCTCATTAGCATAATTGATGTTTGATGGACATTTAAATGTATGATTGGCATGTGTAGATTTTCTAGAGTGGTATAATAATGAGATATTTTATTCATATAATGCCTGCACATATTTGATGATTAAACAATAAACATAATTTACATTAGCATGTATACTACACATGTATAGATAGTACAGATTTTTCAAAAATGATTGGTATAAAACAATAAAATGGTTTTGTTGTAAAATTAGAAATGCTCTGTTTTGTTTCCTTGCTTATGTTTTGGCATCAGTATTATAATAAAACATTTCTGCTTCAAAATTTTATAGGCTGCAACTGATTTTGAGAATAATTCTAATGTAGAACAATGTTATATGATACAACTCTAAATATCAGGGTTGATTAAATTTTATGATATTATTATTATTAAACAATCACAAGCCATGGTCTTTTCTTTACATTATTTGATCATTTCATTTGGTTCCAACTTGTACCATTATAGTTGCATATTTCCATGACCTTTAGATCATTTATATTATTATAAAATCACAATTTTCCCACTAATAATCCTTATCATTCTTTCATGTTGTAATCTTATAATATGAATTATCCATTTACTTCTAGACTCAAGTTTGGGCATAATATATTCTGTTTAAATAAATACAATTTCATGATTAATATTATCTTATTTACATGAAGATGTTAGTATTAATTCTATTTTAAATTTAAATATAATCAGAAAACTTAGCTTATCCACATTAAAAACATTAATAATAAAAGTATACTACAGTCTTTGGTTTGCTGACATTAAGGTTGTAAATGTATTTAGTTTACAGTCAGAGAGAGATGAATTAACTCATATTCTTATTCATATACATCAGTGCTGTGTAATTTTACTATCTGATGTTTTTTTTATATTTCTAATTAATTACCAGTGCAAGGGATGTTAAAAATGGGATGTGGTCTTTATTCTCAATTTAGTTAAATATGACTTCATAATTAATAGTTTATAACATTAGTATTAAATCCATTCTAAAATTTCAACAGTCAGCAATTTTGCTTTATTTACATTGAAAAGCAATAAGAAAATGAATCCACTCAGTTCTTTAGTATGCTAACTTTAAAGGGATGGAATGGTTTAATTATTTCAAAATTAGAGGGATTAGTCTACTCCTGTTTCAGCTCATGCGTGAGTTTAATATTTATTGTTTACTATTTGATTTCTAATTTGATTATGAATGCAGAAGTTGTTAAAAATAATATAAAAAAACCAGTAATTATCCTCTGCTTAATAAAGTATAATTTTAAGATTAATAGTGCCATATTTATTTTTAACATTAATATTAATTCCACTTTGAAATGTCAACTTAGTCAGCAGACTTAGTTTATTTACACCAAAAAGTGTTGATACAAGATGGAGTCACTCTACTTTTTAGTTTACTAATATTAAGTCAGTAGATTTATTCAGTTATTTCACAGATAGAGGTAGATTTCCTGTTTAATTCCACATATCTCCATGTTTTTCTAGATACTTTAGCTTACATCAATAGTGTAATTTTTGTCTTCATCAAATATTAAGCACCATACTGTACTTTCAAATGTCTTTTTTTCTCCTCATCTCTTATAGATATTGTCTGAGCCTAAATGCAAATATTAATACTGGATGTATCCATTATTTATTAATATGTATTTTAAAATTTCCAAGCATGACAGGCAATGCTAAAACTATTATTAAAGATGATTAAATGTTTTTATATCCTTGTAACACCATATAATTTAGGATATTTACATTTGATGTTGAATAAATTAGTTTATATTTGTATATTAGAATAAATACTTGCAACAAAGGAAAATTTAAATATAATTTTTAGTCTTATTTTTAGAAACAAAATTAAAACTGATTTGTCTGGCATTACATGGTCTATAGAGATTTATGAAGACTTTATATGTAAACATGACATGAGATATATTTTTATAAGGGCATCAAATGTTTTTCAATAGATGGCACAATTAATAATGTAAGCATCACACTAAAAGTAAGTTCAGCTGTATTTTAAGAAGTAAACAATTTTTTCAGCTGTCAGAGACAATCTATCATCAGATCGAAAATAAAAGTAAATAATTTTATTTCAATGTTTACTAACCCTGAAGTCTCTGAGAAAAGGATTATGCATGAAGATCCTATGACCAAAAATAAACATCAAAGAATAAAAAAAGCAAAATAAAGCATCTTATTATAGTGACGTGCTTCACCCATTTTTTTTTTTAAATAAAACAATTGCAGCTCATAAACATTAGTTACTTTGATGGCAATGTAACTTTTTCATTTCATGATTACTTCTGTGATTAAAAAGTGGAAGAGAATGAACAATAATGAAAAAGCCATAGGTGAAACTATAAATTGTGATAATCACCTCTGTGATATCTCTTTCCTCTAAAAGAAGGGGACTAATAATGCAGCAGTTATCACATTTTCTTACCATCATCATGATACTGGATTCAAATCCTGGTTTAATGAATTTTGAAAATTTTTTTGGATCACATATAAGCTTAAGCTTAGAATTTTTTTTTAATATTTTTGAATAGATAACCAATGGATACTTCATTTAATAATCTAGTATTGCTTAATAAATGGATAATTATAACTGGGTTGAGAGGACAATTACACAATTTTGGTTGATCAGATGATTGATATGGTAATTATAAGGACAAAAATATGATTATAATATTATAGCACTTCATTATTGATACAGATATATCATAATTCTGCAGGTTGATCAACAAAATATCCTTAATATTTTGACTGTAGCTTATAAATTTTTCCATTTAGTAATTATAATATATAAAATATTGAAGTCCTTTATCATCTAGTATTGACAAAACCTTACCTTTTACAACTTCCAAAGCAACAGAATATAATGAATACCAACTGTGTAATACATCATGCCAAAAAGATTGAATAAAAACCAACTTCTTCCTTTATTTTTTTGCCAAAATGCTTGAGTAAGAAAAAAGCAGATCTTTTATAAAAGAAGATTCTATAATATCTCAGCATAAAATTTTAAACAGTGATAAAAAAATCATCAAATCTAGAGACACAAAAAAGATAATGAAAGCACCATTTAAAATCAAGACATAATTTAAGAATTTTAAATCACTATAATCTGGTGCAAAAGATGATTAGCCTCTCCTGCATAAAAATATGGTTTTGTCAGTATAAAATACATCTGAGAATATGGATAGGGTAATCTGAATATGGATGCAATAAGGATTACCATCTATTATTTAAGCTTGCAATAGAAGACAGCACTAGAGAAAATAAATAGAATTTGTTTCTGAAAAACATTGTGTAAATTAAGCATCATGCAAGGTTTTGATTTTATACCCAAGGATAAAGATGTTAGAATTGTTATAAAACTGAGAGCATAAAAATATGTAGTTAATGAATTTAAACTTCATTAAATGTCAAATGTATATCTAATGTTAAATGAAATTCAGTAATTTCTCACCTAATAAACAATAGTTAATAATTATTTCTAGATTTATTCAAAAACTATTGTTAAAAATAATAGTACTTATTAAAAATAATTGCTTATAAAATAAATTTGAATAATTATTCATCATAAAATTCTTATTATTGTAATTCTTCAAAGATGTGACACATTAATTACATCTGATTTTATTTTCTTTATTATTTCCAGTTTGCTTTCCATTTTTAATTTATTTCATTTATTAGCTTAAGAGACATTAAGCCAATAAAGATCACATGATCACCATTTCTTATGCTTGCATATAACTGTTATTAACTATATAACCTAATGAGCTTGGATTGAAAATATTATAGTGTTTTCAATTTACGACTCATAGTTTTGTAACTATATAAGCTAATGAGCTTGGATTGAAAATATAGTGTTTTCAATTTACGACTCATAGTTTTGTAGTTAGTAGGGATAAAAGGTGGCTGCTTGAGGGTTACATTAGATCCTAAGATCTAGGTGCAGTGCTCTCAGATCCAAGGCTTTTCACTGATGAAGACCACAAGCCAGAAACTAGTCTAGGGATATTGGATGAGTAGGCACTAGATGAGGATTTTATGCATAAGCTTTACTCTGGCTTGCACTGAATGGCAATAGGAATAGAGAGTTTTGCCTATATTAAGAGACATTGTAAGATGATTTTTTTAAAAACGAAATAAATAGTTGGTTTTTAGGAGAATGTTGTGACATTTAGGCATTAAAAGTAGCATGATTACTTTAATATATAAAAAGCATGTAGAAGAAATAGGCTGCACATTTTCCTTATTTGGGATATTATTGATTTAATAATATATGGTAATAATTTTATTAATTTTTGTTTGCCATTCTTTGAATGTGTCAAAGCTGATTTGTATTCTTTAAAAAATTGAATAATTATTATCCAATTTTAATAAAATAATTCAAATATTTATAGAAATAGTGTCCTTTATTTAAATAAATAAAAAGCTTAAATAATTTTTGAAATTTAATAATAAATAAATGAATGTTAAGATTTTTTTCCAGAATGCAAAAGGAATAATTAGACAATAATGTTCTACAATCAATCTAACACATGTTGACTAATCACGGTAATTCTGTTAAGAAAACTATTTATTCTACAAATCTACTCTAGAGCTATATTTTGTAGGACTGAGTAGTCAATGGACACTAGATAGTATAGTACTATGAATCATTTTTGCCATGTCAGTTCCAGATTTTGTCTTCATCTGAAGACTAGAATTCAAAACTGGAAGTAATTCATTTACAATCTAGAAGTCATCTTTTTTTTCTATATAGCACTCAATCTAATAATATCTTGAAATTAAAAAAAACATCTTAAGGTTTTAAATACAGGTTAACTCACACTTATATCATTATATAGAACTGATGCCAACCCAGTTTCTATACATTTCACTGGGCCTATATTTGTCTAAAACTGAGATCTCTAAAATATATAAACACTGATAATCTGGATACACAATCTTAGGATTTTGTGAATTTCAGGATATATATTGAAATAATATAAAAGATGTCTGATAGATGCATAGTACATTAGTTCTTTTCCTCAATCTCTAATCTTCACTATTAAAAGCACAAGCCAGAAACTAGTCTGGGGATGGAGATATTATAGCATTATACCATTTTACATTCATTGATTATAAGATATTAATGAACTCTTAACAGGCAAAATAAATAAATAGATAGTCTACCCTCACTTATGACCATTTTTATCATAATTTTTGATAGTAATAAATAACATAGATGGAAGATACTTATTTATAATGAAGATGATTTTATTGCTTTTAGTAACAACATATAATATGCCAGAAGCTGTTTATATATCATTTAGGATTGTGTTATACAATGTGAACTACTGATTATGAATTTAACAAACACGAAATACCACAACTAAAAGTAAGCGTTTTAAATTGTAGATTCGATTTCGGATAATATAATAAAATCTATGTTGAGTTTTACTCCCCCCCCCTCTAATAACTTTCATATAAAACTGTATATATATATAATCTAACAATTTTAATAATCCTTTACATAAAAAAAAACAAAACTGCTATTAAATATGTAGTGCTGAGAATAATTACTAAAATTTATGGAGTAAAATGATAATTTACAAATCAGACTTTCTAGAGTGATTTTAATAAATTTGCAAGCAATACTCTTTCTATTATCAATACTTATTAACTACTCAGATAAAAAATGAATCACTTTTACTAATCTCACATTATTATAAGAATAATAAAACAATCATTGATACTCAAAAGGATGAAATGTTATATTACTAGCAATCTTCATGAAGTCTTGATTAAATCAACTCAAAATTGTAGATTACAATCAAGAAACATAAATTCTAATAATTTTAATAACCACACAAATACAGAGTAGTTATTAAATAAGTAGCATTGAAAATATAAAACAGTATTTAAGGAATTATTAAAATTATTAGGATTTATATTTTAAATTTTTATTTGAAACTACGAGTTGGTTTGAGTAATATTTTACTTGCTGCTAATATATTTCACTCTATAAATATCAATGATTGATTTATTATTCCTATAATATAAGAGGCCAACATTTGCGAATTTGTTTAAATAATTATAAAAAGGCTGATTTGTAAATTATTATTATGATATGCACATTTGTAGTTTATATTAGTTAATTTAACTTTTAATTTTGTTTTGTTCATCTGTTTATTTTTTATTTTATTTAATAATATATATGCTGAGTAGAAATAATTTGGGACGATTATGATGATAGTTTATAATATTTATACAACAGCCATAAGATCCCTGTGCAGTTTAATGCAATTATATACTGGCAAAGTTTAAAAATTAAAAGTTTCTGGATTAATTCTCATTTGAGTAAAGTAAAATAAAAATCCAACCAAACAACAAATTCAGTTGAGCGACTTTATCGGGGCTGTTATGTTCAACCTGTTAAATGACCTCCTGAGCAGCTAGCTATGAGATATATTTTTTACATCTTTTCAAACTGCTCAGAAGAACGTAATCATAAACTACATATACGACATTGAAAATTTTATGAATTGGCAGATGTCATTCATATGATTATCTGGAATCGATGTCAATCAGACAAATCTCATAATAATATATATATTTAAAAAATCTCGTTGTTGAATAAAAAACAATCAAACAAATAATTAAAATAAGCATTCCTAAAATGAAAAGCTGTTAAGTAATTTTTGAAACAGATATGACTATACTCGTTATATCTGTAATTGTATTATAACATGACAAAAAAGGTCATTTCTCTTAAAAACATCTTTAATTAATGTCAACGTCACTGAATATATTCCTTGACGTTTGTAACCTAATCTTGTATAGTTCATGGTTAAAATATTTCTACATAGAGGGGGAAAAAACTTCTCAAATTATTATTCTTCTCTCTTTCACAAATAAAGCGACAGGTCAGTCAAAATATTTATTTCTATTTCTATAGAAGTTATATAAATACAAGTAATTGGAAAATAAAAAAAAACAAACAAATTGAGTGGTTCAATTAAGAAGACTATTACACTAAACCATAGAGTTTCAAAGTAATGCCAAAAAAAAATAAATAAATGCCTAAAGTCATTTTATATTAGAATTTTTTCTCTCTTTAATTCCTACGTGTATGTTTGTATATAATATGTTCTACAAAAGTCTAAATCTTGAATCAGATTTGAAATTTATTTGATAATGGTTTTGCAGTGTGTTAGAATCTACTTTTAATTAAATATTTTTAGCCAATCACAGAGCTTGAATTTAGAATTAAAGTTATCATGAGAAATCGATCGTTTAATCAGTAAAATCGATATATCATATAATGTATATATATGAGTAACAAGATCAAAATTATCATTTCTTGCATGCTAATAGCCTATTACCATTATGAAGTGAGTGGCCACTACTTATTACCAATACTAACCCTGTAACATTGCCAACACAGATAATCATCACTACTACTGTAATAGATTACAACATTGAATTTAAAGCTGTCACATTTTGGATATACATAGGATATATAATATAAAATGTTGCACAATAATCTCTTAGCAGTCAAACAGTGCTTTAAAAATCAATTATTCATAGAAAGTTTGAGCACTGGAAATATGAATGGGATTCAATCCATAGATCCTGAACTCAATTGATATCACTTACTATTACATCAATTCATGCAATGCATATAATGTTATCATAGTTGGTTAGAGAACATCATAGAATGGCATGTGATTACTAATGTAACCAAATATCACTGTTAAAATTAAAAAATTGAATTGTATTTACTTGAATTTTTGCTACTAGCTAAATATTGGCATAAACTTGTAAACTTTTCAAAATAAATTATGAAAAAATAAGAAGGTATAAAGTTTAAGCAAAAAGTAGAGAATAGAAGCTGATGATTAACCCAAATATATAAATTTGTTAATTTCTTGACTGATCATTTTCCTAGCTAAATACCATTTTTAGATGAAATGGAAAAAAAAAAACCCAAAGAATTAAAATGCCCAGATTCAGCTAACACTTTTATGAATACTAATATTCAACTAAGAAATCAAATGTAAAATATATTAGACATTTCACCTTAGAATATATAGAATAACCAAAGTCTTCTACATGATAAGTTACAACAAACAATTTGCTACATTTATAGATTAGCATAGTTAAAAGCTAAAAGTTTCTATATCCAAGCTCTTACTATTATTTCTAATTTTCAAACATAATATGATATATTGAACAATCTACTCAATTTTTTATTTCTTAAGGAATTCCAATATATATATAAACTTTACTAGATAGTTTGCTAAAATGTAATTAAAATTAAGTATTTTACTTATGTAGAATCCAAACAAGTAAACTAATTCAAAATATAGCACATTACTACCATTCTCAGTTAAATACTTTACTATCATGGAACAAGATATGAGGTATATATATATATATGGGTCAGAAAAACACTTCGTCATTTAGTAATTAATGTAATATGTTAACTTGTATCATTCAGTGTGATCTCAAGTTTGGAATAGAAATTTTGATTAATATCAAGATTTTTTACGTAATTGGCAATGTCATTTTAAATAGCTATTCAATATTGGTCATTAAGTGAGTGTCTATATATATTAATATTTGATTTCAAACGTACTAACTTTTTTTTCTTTGAAGTAAATTATCAAGATTTAAAAACAAAAACAACAACTTGATTTTCATGATTTAGTCAAATTCATCAGTGGCAATAAATGATATTTACTTTCTAGTCCTTAAAATTGTCCAAAATATCCATGAAAGATTGTATACTTTTTTTTTTTTTTTAAGTGTCATAACATCGGCCGGGACGCGAATCCGCAACCCGGGCAACTGCTTGGCAGTCGCGCTTACCTATCGACCATCAATGCAAGACAAAAGATTGTATACTTATGTATATTATTAACAAATGTTACAACACACTTTATAGACGTTGCTTATTAAATGTAAAAATAAATGCATTCAATTTACGTATTAAATTGTTGACATCCTATAATATTTTTAAAATTCTATTAATTGAATTAAAAAAAAAAAGCACATCAATTTCTATGAATCTAAAAAAAGAAACAATGATTATTAATAATGTATTAATTAAGAAAGTCTTATCTTTAGGTCTATATTATATATATATGGATTATAAATATAACAATGTAATTTTAACTGAATAGATATATGTAAAATGATAAAATAAATCCTATTGAAAAGGTAAATGATTTTTTTTATTTTATTAACAGGTTTTCTATTTCAATTTTTTTTTTTTTAATAAATCAATTGTGATTTTAAAAAAATGTTTTCATCACTTCGTTCTTTAAAAATGCTGACATTATTTTTTTTTGACAATCAAAAAAATTGGCCTTCAAAATACTTTTTAATTTATAATTTAACAAAAGATTCCAAGCAAATCACTACCTTAGTATTAATTCCAATATTTTTTACCCGGAATAGTTTATGAAAATTAGATGTCACAAATATTTAAAACATCTATGCATACACACACACACTATATAAATTTAAGAAATGAATTTAGATTTTTGAAAACTTCATAAATAAAATCCAGTAATCTTACTAAAATGTATCAAGCCTACTTATGTTCATTTCACAATAGCAAAAATACTGCTTTGCAAATTCCAATCTTAAACCAATAAATATTGTGAATAAACACCAACAAAATAGCAATGGTAGTCAATTATTGATTTTAAATTAATTTTTAATATATGTTAATCTAAGATATAATTGATTATTTCAACGTTTTGAACGTTGGCTAAGAAGATATTTTTTTTTAAAAAAGAAAAACTATATCAGCAATTATTTCAAAGGGTGGATTTTTCCAAGGCCTTCTTAGCCAACGTTCAAAACGTTGAAATAAATCAATTACAATTAGCTTAAGAATAGAAAAAAATATTTGAATAATACATCTAAGATGATCCTATATATAAAGTAGTAATCTAATTTATTTATATGTTTGAGAGGTAGATTAAGTCTACAGATGAGCACTTCTGTCACTTTCCATGCTCAATTTTTTTATAAACTTCCTGACTTATAAAGATATTTGATTAGTCAAATAATATTTATAGTTAAGTTAACTGTGCAGAACATGCTTAAAATGTAGACGATAGAATACTAAATCAAGTGATCAATTAAATTAATGACATAAGTGGAAAATGGCAAATATAAGATTGGGCACAAAAGTTCCATTCAATTGATCAAATAGTCATTTTTTCTCTTATTCATAACTGGGAATCAAATTCAGAATAATTGACTCTTCAGTCTGTATTTTTCAAATATAACACACAATCAATTTTAATAAGGATTTCCATTTTATAAGTTGGAGCACATAAACAGAAACACTATTTTATAATTTTTTACTGATAGATATAGGCAAAGGATTTTAAGTAGTAAACTATTTTTTACTTGAAGTGTTTTCGAGATTGGTTTGTTTGAATCCATAATTTACAGATGTAATAGCAAGATTTTAGCTGTTAATAGCCAAATAGCTCTTTCATCCATAGCAAAGATATGAAGAAAGTTTATTGATCACTTAAAAGATTATTTTAAATTTAGACATAATGATTTTTATGAAGTATATTTCAGACATGATGCTAGACTTTAATGTAAACTTAACCAATTACCATAGGTAAAGTTATGAACAATTTTAGGTAAGGCATTTTTGTGGATGTATATTAATATTTAAAAGTGGTAATTAAAATATAATCTCTCTAATCTAATAAATGTGTATATATTTTAATCTGCTTCAAGCAACCAGTTTTAATCACTTATTTGTAGATTGTAAAGCTTTGTACTATATTCTTATAAATATTTTGTAAGAAATATATTGTATCCTGGCTATTAGTTCTATTGTATTTAGCTACCACAGCCAATAGAAATATAAATACTATTACAAATGAGAACATTTAAGCTTCCTCACTTTGTTCATTATAGTTCCTGATGATTTTTAATATAATTATGAATGTATAAGATGCATCTGATTTAATAACTATGGGTATTTTACCTTCCATATTTTAAAATAAAGCAAGTAAAATTTGTTTAATGTAAATATGATTTAGACTTATTCTTTTTGTGATATTTAAGGCCTGGCTCAGCCGATGAATAGGGTTCCTCTGAAATAAATTCTGCCAGCCTTAAATTGTTGCAGTTTACAATTCAGTATTTGACTGTTATATATAACATCTTATAGTTAATTTCACAATGAATTAATAATGGTTATTTAAATAATCTCATTAATATTATAAGATATAGTTTTTGAAAGAATTAATTTGAAGGCTGAAAATATGGATTAACATTTTGAGATAATTACTATTTATTGTGAAGGGAGGGGGGTAATGGGAAGACAGAGTTGTTAAATTAAAAATTGACTCACTAATTGTATATAGAAGCATTAATTGGAAAGTTTGAGAACAATTAAATCTATTTTCTGTAGATGTACATGTCAACAGAGCTTATTATCTAAGACATTATATTCTAACTGTAGGCTGGTGATGTAAAACTATTTTGTATCAGTAATTTCTATCGTAACACTAAACATTTTTTGTTTTTAAACTCTTTATTCTGGGATAGTGCTTTTAATGATCTTTGATTATCATTTTCATTTTAATTTGGAAAAAAACTTTTTTTTTTTAACATTTAAAAGTCTTTTTCTTTTTAAAAATGAATAATATCTCCTTTATTAAGAAATTTGTTGCTCATTAATAACTCTTTGGATATTATTTTTTTAATTGGGATTTTGGTATATTAAACACCACTATTTTGATAAATTATGTTACACTGTTCCAAAAGCATAATTTCAAAAGTTTTTTGTCCATAGACAGAATGAATATGCAGGCAATAAAGTAAAGACATCTGATCAACATCTGCAGTAGTTTGCAATTATTTGCTAATTTTTTGTCACAAATTTAAAAATATGTTCTAAACTTTAATAAGCCATATATAATGTATTTGCAACAACAATATCACACTTTTTATGCTTCCAAAAACTGTTATTCTCTCTCTACTTTAGAAACATTTGCAGTAAACTTCATTTATAATGGACAACCATCTCCAGACCAGATTCTGACGTTTGTCTTTGTCAAAAGATTAGGATTCAATGCACTTATTTATCTAGAAGTCATCTTTAAATTCTTTATACTATTTAAGCTAATATCTCAATGTTTAGTTAATTATTTCTTTGATAATGTGAGTTATAAACTATTACAGGTAACATTATATATTTAACTTTATTTAAATGATATCATTGGAAAAATTAAAATATAGAAATGGATATAGCTAGAAGAAATGATAATAGATGCACAGCTGAATTTTTATATTGGATTTCAGGAGATTGTAAAGGATGGAGTGTTAGATGATGGAGATATGAAGAAAAGTTATGAAATAATAATAATAAAAGAATTAAACATGGGAATATCTTCATCTTACATAAATTCTTAATGGTTGAAAATTATGATGATGACTTTGAACATCTTAGCTTTAACATATTAAATTTTAATAGAGAAAATATTTTATAAAAAAAGGCACATAAAGGGAAGCATATGGTGTCAAATACCAACCGGTGAGGGGGGGGTAGGGATTGGATTTATCTTTTTTCCTGTTTGTATTTGGCTTTGATGTTAGTTGGTGTAAATATTGCATTGTATTAATAAGCATTAAATTGGTAAGCAATTTCTTTATACTATCTCCAATTTAAGAGTATCAAAGTACTTGGATATACAAGTAATAAAATATAACTTAGCGATCTATTGAGATGTATAGTTTTATAATATAACTCTAACACTAAAGATTTTAATTCATATATATATATAATGTAGTTTCTAAATTCTACATGAAAGTGTCGAACATTAGAATACTAAGTAGCGGCAAGCTTCCAGGTATGGTGATTGCATTCATTATTTAGTCTCAATAACTTATTATTTAGATGTGAATTTACCTGTTGCAAAAGAACATTTAAAGCAGAAATATGTGCTGACGAAGAGTGCTTTTTTTATTATATCTAAAAAGGCACATGGTAATAATTAGCAGTTAGATCTTTCAAGTGTATAATTTAATTCGATGCAGTAATTTTATTTGAATTTACATTTAACAAAGTCAGACTTCTATAGAAATCTAAATTTAACCTTAGATGCGACTAGAAATTTAATTATTCACAATAATATATTTTACTTAAAAAAAAATTTACAATATTGTATGCGTATACATATATAAATAGTATTTAATACATGCATATATGTTTATCTACGTTTATTGTTTACATAATCAATACATGTATAATATATATATATAATAAATGAATATAATTTCTTTATTCAAAGTGCATGGTCTAAATATGAAGTTATAATTTGCATCACAAATCTCTATGCATTAATTAAAGAGTTTATCAATTGTTATCAGTTCTGATGTGATTATTAAAGAATCCTAAACTACCTTACAATCCCGGAATCTTAACATCAAAACTCAATAAATGTATAAAGACGAATGACACATGTAGCATATGTAACTTAATTATGCAAACTTTTAATTAAGAATATAAGAAATCTTTTCTCTACATCTTAAAATTTATTATATAAATTAAATAGTAAGATGAAATTAAGTACCTCTCCCTTTAAAAATATCCATATATTTTGAATATTGATTCTGAATGATTACAGTAAAAATAGTAATAATATTCATAACAGACAGAGATATAAATATTTCATAAATAAATAATTATTTTATAAAATACTACTTGTCTCCATGGCTAGAAAATTACTGACTTTTAAAAAACAATTAAGTACCATAAATCAAAAATCCATAGCCTAATAAACAAACTTTTCAACATTATATATGTAAGAAAAAGATAAAGGAAATAATAAAAAATAAATGATATAAGATAAAGATAACATATGCTCAATAGAGCTAGCTGTCTTTAATTTAAATATCTTCTGAATTATTTGTTTTAAAGCTCTAGGATTTATTTGATTGTTGACTGCAAATCCTTTAATCCTTATTGAAATATTTGAATTATAATATAAATTTATTGCTGATGCTCACTACATGGAGATGATCAATCCCTGGTTTTCCTAAATTTCTTATAAAAATAATAGCAGTGTGTGTAATAAATTTACTATCAATTTACTATAATATTTTAATAATCAGCCATAAAGCTAATGCACATGTGCTTTGTGGATTTTTAATTATAAATGAATACTCTCACTTCTAAACACAAGATAAAGTCTTTGTGAAAAAGTAGGATAAATCCATCTATCTTTTTGACCCAAACATTTATGTATGGGCAAATCTTAAGCATTTGCTTAAGATTTGCCCATATATAAATGTTTGGGAAGATGAATTCATTCTATCTTTTCACAAAGACTTTATCTTGTGTTTGGAAGTGAGAGTATTCATTTATAGTTAAAAATTTACAAAGTGCATGATCATAGTGCTATATAAAATAAATATTTCATTTATAATATTTTAAGTATACTTTTGTTAGCCTTATATTGTTTATTTGTTTGTTACTTAATAACTCTACAAATATTGTCTCAATCTTCTTAATATACACAATTTTTTCCAATGAAATAATATATTGATATTTTTCAAATTTTCTAGAAAATATTACTTTTAGATAATGAAAAGTTCGCTAGAAGTTACTGCTTGTACAAATGTTCAAATTCTGTATTCACAGCTTTGCTCATGTTAATAATAAATTCACAATTTTTTTTTAAACAATTAAGTATTATAAAGCAAAAATTCCTAGTCTATATAATTCTCCAAAAAAGAAAAAAAATTATGCAAAATTCATTAAGATTGGTATAATATTCATTGAGTTATTAAATAACAAACAAACAAACAAACAAACAAACACACTATAAAATTTATATGTATAACAAACAGATAGATTTTAAAATATAGTTTTAATATCCCATCTAACTATTTAACTTATATAGTACAATTCAAAATGTGCAAGTGTGTAAATGCTATTAAATTTGGGTTATAAACATACATATACTCTATATACATTAATTCTATGGATAATATTTGAGTTTCTCATTGCTAAGCACCAGGAAATTTAAAGATCTCTATTTGGGGGGGAAGGGATAGACAACTATTTGTGTCAGATTATGATGATTATTTAAGTTTTTAATGTATAGACATTTGTATAAAGAATAAATTCAACTCATAATTAAGTTTCAGTAAGAATGACATTTAATAAATTCTAAGCAATTTCACCTACGTCATTCAGTCAAAAAACATCGTAAATAGTAATTTAAAGTGAGAATTCTATTCATGCTCTCCTCAACAGTTCTTCAGATTTGCTCATATAAAAGAATTTGAGTTGTAGGAATAAGAGGATCCTTTTTATTCCTGCATAAATACTATATCTTGGATTGAAGAGGAGAGTATTCATTTATTTAACACTCTCAAAAGGCGCGTGCTCAATTAGCTTGAAAGGCTGATATTTGAATGTAATTCACATAACATAATAAAGTGTTCAACCATTAATTTATTATATATATATATTACTACGCACAATTCTCAATATAATATACCTGATATCTCTCCTAGTCAAAATTTATATTAAAAATTCATTTTTATAATTTTTTAATAACTATATATTTGAAATAAAATTTAGTAGTAAAGTTTTTTTTTTTTTTTAAACAATGTAAGACTATGCATAGAGTTATGTGAAGTAATAAGGTAAAATGAAAGTAACTCTCCTGCAATTTATACAAAGTGATAAATATATTTGAATTTTAATAAAGTTTATATCTGGCATTAAGGGAAATATAATAACTAAAAAATTATTTAAGATTTTTGGCAATTTTTGAACAATTGTTGTTTGAAATAAACATGAGTAAAAATTAACAAGTTTGTAAAATCAACTCATTAATATATATATAAAGTAATTCATTTGGAAATAGCACTTGTAACACTTTAGCCTTTTTTCATAATTCTGTGGCCAATGAGAAGAGCCCTGAGGGGTCATCTACATGTACTATAAAGAAAGAACATTCATTTATTAAAATAAATATTATATGTAGTAAGTGAGTATATCCATTATAATAGTATTTAATGTCCTTAATTTTGCAATTGAGTATAAAAATAATGTATTGGAGCTTTTAATTTTGTATTATATCAATAAATAAATGAGATTGATATTTAGCTTGTTTTAAATGAGTTTATCAAAAAGCCCTTAATTGTAATAGAAAGTCTCAAAGAAAAATAAACTGATTTAAAATTCATTTAAAGTATTAATTAGCAAATCTAGATTAGTTATATCTTCAAATATGAGAGTACCAACTTATAAGAGAGATGTTATAATACAATTTAGATAAAAAATATAGATTTTGGTGGATATAAATCAGTCATTATCTTACATGAGAGTTGTATAATTAAAAAAGTCATTTCCAAAATGCATTTAAAGTGAGAGAGAATGGTCTTATACTGGTGGATAGTTGCAATATGATAGTGTTGGGATAAAGTGTGCAGTGATAAGGGTGAAGAAAAATCTTGAAAGTCTATTTAATTTATTAAGACTACGATCAATATAAACTAAAGGCAGCTAATGGAGATCCTTAAAAAAATAAGTTTTTAAGTGGGAAGCAATGTGAAATTTTTATATAATGTTTGATAAAAAGTTTTCTATATTATATAATATATAATTATTCTGATAAGAAATTTATGATATCAACAGTTAGAGTTAAAATATGAAATGTCTAATGTAGTAATTTTTGCAGAAATGTGATCGGTTCCAAATAATCCCGAATTGTTGTGAAGTGAGAATTAACCATTCAGTACACAACTTTAACAGAATTAAAATGCAAATGCAGCAAACTCTGCTTAAATTGATTATAAAGGGATGTAATAATGCCTTAAAGAAATATACAAAACGATGGCAGAGAATTAACAAAAATATTGCAGTCCCACAGCAAATTTTTAACAAATGTGATAATTTAGCTGCTAAACTTTTGCGTAAATTTAAACAGAAATTTTAGTTTCTCGCCAGGAAACAAAATATCAACATTGAAGAAAGAAAAACAGCATATGTTAACTTTACTAATAAAACTCTGCCTCCAGAGGTGTGTAGCGTACTGGAACTTGGACCTAGGTTCGTAGGCAGCTAATGGCAATTTCCTATGATGGAGTTAATAGCGGATGTAGAAGCGAATGCTATGGACAATCCCCCAAAAAACATGTTCATCAACTAACTCGCAAAAGCAATCCAACACAAACCACTGAAGCGGAATATGGATGAATGGAGCACTAAAATTAAAAGCACAAAAAAGTTTCTCACAGACAACAGTATCACTTGTATTAAAGAAGATAAAGGGAATAGATTCATTCTAATAAACAGAGGAGATTATTTAAATAAAATTAATAATCAGATTGGCAATTTGAAATTTGAAGAAATAGCCAATTGCATTGGTGGTCAAGAGATCAGCGCGACTGCCTTGCACTTGCAGGCAGTTGCCCGGGTTGCGGGTTCGCGTCCCGGCCGATGCTATGACATTAAAAAAAAAAGTAAATAAAGAGAAAATTATAGCATCTATACTTCACAAAAATTGCAACAAGGCCTTTTCAAAGGCCCAATATTTTCATATATATCCATCTGCATCTATGCCCCCAAGAATCTTCGCTAACATTAAGTTACATAAATCTAATGTGCCATTAAGATTGATGATAGATTTCGGTGGAGCACATTATGTCAATACGGCAAAAATGATAAATCAATGGCTTCTCGAAACAATAGGTTTTGGCACACATGCAATTAACTCATCATTTGAATTCATTAATAAAATTAAACAAGCCAGAATCAAACCTGAATTTAGTATGGCATCACTGGATGTAACAGAGCTATATGGGTCAATTAACCATAAAAGCTCGATCGACATTATTATAGCTGAACTCATAAATAATAATTGCCCACAAGAGCAGCTGAATTTCATTGTAGAATTTTTGAAATGGATGGATCAAAATATTGTAGCCACATTTAATGGTAAATGGTTTAAAATGAATGATGGATGGCCAATGGGCCTCCCAATAAGTGGGATAATATCTAGTATTTTCCTCAATCATTTTGAAAGGCAAATACTGACTAAATATTACCCAATTGAACCAAACTTAATATATACGTGCTATGTTGACGATGTTGCGCTGGAACAAATAATAATGGATATTCAAAAAGAGCTACAAACACAAACCTCGTTAACAATTAACTGCATACATGAAAACATTCAGCACAATGTTAATTATCTAGATATTCAAGTTCATAGAGATCCACACCAACTTATATACACTATGACAGTTAAGCCACTAGAAATTCAAGGATTTATACATCCAAACTCGAACTCACCCAACTCACATAAATTGGCTGGACTCCCTTCCTGCACAGAAATCATAGACTATGTAAATTTGAAGCTGATCGAAAAATGAACCTCACAAATTATATTAAAGATCTAAAAAAAGGTTGGATTTTCACACAACTTTATCTATAAAAAGATCAGGCAATTTCAAACTAAATTACAAACTGACACGGTCAAAAACAATAAACCCAGAATAATGCTACTCTAATACCATCAATTTCTAGAAAATATTATAAAATTTTTGCTGAGTCCTTCAAACTAGGATTCCACACCCCACCATCAACAAACAGAATGATAAACAATACCAAAGACAAAATACCTTCTGATAAAATAGCTCAAGCAGTTTATAAAATTTCATGCCCAACCAGTGGATGTAGAGTGGCATATTATGGGGAGACCCATGCCAACATTACAACAAGAACATCTCAACATCATTATTTGTACAGGAAAGCTATAAATAACGATGAAAACAGATCCATATTCTTTGAGCACCAAAAAACAACAGGCCATGTGTTCGAACCCACTATAATAAGGGAACAATGCATGGAACGCAATGATATAAAACAAAAAATTAAAGAGGCGTGCTTTATTGCAAATGATAATTGTGCAATAAACTGGAAACAATCGTGCTTTGTAATTTCCAGAAAATGGTCATTATATTGCATAAAATTTTACATAAACCAAAGCTAAACTTCAGTTAAAAGTAGGTTATGATTATGGAGACACAGGGTCTCTGAAAGCATTAAGCCATATAACTTGTAATAAGATTGAGACAAGCTTCACTTTTTTGCGTAAAGCGCAATCTAAACTATTTACTAATCAAAGGTGAAGTAAAATACAACATTAGTATATTACACACAGTAGTTTGTGAGATTAGTTTTCTTTGCATAAAAACAACTTCTTAAATCAGGAATACAGATGAAATATAATTTTCTTCTGTACTGCAAAGTGAACCTTATGGAGTTTAATTTAGTGGTAGAGTGATGAACTTGAGAGATAAAGATCCTGGGATAAAACTCAAACTGCCACCTCCAGTGCTTGAATGGCTTAACAATGCTTGAATGTTCCATAAACCCAAACAATGACTATTTAATTATTTATTTTGCAGTTTCATGCAATGATTAAATGGCATATTCAATAGATAAAATTGGATTAATTCTCAAATGAGTGATGAAAAAAAAATTAATTTTGTCAATTAAATATGGTCTCAATTGCATGATCTCCCATGCAACTAGCTATAAAATTATTATTATTATATACATAAATAAGCTTTTAAACTACATTTATGATGCAAAACAATAATTATTAGATGAGTTGACACTTTTTTTTTCATGTGTCAAATGTGTTGACTGGGAAGTGAACCCAGGCCAGCTGTGTGTGAAAGAGAGAGGGAGAGAGAGGAGAGAGAGGGAAAGAGAGGGAGAGAGAAAGAGGGAGAGAGAGAGAGGAAGAGGGAGAGAGATGGAGAGGGAGAGAGATGGAAAGTGAACCCAGGCTAGCTGTGTGTGAGAGAGAGAGAGGAAGAGAGAGGAAGAGAGGGAGGGAGAGAGGGAGATGGAAGGAGAGGGAGAGAGAGGAAGAGAGAGGAGAGGGAGAGAGGAGAGGGTGAGAGAGGGGGATAGAGAAGAAAAGAGAGGGAGAGAGAGGAGGAGAAAGAGGGAGAAAGAGAGAGAGGGAGAGAGAGAGGGAGAGATAGAGAGAAGAGAGGGAGAACAGATATCAGTTATCAAAAGTTAAAATAATATTTGAAAAATCAAACAAGTTTTAGAGTTGTTTGTGTCTACAAATTTTTTTAATTATTGAAGTAACTAACAGGTGAGACAAAAGTCTGATCTCTAGATTTAATTTTATTATAGAAACAGGATTGGCATTTAGGAATATTAGAATTAAATACAAAATAGCATCCTAAAAACTATATTGTAAGATAGGAGTAGGGAAACTTTTTTCTGCTAAAGTTCATTTGGACATTAATAACATTCATGGGCCATAAAAAAATATCAACATAAAAATTAGCCTGCTGCATTTGATCAAACATTTAATTAATTTAACCCTAATTATTAGGGATGAGCAATATGTTCAGCTTGCAGGCCAATTTCTTATTCTTTTTAAATGAGGGCCATATTTTTTTGTGAATTAAAAATACAGTAACATCATTATCATTAATGACTGATCCACATTTGATGACAATTTTTCCAATTCATCTTGTAATTCTTTTTTATGATATATTAATATTCTCAAATTTTTTTTATGTTCTAGTCACATTAATTCTACAGTAGTTAGGATGCAGTCATTTATAAATTATTCTTCAGGAAATGGTTTTGAAATTGGGTTTTTTTAATTTTAAAAAAAGTAATTTTTTTTCACATAATTTTCTGATTTGTTTGGAGTTTTTATGAGACATGCCAACTACTTGACGAACCTCCTTTTCAAATTTTCTATTTTAATATTTCTTTCCCAAGATATTTTGTTGTAGTAAGAATGTTTAATAAATAGTGTTTTTTTTATTAATTGAAATACTTTCCAGATATATCAGATGTATTGATGTACTCTTTTTTCTATAAAAAAAATATGTGTTGATGCTTTTCCATTGAAATACACAATTTACTGTGACAATTTTTTTTGTATCTTAGTCAGTGTAGCCATCATAATAAAAAAAGAAATAAAAGCAACAACAACAACAAAAAAAAAACAACAACAAAGTAAAATTCTAATTTTATTTTTGTGAATATACAATTAGAATGTGAAAATCACTATAAAAGCAAGCAAAATGTTTCTAGCATCATTGATTAAATCTGTAGATAGATAGATCACACAATATAGATAATTTGTTGGAATATTGCACCTATGATATAATGAACTATAACTATTCATTATAAAGATGGAATGTAATTAAAAAAATAAATATTTTATTTTACTTACTTCTTAATTTAATAATTGAAATACATACATCTTTAAATAGAAGTTTTATATAAAGTCATTTTATAATAACGTGAAAACTAAACACCTTCAAACAGATATGCTTTAAACATGCTTATGTGACAGCCAATCAGATGGAATAATGACATCACATGGAACTCTAAATTCTAAAACACAAGCCAGAACTATTAGAAAAAGATGGGACCCATCTTAATCTATGCCTCAATTTTATTTCACGTTATTATAATATTATCTGTTTACGCTTAAATTTGATATATAAAGTCATTTTATATTCGTTTTTGAAATTGTCCAAAGGCTGTATTAAAAATTTTTGAGGACTAGAGGTTCTCCACCACTGCTATAAGGAAATAAAAGAAATGTGGCTTTAATGTTCGGAAAGGCAATTTCTCAATAGTATTGACAAGTGTGTTTGATACTACAGGGAGAGACCTAGTTATTATATTTCTATATTTTTGTAACTCACTACAGTGAAACAAAAAAATGTTTTTTTTTAGATATTTCTAGTTTTAGGATTTTCTTTTGCATTTCATGTTTTTTTATTATATTTATTACCATTTGTATAATATTTTTCTGAGTAGATGTCAGTGTCAAAAATATTTTATTATTATATCATTTTTCAAATGCACAACTTATATATGAGTCTGCTGAAAAATAAATTTTATGAATTCAAAGTTTTTTAACAAAGAATATGTAATAAAACAGAAAGATACTTTTTCACTACACTTTAATATTAACTATTATGGTATCTCACGATAAAATTCAGCACACAGAAATTTCTATAATTTCTATATATGATGTATAAAAAGAGCGTATTAATGTAGTAGTAATGGGTAAAACAATTTCCTGCTGTACTCATATTTATTTGGTCAAAACATATAAAATATTTTAAAGTATCTGAGAAATTAGGGAAAAAGTTTGAGGTTTTATTTAGGCAGTTGTTGTTCAGACAACTTGATACAAATTAATTATTGATCAATAAATGGATATTTAGCGATTTTCAGCTGTAAAATCCAAATTAATTTGGATTGGTCAAATGAATGTCAATGCATTGAACATAAAAAAAAGTTGTAATCGTAAATGATATAGACTTTATCTCTTGTAAAGGGAAGTGTATTATATACCTCCGAGTGTAGAGTCTATGGCTTATCTTGATTTTGCATTAAATTTTATATAATGCTAATTTAATTAGATTTCTCTTTCACTGAATAATACAAAATATATTTTAATTTTATGAGGGGTTTTGGTTGCTTTTTTTTTCATATTAGGAAGATGAATTATATAAATTAGAATTTTGAATGCAGTTTTTTTTTATCAGTGGCAATTTTTATTGATTTATTATCTCAAGAATTAATTCCTTAAGCACTCTTTTTTTATTTATAAAATGGGATCATTTTTAATACTAAGAATTCATATATCACATCAAGTCATTGTGGAATAAAGTTCATTCTTATCATGCTTTAAATGCTTACCTAGTTTCACTCGAGAAGAACTAAAAATATTTTCAAAATTTTATAGCAAATCTTATGACCTAGTTCATTCTAAAATAATAATAATTAATCTTATTTTAAACTTCACAATTTTTAAAACTAAAAGAAGTGAATATAATAACATTTATCCCCCCCCCCCCCAACAAAAAAAAATTTACAAATTTACATATAAATAAGAATTGTATGCACACACATTTTTGGCCAGACAGTTTATTTCTGAAATTTTCTAAGGTATTCATTAGCCTAATTTAATTATACGCAGTCAGCCAAATTTAGCAAAAAATATGTTTATAAAGTTTTTACGTTTAAGATTTAAAATAGATAATAATCAATTGATTTATTACTCGGGATTTTATAAAAAGTTCGCACATCGGAAATAATTTACTATGTCGACGGATCTTGAACTCCAAAGTCTATCACCAGGGCCGGAGAAGGGTCGTCAGCATCTTTATGCAAAGCAATATTTAGTGCTCCCTCCCCCCCAAAAAAATCAACAACAAATTCTATGTGATTTTATATACATTTTAATGTTTTATTAAAGGTAACGATATTTGAAATTCAGGCACTCTTCACATACCTGGAGCCTAATTGTAAATATAGGGGATGCTCAGTTTATATTAAGATAGCAAATCTTCATACTTTAATGATTATTTATCTTTTCTACATGTATGTGGCCATGTGTATCAATGGTATGAGATAGTATGGATAGTTGATGGGTGCTTGAAAGTCTGAGTTCAAATCCCCTATATTTACAATTAGGCTCCAGGTATGTGAAGAGTGCCCATATTTCAAATATTTACACATAAAGCCTGCATCCTGTCCATCCCTCTTTTATGTATTTAAATGGCTAAGAACTATACATGAGGGGTCAGAATGACTTGAGGTCAACATGGGTATGGCAATAATATTGGCATCTGCATGGTATTTGTGCTTTCCATCTTCAGATTTTCAATGGTATGGATGGCTGAAGAGTTGAAGGTTGGAGTGGATTGAAGCCTGTCCCTTAAAGTATGAAGATTTGCTATCTTAATATAAACTGATAACTGATTATATATATATATGTGGGAGATGATAATCTGGACCAACTGATGAGTGCTGATTTAGCATGAAATGCGTATACTGGTCATTATTTATTTTTTCTACATATATGTGGTCATGTGCATCAGTATCAGTGGTATGAGATTGTATGGCTAGTTGAAGGGTGCTTGAAAGTCTGAGTTCAAATCCCCTATATTTACAAATAACAATGAAAAAAAATTGCATAATTATAAATTTACTTTCAGAGCTTTTACAGAACTAAATTTAGATACAATATCATCAACACTTAGCTATCACTAATAAATTTACCAGCCAATCCTTTTATAATTTTTAATTTTGAAAGTGATCTCTCTCTTCACTAGCAACACTTGAAGGAAGAGTTGGTAATATTTTTAATGATATGCTCTAATTTGGATATGAAACAGTCAAATCATTTTTAATGATATGCTCTAATTTGGATATGAAACAATCAAATCATTTTTATGAATGTAAATTAGAACATCAAGCCCATTTTTGAATTAAAGTAATTCACTTGAAAATAAATTTTTATTGCAAAAGATACTTATGTAAGCTAACATTTATCAATAAAAAACTATGCCACATGTTGCTAAAAACTTTTTTTTACTAAACAATAATATTATTTATATGTCAGTCTTACTGCCACAAAAATAATTAATTATATAAATCTTCCTACAATCTTCACCATATCTATATTGACAAACAAAAGGAATAATTCTTAACAAATATTTTAAACGAAATAGTCATTTATATTTATGCTTTAGATACCTTATGGCCTTTAATAGATAATCTTAGAGTCCAATAAACCATATAAACTATTATATTTAAATTATGAATAAATAATAATCAATATAAATTAATAATCTCTCATCAAAACAAACTACACAAATACTAAGTCATGATATTGAAATTATAGTATATATAATTTAAATTGTTACCTATAGAACCTCTTTTTTTACTCAAGCTTTCCTCTTGCCTTTATTTCGACAAAACAACTATACATGTATAATAAAAAGTAGTAACAAATATCCTTAATAATCTGAATTTCACTTAAAGTTTTTAAGTGTTTCATATGTTTTTATTTTGGTGAAATCTTTTAGAATATTTTTTTTTTAAAAAATGATTGAAAACCGTTGGTGCTTTAATTATAGAATCACAGAGGATGGAGAAGAATTAAGTCTGGTAGAACAATAAATGATAACAAAATTGTATCTTTTGAATCAATATGGTAAACTTTAAGAAAATTACAACAAATTGTTTTTCTTCATTTGTATCAGTATAGGGAGGATAATTAGTAATTTTCCAAGAAGTGAAATTTGCTAGCATTTCTAAGAAAATTGTTTACAAAGATTATTTTCATCAATTTTTAAAACTAGCTTAAAACAAATACATGCAGATATGTACCAATTTTTTAAATATTTGCTTTAAATTATAGCATTAAATAACTTTTGATCTTTAGCATTGTCAAAATAGCTTTTAATTTTCCATATCAAAAATATTTTTAAATTTCATTTTTTTAAATGCATTTTACCAAGATGAATATTTTTCAGATATTTTGTTTATTTATTAGGATAGTTGAGAGATATGCACTTAACATTTTAAAACATTTAAATAAAATATTATACTTTAATAAAATTAAATATATAATATTTAAATCCAAAGATACTGTATTGTCTATATTGAAATTAATATAATTCAGAATGGATTAAGTTTGAGTTCAAATCTCTTGTAAATTAAAATTAAATATACAAATCACAATGTTACAACAAATATTTATACTACAGATATTTAAATAACTCATTATTTATTTACCATCCCCATAATAATTAGATTTTATTTCAAATTTAAAATAACTTTAGCTAAATATTTTAAAATAGTATTTCTTTATATTTAAATATACACACACATTTTCATTTAATTATTGCATTAAAAATTTGTCACTACAATAAATAGTTTTACCATTATGTGTACACTAATATAAACATTGCTTTATTGATCTTATTTTAACTAATTTATTCACATGTATACAATAATATGTATTTTATTAGCATATTGCCCCTTTTTTCTTTTTAAAGTTATCTTTGTGATGTTTTTAAAACTAAATAGAAAACCATGATTTTTCCAAAATTATTACAAGAATTTCAAATGCTATAAAAATATGGGGAAGACATCTTGGATTTTTTTAAAAAAAATTTACTTGACAGAATAAATTTAAGATATTATTTTTATAATAAACCAATAAAAATTTTGAAGTTATGTTTATTATTATTTTAGAGATACCAAATAGCCCCAACAATATATCTATAAAAGCATATATAGTAATAGTAAAACAGACTTCCATTTTCACATCACATAGCAATGTGATGCGTGTAAACCCAGTGTAAGAAAACGTAAGTGATAAATCACATTTCAGTAAGTGATTGTCATTTTAATAGTTTATATTTCCTTATTTTATAGAAATAATGAATCAAATCACATTAATTAATATCCATAAATTTTCATAACAACAAAAATGTATTCTTAATTCTGCACCGTTTTCATTCCCCTCTTATCTCAGTGCCCTCATGCCTTGTTTACCACCTTCTGCAGACCCTGTCTATCACTCTATCAGTTCACCAAAACATGCAGGGCATTTAAAATATCTCAACTATTTAACCTGAGATCACCTATATGTCATTATGTATATTATCTTAAATTCTCTGTCAAGAGATTTTAATGCAGGTGCACCCCCTCTCCAATTAAAAAAGTTATAAACAAATATCATTTATATGTATAGGAAGGAAAACAGCTTCAAACTATAAATATAACTTGAGTTTAAACTAATAAAATAAAGGTAATCATAAATATAACAATAGATGACAGTATTCCAGCATCATCTAAATCCAGATCAAAACCTTGGCGACTATTACTTTTTACTGCAAATAACTTATCAAACATCTGATAATATTAGTTCGGAGGCATTAATTGTTTGCCCAATGCTGATTTATATATATATATGTTTTCTCATGATTTTAGAAAAAACTAATTTAAATAAATAACTTTAAAAATATAAGTTCTGGAAAAGATACATTGAGCTGCACTGAAATACCAGCTTTTTATCATAATATTTTCATAGGATTGCTCCATTTACTTGGATAGAAAAGTTTCTGATTAACATCAAAATATATAAACAAACTCTCCATACAGTAGTATGTGCTAATATAGAGATGGTGATCATGTGATGTTTAGTAATTAAAATATATACCGAGAAAATTTGGCAAACAATACCAAATTCAGATCAATGCTGATGTTCTTATTAATACAAATAGTTTTCAGCTAACTCTTTAAAATTGTAAGCATATATTTTTGATCTATGAAAATATTTCAAATAAACACTCACACATATATTAAGGAAATTATGTTGCAATGCTGGTACATATATCTGCTATACTTATGATTTAGGTTCGAATCTGACCTCTTTATATATATAAACAAAATAAAGAAGAACAATAAAAAATAATGCAATGGGTGGAGAGAAATTTAAAAAAGCAGGTTTTATAATTTTTATAAGAAATAGTTCTTCAAAGTATTTATTATTTTAATAAACATTATTTATTGCTTGAGGAATGATCGGGAGTAACGTAATAAAACTTAATGAGTATTACAAAAAAGGTAATTTTATGCCAAAGGCACAAAATATTTTATACATTATACAATTTTAGTGTAATTAATATATACACATATTAATGTAAGCTAAAGCAATTCAAGTTGATATTATTTTATTCTTTTTAATAGACTTGAAAACAATTTTATAATGAAGCTCAGTTTAATTGCAATTCTAATAATTGATGCACATTTTACTAATAAGATTTGCATATGATAATTATATATTGGGAAAACACATTAATCGTTGAGTGTAGTCAGATATAAAGTAAAACATCTTCAGAAACTTCTCCAAATTACTATATTTATAGTAGTAATATTATTTTTTTAATCAAAATAATAAATTGACTTTTAAGAATGATTGACTTGAAAGAATTAAAATAATACTTTCTCTTTCCTTGCTTTGTTTGTCTTTTTCTCACAGCATACATACCACACACTTACATATATATTAATATATGCAGTCTTAATTATGTTCTCCAATGCAAATTTGTAAATTTTAAAACTAATTTTGTCATTAAATCTTTAAATAACGTTTATTATTACCTGTTGACATGTTCTGTTATCTATATATCTATCTATCTACCTACCTACTTGCCTGCCTGTCTGCCTGCCTACCTACCTACCTACCTACATATCTACCTACCTACCTATCTACATATCTATTTATCTGTCAAATTAGTTATTCATCTACTATTTATCTATCCATTTATCCACTTTCACTTACCTACCTACCCATAAATCTATTATATCTAGTTATTTATCCACTTACCTGCCTCTTTTATCATTATTATCATCAAATTTTAATCATTATCAATTTATTGCAGGATGAAGATTTTTCTAAGTTTAATTCAGCTTTTCAGATAATTTAGGTTTATGCCCCAACAAGTTCTCATAGTGATGAAGTAGTAGAAGATTTTTATATGGGTGTACAAAAGGCTCTTGATCAGAGTAAACAACATTTTAAAATTGTTATAGGAAACTTTAATGCTAGAATTGGTAAACAAATGAAAGATGAAAATGCTGTAGGTAATTTTGATTATGATAAAAGAAATGAGAGAAGACATAGACTTGTGGAGTTTGCAAAAAAAAACAACAACTTTATATTATGAATTATTTTTTTGAGAAAAATGTTAAAAAGCAAATGGACATTGAAGCATCTAAATGAAGGTACAGCAGAATTGGATTATATTTTGACAAACAGAAAATACATATTTTAAGATTGCAATGTTCTTAATAAATTTAACACAGGAAGTGATCATTGATTAGTAAGATGTAAGATGCATGTTAATGTAAAACTAAAGGGACAAAAATTACTAAGAAAACAATATTTACAGTTGATATTCCTAATCTTCAGAAACATTTTAATGAATTTAAATTAGAACTTATAAATCAGTTTCAAATATTAGTAGATTTTGAATATGATTCAGATTTGAATGAAATTAATATGAAAATAACTGATACACTTTTAAAAACTGCAAGAAAGATAGCTGGTAGAAAAAAGCAGCAAATGACCATTAAAATTTCTACTGAGACTAGAGAATTTATGAAGAGAAGAAAGAATATGAAGATATACAAAAATGATGCATTAAAAAGGATTGAACATCTCAAATTTTATAAAGTGGTGCAAAAAAAAGTTGAAAATGATATAAGAAAGTATAATTGTGAATTATCAAGAAAAGCTGTAGAAGAGAATAAAAGTCTTAAGAGTGTAAAACAACATTTTGGTATTGGTAGGAAATTTATATCTGAATAAGAAAAAAAGATGGCATCATAAAATGGGTAAAAGACTTTTATTAAGAATTATATAGTAATAAAGAGCAAATACCTCCTAAATCTATTATATCTTCTGAATTGCCCAGAATTTTAAATGAAAAAGAGAGACATGCAATTAAATTTATGAAGACAGCAAAAGCTTGAGGTAATGATGGAATTATAATTGATATATTAAAAGAAGCAGGTGAAAAAATAATTTTTTTTTTAGCAAAGTTATATACCAAATGTCTAAATGATATAGATGTACCAGATGACTGGAAGAATGCAGTAATAATATTAATATTTAAAAAAGGTGCTAAAGAAGATATTAAAAATTACAGACCTATCAGTCTTTTATCAGTTTTATACAAAATTTTTACCAAGATAATTACAACTCGTCTACAGAGAACATTGTATTTCCACCATCCAAGAAAACAAGCTGTTTTTAAAAGTGGTTTTAGTACAGTAGATCATATCCAGGTATTGAGAGAAGTTATAGAAAGAGCAAATGAATATGAGTTGCCATTATGATTTGGATTTGTAGAATATGAAAAAGCATTTGATTCTATAAACATTTCTTCAGTGATTAAAGCATTGGATCATCAAGGTATAGATCCAGAATATTGTCATATTTTAAAGACTATTTATTGAGAAGGGTATAAGACAGGGTGATTCCATATCTCCAAAACTTTTCACAGCAATGCTACATTAAGTATTTTGTGGATTAAAATGGGAAGCTAAAGAAGTAAATAGAGATTATTTAAGTCATTTAAATTTTGCAGATGAAGTAGTTGTTTTTGCAAATAATTCTTTAGAGTTGCAGGAAATGTTGTAAGAGTTATCAGATGAAAGTAGAAAAGTAGGGCTAAAGATAAATGTTAAGAAGACAAAGTAATGTCTAATGGATTTTCTCAAAATATGAAAATAAAGATTGATTATGATGATTTAGAAAAAGTTAACAGTTATAAATACCTTGTTCATATTATTAATACAGATGGAAATATAATGGATAAAATTAATCAGAATTAAACTTAGTTGGAGTGCTTTTGGTAGAAATAACTTGATACTAAAAGGAAATATGCCTATGTGATTGAAAAGGAAGGATTTTAATAAATATGTTTTACCAGTTCTTACTTATAGATCTGAGACTTGGACACTTGATAAAAGAGCAATACAGAGACTTCATGACCATTCAAAGAAGTATGGAGAGATGCATGTTGGGAGTAACAAGAAGCGATTGAAAATGCAATATATGGGTAAGAGAACAAACAAGGGTTACTAACCTCATTGAAAAAATTAAAAGACTGAAGTGGATTTGGGCTGGACATGTTGCCAAAAGAGATGATAATAGATGGACAATTGAAATCTTTATCTGGATTCCAAGAGATTAATAAAAAATCCAGAAAGAGATTACATGTGGGATGGATGAATGAAATAAGAAAGTGTGCATGTGTGGGATGTGGAGAAGAAATGCTAGAGATTAGAGAAGATAGATTGAACTTGGAGAGACCTTCATCCTGCAGTGAATTGATAATGGTTGATGATGGTAATGATGGCAATGTTAATATATAGAGAGTTTTCTTCTATATATTTATATATGAAATGGAATTAATTAGTAGAGAATATATACAGGTAGATAATTATAAGATATGGGAAAAAAGAGGTAGATAGGATAGTTAAAAAAAATAGAATTGTGAAAAATGAATATGAATAAAAATAATTTGGAATTATGTAAAACTAAAAGTATATGTAAAATATGAAAAAAAATAATTTAGTATCAGGAGAATATTGTGATTTGGTTACCAGAAAGAAATAAAAGAAGGATTTGGACTTTAAATGTGGTTTATATCAAAATAGGAGAAAGATTATGAACATTTAGTTTTTTTAGTATAAAATACTAAAGTTGAATAAAAATAAATTGTACGGAGAATGAGAAAGGCATAATGGTTAAAAAAGCAAAAGCAATGCAGGTGGGGGTGTAGATTTTTGTGACAAAAATAGATATTATGATGATAAAACAGTATAATTAGGAAAAGTTTTTATTAAAGTAGAATAGGGAGAAAAAAGATTGAAAATTATTTGATAGTAGAGAATAAAAAGCAAATAAGTTTACTACAGTATATAATGGTTCCAAAAAGAAATGCGTGACTAACAGGGTCTTGAGTTTATAGACTATGCTAAAAGATTTCCGTTTTTGTCTCAATAACATTACATGCTGTAAGTTATAGTTTTTTAATATAATAAATTATATAAATGATTAAAGGAATAAATAAACATAAAACCAGGAGAGAGATTTTGGCCTACAATATCACTTTGGAACCCTTTGCAACTACATTTATTGTATGGATATAACTTGATTGTATTTCTATAAGACTAATGTATGATTTTCTATAAAACAAACACTGTGTGAAAATGTAGACATATATATTATTGATTTCTATTTTTTTTTTTTTTAAATTTTATATAGATATGTTGTATTTAATATGTAAAAAGATATCCAGTTTTATTATAAATTAAATACAATTACGTAATATTTTAAATTGCAAATGCGTCCGTAATGTCTTTGGACATTAATATTCCGACAGCTAAAAAAATGGATTAATAAATTATAAATGTTGTAATATATAACTACAAGTTTCTTTGCCTAATATATATATGTAGAAAAAAAGATTGTATCTTGAGGCTACTGAATGTTGCCATTATTATTGAAAAATCATTGCTACGACATTAATGATATGCAGACATTAAGACAATGTTGAAAAATATTTCGAATAGGATTAAAAAGTATTTTGACTTAAGTAGGTTACAAGGTCATATTTAATTTGTATAATTGGTTCTACAATATTTATCAATTTAAACTATAAAAAAATAGGATAAAAAAAAAGCGTGGTTTTAATGTGGATGAAAACTTACAAATTTAAATCATTTCAAATCAAAATATAACTTCATTAACATTACAAAAAAAAATTAAAATTTAAACTTTATCATTTTTATTATGTATATAACAATGATAAAGTTATCTAATTTATCTAGCTGGAATAATGTTCAGGGCCAGATTTAGCCTAAGGATGAGTAGGGATGCCTAGATTTAAAAACATCTGTAATGCATTAAATTAAAAGATAAATATTTATATAAATATTTTCGTAATGAAAAAAATCAATGTGTATTTATATATTAATAAAATACCTGTAATGCGGTATATTCTTCATAAATTTAAAAATGTACGATTATTTCCTAATAAAAGTTAAATTTAGACAAATTCAAAAACCCAATTGCTAATTTTCATGTTAAAACAGGCAAAACTCTTCATATAGTCGTGCCACTCAGTGCAAGCCAGAATAATCAATGGATATCAGAAGGCTGTGCATAAAATCCCTATCTAGTGCCTACTCAGCCAATATCCCCAGACTAGTTTTTAGCTTGTGGCTTTTGTCAATAAGAAACCTTGCATCTGAGAGCACTGCACCTAGACCTTAGGATCTAATGCAACCCTCTAGCAGCCACCTTTTATCTTTACTTAACTACAAAACTATGAGTTTAAAATTGAAAACACAATAATATTTTCAATCCAAGCTCATTAGCTTATATAGTCATATAGGTTTGAACTCAGTTCAGTGCCCATACATTTTGATATTTTTGGTTCTTTAATAACCATAGTCACTACTATCCTATTAATCAGGATTGGTATTAAACCAGTAAACATCACATGATCACTATTTCTTATGCTTGCTTATAACTGTTATTATTCTGGCTTGCACTGAGTGGCACTATTATATGGACAGTTTTGCATGTTTTAATAACAGTTATGAGCAAGCACAAGAAATGGTGATCATGTGATATCTTAATAGGATAGTGGTGGCCGTGGTTATTAAAGAACCAAAGATACCAAAATGTATGGATGCTGAACTGAGTTCAGACCTATATGACTATATAAGCTGCTGAGCTTAGATTGAAAATATTATTGTGTTTTCAATTTTAAATTCATAGTTTTGTAATGAAGTAGAGATAAAAGATGGTTGCTAGAAAGTTGCATTATATCCTAATATCTAGGTGCAGTGCTCTCAGATCCAAGGCTCTTCACTGATGAAAGCTAGAAACTAGTCTGGGGATATTGGATGAGTAGGCACTAGATAGAGTTTTATGCATAAATCTTCTGACATCCGTTGATTACTATGGGCTGCACTGAGTAGCACTACTATATGGAGAGTTTTGCCTGTTTTAATAACAGTTATGAACAAGCATAAGAAATGGTAATCATGTGATAATTTTTATGTTGTGGTTAATATTAATATTTATCATCTATATATATATTAATCTATTAAAAATTTTTAAATTCCCTGGCCTACACAAAAATGTATTACCCCCAAATATAAAAGTAGATATACTACCGCTTTAAAATTATTTTATATTTCTTACACTTATTAATTGAGAAATATGCATATTTTTAATTAATCGTATTCTATTTTTTGTTTTCCTTTTTGATTCTAATTTTCAGCTATATAATTACCTTTTCCATATAGCAGTGTATCACAGTATCTATACTTTTTCACTTCTTCAAAGACATACTTTAAGACATACTTTAATTATATTCTTCCCAATAAATCATAATATTTTAGATTTTTTTCCAAAATTTAATTTTCTTTCTTCTTCCTATCTCTCTACACTTTTCTAATAGCCATATTATGTACATAAAAGAGAGATATCTTATGCATTATTCTGTTTCTGATTATTCCTAATCTTTCAATCTCAAATTACTTCAGAGATAAAATAATAAAGTTGTTAATGGGTATTGATGTTTTAATCCAATTTCACATTTAACTTTCATTTATTCTATACCACCTATTTGGGATTTATAAAAATTACTTTTACACAAACACTTAATCATTCTTACTAATCACAAATCTATTTTTATATTTTCAAGATTTCTACACAATATATTTTTATCCACCTTATAACAAATTTTCATATAAGACACTTTAATGAACTGAATTACAATGAATAAATCATCCTTTATCCATCCATTCTGAATCTTTGCCAATTTTTTTATTTAATTCCATACAAGTTCTAATCTTATTAATATGTATTTAAATATTTCATAAATTATGAAAGTTTTCCTTTTGTGTTTTGGTGCAATTGGTTATATATGTTAAATACTTTTCTGTGGGTACGAAATTGATTAGTGAGATGTAAGATATGTGTTAATGTAAGAATAGAGAGACAAATCATTTAAAGTTTTATATATAATTCTCTCACCTTTCACTCATCTGGAATTTTATCTATAATTTTATTAATTTTTTTTAAACAAACACTTATATACCAATTACCATTTTAATCACCTTATCATCCTTATTTTTTAAAAAAGATAAATTGCTCTATTCAGTTCTGCATCTCTCTTCATTCTTCTCTATAACTATTTATTATATGATTTAGTAATAAAAAACGTGTTAAGTGTAAACTTAAAAAGTCATGTGATGTTTTTGTTTATAAAATTTATATTAAATTGTGCAACTGTTTATGCTATAGTAACTTGGATTAGCATAACAGTTTATTAATCCAGATCATAATACGTAAATTATAATTATTTACAGCTACTAAAAACAATGATAAGCCATGACTGATAATAATCAAGTATTTATTAAAACTTTTATTTAACTTAAGACTTTTTTTTATCTGGGTCAAATCTTGTAATCAATTATTAACATACTTCTATGGAATGGATTTTCTTCAAATTTTGTACACATTTTGATTTGATTACAATGCATTATAATAATGCAATATTTCAGGGTTGTTTGGTCTTGCAATAATGGTGGACCACATTTTACATAACATGCAAATTGTTTGGTAAATTCAGAATCATACATAATAGATGGCACAATATTTTTTAAGCAAACACATTCATTTAATTTGAGAAATAATTTTAGGGATATTTCTAGTAATTAAATAGAAATAAAAAGAAATGAAAACAATTTTAATTTCCATTTAGAATGCTTATATAACACTTACTTTTTTTAAATGCTGCCATCATAAAAACAAAAATCTCATAACTGATTTTATATGATTTTATTATATATATTCAAACACTCAAAAATAAAAAGTAGTATATAATATTTGTTTAAAAATGCTTTTATGTCAAGCGTTTGTAGTTGAGTGGTCAGCACAGCTGCCTTACAAGCAATTGTCCTGGGTTCGCGAGTTCACTTCCTGGCCAATGCTTTGACATATGAAGAAGAAAAAAAATGCTTTTATTTAATTTGAAAACTAATGAACAAAAAGCAAAAATAATTTTTCTTGCCCCATATTTTTAATTGTTATATATAACTTTAAATAAAATCATGAGGCATCTATAAATTAATTAATTTGGAACAAAAGTTTGTAATAAAATTATTACTTGAATTAATTAATTTATGGATGCTCCATCCTTTTATTTAATGTTTCATATAACAATCAAAATTGTGATTTAAGAAATAAATTATTTTTTACTTTTTAGTGCATTAATCAACACATTAAATAAAATCACTTTAAAAAAAAATTATTTGTTTATAATAATTTTTAAAAAATATTCTTTTGGAATTTATAAAACATGCTTTTGAGATTATCACTTAATGTGTTCTATAATACTTTTTAAAGATATTAATGGAATTGATACTTATCTTTTACATGAGTTTTTTTAAAAATTATATTAAATGGTGTAATTTATGAAATCATTTAAAATATTATCCTTCTGCATCATTAATTAATATAATCTTTCCATCTGATTACACACAATAATTTATAATTTGATAAACAGTTGGAAGCTTTACTGGAATTAGCACTAACTTTAATCTTAGGTTAATATTTGTTGTTGTCATTAAACTTTTAGTGAGATTTTTTTTAATATTCTAAAATAATTTAATAAAGAAATATAATCTACTGGTAAACTAATAACTAAATAAGCAAAGGAAAAACTCAAGTTTTAATTATTTTGCATTTGGTTTTTTTTTTTCAAAAACATTAATGCATTAAATTACACTAAATATAATTGTTAAACAAAACAGTTACTAAAAATAAATAAATAAATAAAGAATTTGATGGTGGCATAAATAAAATCACAGTTGCTTTTTTTGTAATTCAATGTTTAGTCAGATAAGTCTTTATTTTATAATTTATCATTATTGAGACAGCTATATAAATTCCAATGGGGGAAAAAGGGAAGAATTTTCATTCCTTTTTTGACAACATGGGCTGAAAAGAGTTTATTGTTAAATAAAAGGAGATCCTTAGATATTTCTTTGAGGCCTTAAAGAAATCAAGCCAAACAAATTTCTAATATTCACTCCATATTTTCTTATCATTAAAGCTGTTATTATTGTATTATTATTCAAGTAATAAACAAACATGGATGGTCTGTTTTTAGCATGGTGACTTTATTAGCATTTTACTTCTGAGTTTAAGATCAAGCAACGCCATGGTTTTTCTTCTCATTTTTTTGCTAGTTCTTAACTAAAATACAAGTTGAGTTTCCTTAAAGACAGAACGAATGTGTGCATGAATGATTTTTTTAAAAAAGATATTTACAATCATGACAGTCAAAATTAAATCATGGCCCTTAGTCCTAAAAGTTTAAAAGTGACCAGTTAAGATAGCAGTTGGTTGCTGAAGGCAGTGAGTACTAAAGATTCTCTTATTGTGAACCCAGGCTACCACTCAATGATTATATTTTATTTAGGTACTTACAAATACAGATACATTTCAAGTGAGTAAGCTTGTGGTTAAGACTTGTAGAGGTCCCTACCTTCACATTTTTAACCGCCCAAGCTTTAGGTTTATTGCCTTAGTAAATATTACTTGCATAATCAATGTGCATTAAATAAATTTATAATTACAACTTTAAAATATTAACTGTTACATTGTTGGTCTAGTGAAGAGGCAATTGATTTAAAAAATGAATATGTAGTTTAATACAAAGACACAAATATTGGAAGCACAAATGGAGTAGAATACATTATAAATAAAAAAGTGAAACAACATTGTGGAAAGTGATTGCATATCAGATAAAGTAGCATGATTAGTTATTTGAATTAATGGAAGTTACCAAATGCAAATGATTTAGCTTTATTCCCAACAAATTCTTACTGTGATGAAGAGGCAAATAATTTTTATATGGGTGTACAAAATACTTTTTATCAGACTAAATGACATTTTAAAATTGTTATGGGAGACTTTAATGCAAGAATTGTTAAATGATTGAAAGATGAAGCACAGTGAGCAAATTTGATTATACTGATAGAAATGAACAAGACACAGCTTGTGGCGTTTTCAGAAAAAAATCAGTGTATTATAAATTCATTCTTTGAGAAAAATGCTAAGTGGAAATGAATATAGAAGCATCTAAATAAAAGTATAACAGAATTGGATTTGTTTTGATTAAAAGAAAATATATATTTCAATATTATAATGTTTTTATTAAATTAACACAGAATATGATATAAGATACATGTTAATGCAGAATTAGACATGAAAATTAAAAAAAAACAACAACATTATTAACAGTTGCTATTCTAATCTTCAAAAACACTCCAATGAATTTAAATTAGTATTTTTAAATCATTTTAAAACATTTAGCAGATTTTGAAGATATTTTAGACTTGAATAAAATCAATGAAAAGATAACTGATACTCTTTTAAGAACTGGAAGAAAGATAGATATAAAATAATATAATTTATCAGTTAATTTTTTATTGAAACCAGACAATGTATATATATAAAAAGGGATATGAAAGATTTGAAAAAATTGATCCAGAAGAAGACATGAATACCTAGAGTTTTGTAAAATGATACAAAAAAAAAAGAGGCAATAATGATACAAGAAAATATAATTGTGATCTGAAAAAAAAGATATAGAAGAAAATAATAGTTTTAAAATATATTGGTATTGGTAGAAAAATTATTTCTGCAATAAAAAGAAAATGTGTATCTATTATAAAATGAGAGATTATCTAATGATGGAATTCTACAAAAAATTATATAGTAAGAGAGAACAATAAAACTAAGTATTTCCTACAATTATTACAGTTTCTGAATTGCTCATAATTTTATATGAATTGAGATATGTAATTAAATTTATGAAGAAGAAAAAAGCTTTATATTTTTAATGGAATTACAATCAACAACTTAAAAGAAGCAGGTGTAGCGATAACAAAGTTATATAACAATTTTCTAAATGATAAAGATATACTAGATGACTGGACAAATGCTGAAATAATATTGAAAATGGTAAAGAAGATATTTAGATTTACAGATTTATCAGACTTCTTCCAGTTCTGTGCTAAATCTCAGACGACTCGTTTACAGTAAGCTTTAGATTTTAACCAATCAAAAGATGAAACTGGATTTAAAACTGGTTTTAGCACAGTGATATGTTATAGAAAGGACCAATAACTATGGGATGCCTTTTTTGAATTTGTAGATTATGAAAAGGCATTTGATTCTTTAAGCATTTTTATATTGATTAAAGCATTGAATTATTATAATATAAACAAGTTATTTTCTTAATCTAAGGAAGATTTACAAAAATGCAGCAGAAATGATTAGATTAGATGGTGATACTAAAAATCCTAACATTAAAAAAGATATACAACAGGATAATTTCATTTTTACAATAAGTATTTTCTGGATTAAAATGAGAAGCTAAGGAAGTAAAAATAAATGGAGATTATTTAAGTCATCTAGATTTTGCGGATGAATAATAATGTTTCAGAGCTTCAGGAAATGTTTCAAGAATTATCAGATGAAAGTAAGAAAATAGGTTTAAAGATAAATATTAAAAAGACTAAAAAACAATAAAGATCATGAATTAGAAGAAGATAACAAGTACAAATACTTTGGTCAGTTTATTAATACAGATGAAAAATAATGAATCACATTAATTATAGAATTAAACTGGATAAAGTGTTTTTGATAGAAATAAATTAATATTAAAAAGAAAAAAATATATATATATATATATGTTTGAAAAGAAAGATTTTTAACAGATGTGTTTATCAGTTATTATATATGGATTGGACACTTAATAGACCAGAAATATATAAACTTTTAATAAAATATGCAGAGATCTATTTTAGGAATAACAAGAAGAATTCAAGAGAGGAATATATGGGCGAGAGAACAACAAATATCACTTGTATTATTAAAAGAATAAAATGGAGTTTGCCTGGATACATTATTAGAAGAGAGATAATAGATGGACAGTTGAAATTTTAAATTGGAACCCAAAAGATTATATAAAATTTAAAAAAAGACCAATGCAAAATGAATGGATGAAATAAGAAAGTTTGATGGGATGTTGAGGAGAAGAGAGGGTAGAGATCAGAGAAACTGGATTAAATTTGGAAAAACCTGCATCTTGTAGTGTACTGGTAATAATTGGAAAAATAATGATGACTACAATATGATAACACCAAAAGGATTAATATTGGAAAAAAAGTTTTGGCCTGATGATTTCAACTCTTCAAAACTTTTTACAACAGTTTAGAGAAGTATTTTCTGGATTAAAATGGAAAGTTAAAAGAATAAATATAAATGGAAATTATCTAAGTTAGGTTTTTTAAATGAAAAGTTGTCTTCATAAATAATGCATAGGAATTGAGGAGATATTTCCAAATGGATTCAATAAAGAAATATATAAAAGTAAATTCTAAAATAATATTCAATGGTACTTGAAAAAAAAGAAAATGAAGATCAATAGTAATGGATTAAAAGAAGTTAATAACAATTATAAATATCTTGGTCAAATTATTAATACAGATGGAAACATAATAGGATAAATTAATCATAGAATTAAATGAATTATTATGGAGTGCTTGTATAGAAACAATAACTTTAAAAGAAATTATGCTTACCTGTTTGACAACATTTTATCAAATGTGTTTTACCAGTGTTTAATTATAAATATTAGACTTAATAGAAAAGCAATACAAAGTTATCAGACTGCATAATAAAGTATGGAGATATGTATAATAGAAATAGCAAAAAGACATTAAAAGCAAAGTACATGAATAAGAAAATAAACAGATAAGCAATATCACAGAAAAAAAACACTAAAATGTAGGTGAAATGGATATGACATGCAGTAAATAGACAGATAAAGTCTTAAATTGGATTCTAAGAGATTGTAAAATAAACTTAGAAAAAAAATATGTGAGATAAATGGAAGAGATAGGAAAGTTTTCTGATGTAGATAAGAAAAGCTATAGATATAGATCAAATAAACTGAAGCTTTATATGGTTTATAGAGTGATAGAGTGGTAAAATCTGATCTTAAAGTCTGTGGATCACAGCTCCATTTGTCACTCCTGGTACTTAAACTTCTTATGAACTCCTGAGCAAAAACAGCATTGCATTGTTTGATTGTTCAGTGTATTTTGTAATGACAGAAAGTATAATGACATCACAGTGATCCAATGATTATAAATTTTTTTAATCCTTTATCATGAAACTGTTTACAAATATCAGAAAACCTTCCAGTAGATCATCAGTATATATTATATTTTAAAAAATTTACTATTGTAATAAGGATAATATGATAATTTGGTAATTCCAGAACTAAAAATGTTAGAGTATTTTTTTTAGATGGCTAAGGTTTTTAAACAAGTTCCAGGATGTTTTTTTTTAAAGATAGTATTAGATTATGAAAATATAGTTAACCAATCACTTATGGTTTGCAAATGGTTGGTATAAAGTGTAAAACAAGAAAGAAAAATACTCAAAAGTCTCATAATTTTTCAATTGTTTAGTTTGGTAAGTGATGAATTTCCTATTGACAATCATCCTTGGGGAGGTCTTTGTCATACAGTATACTATTTAAGGCTACACTACCTTTTTACCTCTATATTTTGATAAGTAATATCTACTTTTGATAAATATAGATTCAGAATTGGGAAAAAAAGCATCAATACATTAAACATGCTTATGATACAAAAAACATAATAAAAAAAGAGAAGACTTTAAACCATCTTATGGAAAAGTTAAATAATAAAGTGTAAGGATAGTATTACAATTAAATACAAAAAAAGAGAGAAAAGATTATAACTGTAGGATCATCAACTAACATTAAAAATCATTAACGGTTTAAAAATGGTTAGCAATGACAAATTTCATTCCTTTAATATCCACTCATCAAGATCAGTAGTGCATCACTAGCAAAGAATGGCAATGAAAAATCTAAAAGATTTTAAATGTTTGGACAATTGTAAAAACGAGAGGCAAAATCTTTAAGTTATGATGCTTTTTGTGACTCTAGATAGATGTGAAAGTTGAGTGCTTAAAAATTGGGCTAAAAAAGTATTAATGATTTTAAACTAATTTTACTGATAGTTTCAAAACTGAACAAGAAAATTTTTAATCTGATTAGATTTGAACGCTCATTTAAAGACCAAATAATCAAATTAATTTATTATATTATTTCGGTTATGTTACAAGATCATTTAACAGTTCTTAAAAAGTTAGTGGTTTAAAAAGAAAAAAATAATCACCAACAAAGTGAATAAATTTGATTATCATAATAATGAATATGAATTTGCAAACAGATAATAAATCACGGAAGAAATACTATTCAGATAATTGCTAAGGAACGATGTCGACCTAGTAGCAACTATGAAGTTTGATATATATCATCTTAGTTACTTAGCAAATGCAATGTTCAGTACATTTTATTAGTAAATTAAAAATTCCGAATATATATGCACAAGCGTGTGTGCGTGCGTGTCCATATGTAAAAAAAAAAAGACGTTCATTGAACTCAATTTTATTTAAGGATTGATAACGACAGGAATAAATGCGGTATTTTATTATTATTTTTTCCTCTAATTACAGGCTGCAGAACAACTTAATATATAATGCAAATTTTTATCAAATATACATTTTCATAAGCAAAACTTGATAGTTTTGTAAAAATTGTTATTTAAATAAAATCAATTGTTTTTGTTTTTCTAGGTGTAATTTTTTTTTTTTGTATTATTATAAATTGCAATATATTAAAATCAGAATGTATTAACTTTTATTTCGCATAAGAAATAATTAGACAAAAATTTCCCGGTGTAAAGACCTTTTAATATACATGCATATAGTAGATCAATTAATTTGTAGTAGGATGAAGGAATAGCAATAAAAATATAGACCAATCCTTTCTCATGCTGACTGTTTTGTAAGAAATCACACATAATCTCTTGCTCAGTTACAGAAAATGAAAACTATACACGCTTGAAAAAAAAAAAGCTAATCTGAAAATTAAAAAAGGGTTTAAAGATATTTACGATTTAAGAGTATGCTATCTCTTTACAGTCTTATGTGCCCTGTGCGGTTTGGCGTATTTGGCAGAGTGTTCAACAGGATCGATTCTAGCACTCTCAGCTCTGGCACTTGAACTTCTTATGAGCTCCCGTCAATAAAGTCATATGCTTATTTATTTTACAGTCTTATATAGAACGTCATGTACTAAGATCTGGGTTCGAATCTGGTTTGAAAAAACTTGAAAATTTTTGCCCAGACTTAGGATTCTTTTTTTCATATAGTAAACCATAGACCATTCGATATTGGTTATTTAGCTATTCTTGTCTAAAGAATAAAATATTCAACGTCTCATTACAAATCTTCACTACTTGTTGGCAAGTCTGGTGAACATCACATGATCAACTTTTCTTATCCTTCACTAGCTGTTAAAACAGTAGCAACTTTTTTGCACACAATGATATCATCTGGTGTAAGATCTAAATGCATGGCTATGAGCTTTAAGGCACTTCACTAATGAAATCCATAAGCTAAAAAGTGGTTTGAAGATATCTAGACAGAAATTAATATGCACAACCTTCTAGCATATATTGATTACTATAGTTTGCACTAGGTGGCACAATTATGTGAAAATTTGCTTCTTATACAAAAGGGATGATTGCGTTAAAAGAATTGTTGAGTGTTATAGTGGCAAGAAATGGGATAGAAGAATAGATGCATTAATAAAAAATAGAAAGTTGGAGAGATGAAAAACTAGTATGGAAAGTAAAAAGAGTTTAAATATATATAGAAGTAAACAGAATATTGGATGCGAGTTAATTTATGATAATAACAGGGAAAGTAGTTTACTGTTTAAGACTTGAACAGGATCTTTAGCAACAAGGAAATATACACATAAATGGAAAAATATGGGTGTGTTAGTCTGCAAGTTATGTAAGGAATGCATAGAAAATATTAGGTATCTGTTAATTGAATGTAAATGTCTGCAAGCAGAAAGGGTACAAATAATAAAGTCGTGAAAGAATAAATATAAACAAAGTGATTATAATACTTATAATATGCTTTAAACATATATAGGTAAAGTTAATAAAAATGTTCATAAATAACAATGTACAATAGAGTGATAACAAAAATGAAGGCAATTCAATAGTTGCAGAACTCCAAAAAACATTTAATCATAAATTTGAACCTTCTAGCACTGAAATTGTTTGCAAAGAAAGAACACCAAAAGAAAAATAAAAGAAGCATATTTCATTGTAAACCATCCAAATTCCATCAATTGAAGGAATTCCTTCTTTACAATATTGAAAAAATGGTCAGGATAATGATTTGCATAAATTTGCATTCCTTACATTTACACATAATAATGACTATAAATATGGAGTAAACATACCCTGAAAGCACTAAACTAAATGTTGTTATTTGTGAAATTTTTTATTAACTTCATCTATATGCATTTAAAATGTATTATAAATATTACAATCAATTGGCAAAGCAAATCATTCATTTCAAAGTGATTACATAGAAAGTGTTTTTGTACTGGGTTTGGTGGAAGATAAGAGGGATTTAGATATAAAGGCCATAGAGTTGACAAAGATTAGTTGTGGAAATGGGATGGAGCAGGATAGTGAAGAATATGGGAAAGTCTTAGGGTGGGGATGGAAGGGGAAGGTAAAGTGGCTAACAGGTTTTACTAAGCATTGTGGCAGAGAGATTCTTAACTCCAATAAAGGAGAAACCACAGTGCATCACATCACATACTGTTTTGAAAAGTGTAATGAAAAAGGCACTGTTTATTAGATCAACTGTTGGTTGAGATTTTTACTAATACTTTTAACTGTTAGGTTGAATTTTTTGATTAATTTTACTAAATTTTTTACCTGAGCTAGTCTAGAAATCTAAATATTATACTATAGTTATTTCTGTACAAACTGTAATGATGGTACTATGTGTATTTTCATTTTTTAATTAATTGCATGGAAATTCTAATCTTTTTTTGTCTTTTTTTATATTTTATTGGAATTAGAACAGCCATATTTGTTTATGAATGACTGATAAAGATGGGGATGATCAATTAAGTAATACAATAAAACTGTAAAATAAGTTTAAGTTCATGGATCCCAAGTCAGTTTCATCATTTTATGCTCAAATTTCATATGAACTCCAAAGAAATATCACTTTATTATTTTATTTTAACAGATTCTACAATTTTAAGTTTACAAAATTATGTTTAGAAATATTTTACGCTATTTAAAACTATACTATATAAGTCAATTAGAAAATTTATCCTGATATAATATCTAGTAATCATTCACAACAGTTATTATACTTAAAACACATTAAAACATAATTAAAAAGGAACATAAAATTAGTTACATTCAAAATTAATTAATTTATTATCACACAAAAATTCTGACAATTTTAAATGACTAGCAATCTTCATCAGAGAAATTAAAAAATAAATAAATAGAGTTATATCGATTTAAATTTAAATACTTTAATACAATAGGAATTTACTAGCAATAATCTAAATAAAATTACAACTATATTTGATTTATTATTATAACAGCTAAAAAATTAAGCTAAAAATGGTTGAAATGGAAGCCAGGCAAATATTTTTGTTACTTCTAGATCATATGGTTTTAGCTTATGCTGCCAATTTTAATTGTTACTTGATTACATTATAACTATAATTTTATCTCAATTATTACATAAAAAATTACTGTTATATTTAAACCATATAGCTACAAGTCTGTAAAAAATTTTCATTTAATATATATAACTTTTTAAGGATGTTATTTATGAACAATTCAGAGAATTGATAAACTTCAAATTTTCATTTTTTTAAAAATCTATGTCTGTTTTATTACTTTTATAATGGCTATAATATAGAACTAAATCTAGTTCACTTTATGATTGAACTAATTCAGACAAATGCCATTGTTAGTACTAGAGAACATCAGTTTCAGTTGCACTCCTAATTTTAATTTGTTATTGCCTGGTTAAATCATAGCTATAAGTTTATCAAGATTACAGCATGGAAACTATCCCTTATATTTCAATGTTTACATTTATAAGTTCATGAAATTCTTTAAATTATATATAAAATGTTAGGAAAATTGTGATATTGAGTTTGTTAATTCTAAATGTGTATATAAACTAATAAAAAACATCTAGATAAAAAAGTCATATAAAAATTAAAGGTATTTAAAATTAAAATGTAATTGTTATGTAATTTTTATTGGATTTTCGGTATATATATTTTTCTTTTTAGACTTAGTGGATTGATGTTAATAGTAGGTTATTTACTTACTGTGCTCATAATCTGAGCTCAAAAATCTAGCAGATTAAGTTTTATTTTTTGCCAAGTTTCAATCATACTAGTTTAATCTATAATAATTATAATTAAATATTCAATATTGATTGATAAATGAATATCTAGCTATTAGATTAAATAAAAATGAAAAATCACTCAAACTTTCTCCACTTAAAAAAAATAAATTTGGTGTTTAATACCTCTTTTATCTATAGAAGGATATTTCAATGAATTCCTGAAGGTTTGTGATGATGGTGTTCTAGTTGTATTTTTATATTGGACTATTTTCCTCATCTAATATGTGTATTGAATGTCTTTAGAAAAAATTGTTTGATGTGCTATTACTAACAGTTGAATGTATTTGGAATATTTAAATAAAGTTAAATTTTTTTAAAGACATTCAATACACATATTAGATGATGGAAATAGTCCAATATAAAAATATTTCAGTCAAGTATTTAAAGACTGTTTCTAGTAAACATGGTGAATATTATCTTTTCTCTTTAAAAGGCTGTTGGAGATGCTTGTTTTGCAGAGTTCTACTTAAATGTTGTATGTTTTAAATTGCGCTTTATGCAGAAAATGGTCTTTATGAAAGAAAACTTTGCATAAATTTTGCATAAATCATCGCTAAACTTCGCTTAAAGTAGGCTATGAATTTGGAGACTTAAGTTCTCTGAAAGCGCTCAGCTGTATAATTTTTTTCGCGTAAAGCCAATTTAAAACTTACCATTCAAAGGTGAAAGTAAAAATCAAGTAGTTTATTAAATGTTGTATCTAAAGATAGCAAATTACTATACTAATTGACCTTTTATGTAAAAGATAAATATTTTTCTTTACCTGCTATTGCTGTATGGATTCGTCTTCTACTAACTGCGTTCCCAGGGAAAGTATGTAAATTAGTACATTTAGAAACAGTAAAACAAAAATGGCAGAAAATAGATTACCCATGTTTAGAAAATATTTAAAAAAAGAGAGTATACAAACATGATATTTTGCACTTCATGTAGAGTAAGATATCTTCTGGCAAAGGAAAAAAAATATCAGCACTAAATTACAAAATATGGAATACTTCGAATAGGAATTTCAGAGATGTAGTAATTGAAAAAATGTTTAATATAAAGATAGCAAAAATATTATTATAAAAATAATTTAATTCCCATCAAATCATGAATAATTTATGAAATAATAACATGATTTGAGAAAGTATGAAACAATATATAGTAATGTTTTAAAATGGAAACATGATTTTAGTAAGTATAATAATATTTACTTTTAAGTTTTTTTGCTTTTGTCAATATCATCCCCATCATATTGCAACCATCCACCAACAAAAAAACTCAAACTATCCAGAGAGTGATGAGAGTTTCTATGCTGATGAATAATCTTGAGGTATGGTTGAGATGAGGGATGCAATGATAAAAACAAAAACAAAACTAAATTATGTATTAAAGTTTTGAGACCTTTTTCTAAAAAAAAAAAAAAAAAAACTGAAAGCAAATCTAATTCCATGAAGTCAAATATATAATTACCAAGAAACTATTTTAAAGATTAAAAGAATTATCTATAGCTTACTAATGTATTCATGAAAAGCTTTCTAACTAAAAGTAAGTTGAATTATGTAAGTGATAAAGCATTATGTTTTACATACATCTAATACAAACTATTCTAGTAATTTATATTTAGGTATACGTCAGATGAAAGCCTTCATGTATAAGGGCTATTAATTTACTTACTATGCTTGTGATCTGGAATTTGAATTTAGGTGGAACTTATAAGCAGTTGAATAATAGTTAATTTAGATAGACAAATTAATATTTGTTATAAAATAAGTATTTGTATAGTCTTAGCCAGAAAAGAAGGTTCCATGTTAATTTGAGGTTATCAATTGAATATAGATGTACTAATATAAAACAAAACTCTATTATAATCTGATAAAGTGATGAGAAAAGGATTATCTTCAAAATTCCATTCCTGTTGATTGTGAAAAACTGTAACAAATTTTGACATAATAACAAATGACTGATAATCACTTAAACATTTAATGAAATGTGTGAATAAATGCATACTATGAATCTATTAAATAAAATTAATGCAAATTGATAAAATGTGCTGAAATGCATTCTAGAAACAATTGTCATAGATTTCTTCCTCATGATTTATAACTGTATGTTTGAAATACAAAAATATAGATTTAAATATGATTTTTTTTTGTACATAAAACAAAATAGAACACTAAGTTTAATCAAAAAACCCATAGCAGAATAAAATCAACCTTCTCAATTTTATAATAGACCTGTTTAATGACTTGTTAATTCAGCTCAAGTGAAGAGCAAAAAAGTTAACGTCTTAGATTACAAAATGCACTAGACATTTTATATTAGGATTCCCTAAACAATTAAAATATACATGCTAAAATGGCAAACAGATTGTCACATTCAGGAATTACAAAACCAAAAAAATAACTTTATAGACATTTGGCAAAATCTCTGTATTTCCAAAAATCACATGGCTTATTCATTAAAAATTTTTCCAAACAATATTAATATATATATTATTATGTTGCATACTTTGGTTATTTAAAAAGATTTAATATGAAATTTTAGTGTATTTTACATTCATCTTCTTAGATAACCTTCTAATATTTGCATAAGTTTTGACTGAATTAAAACATTTTAAAATTCTTTTGAGAGTTTTTTTTTTAGGAAAGAGACTGGTGGCCAACAATAATAAAATAGAATTGATATATCATATACTTTGGATTTTAGATTAAATTTTGGCTTATAATTTCACATACTTTTTTTTAAGATAGTATGATCGATATAGTTCGCATAGTTTACATTTAGCCATTCGGTCAAGAATATCTTATGTGATTAAAAACATTTTTAATTTTAAAAATTATCGTTACTAATAATGATAATTAAATGTTATTTATTATTTTTTCAGTTCTGTATATTCTAATATTTCCAGTTTATATCTAAACCAAAGAGTTTTTATATTATTAAAAAATTTATAGATCGTATAAGCACCAACACATCCAAGTATAAAATTTTAATAATAAGTAATTGACATAAATACTTTTAATTTTATATTTATTGTGGTCAATTAATTACAATAGCTACGTTTTACTGAATTGATTTTATTGTGGCATAAATAAAGATGAACAATTGTTATATGAAATGAAAGTAATTGTGTCTATTTTGTTACTGTTATCATTTCCTGCCCTTCAGTAATTTTAAAAATATTAATCTTTAATAAATAGTTTAGTATTGCTTTAACCTTTAGGGGATTTCAGCAATGATGTTAGACACGCGAAAGATTTTTATCAGTAAAATTAATATTTATTGAATAATCTCATTATAATTACCTTAATATAGTAATTAGTTTTAAGCACTTTAACCTTGATTTTGTAGGATTACTATTATTTGGTTGTTATTATTAATGATTTTTAAAATAAAATATATATATAGAAATGGCAAGATGGTAAAAGTCAAAAATAGTTCATTGTAGACAAAGATTTCTTTAGATCTTTTGTAGTTTTATTACCTTATTTTATTTTCCTATTAATAATAGTCAGATGCCTTTTTATTGCTCATCAATTATATACTGTATTGGCTACAAAATGAAGTTTTCTATTATGTTAGGTTCCTTTTTGACATCTTAAAAAACTAGCTGAGCAAATTTCTATTGATCAAATCATACTTCTTGTCACTGCAGCTTTTTTACTATGTGACTACTCATATAGCAAATAAGTATAGATAAAGTTCACCAACAGAAATCACTCATTATGATTGGTTCACTGGATTTTCTTTTAGGTTAAAACCAAGAAAGATTATGGTCTTATTTTCAGATGTTTGATAATTTTCTACTAAAATATTAGATGGTATTTACTGGAAGCAGGATGAATGTGTGTGAAAGTCATTTTTTTATATATACAATTATGACAGAGAAAAATAAATTTGTTTGCAAAGTTGTTAACCAAGGCAGCACTTAAACTTTGGCATTGGATGATGAACTTTTATTGGGTCATCTATAATCATAGATCACTTTCAACAAAGAAAGATTGCAAAAATTGAAAAAAAACTATTGAATCATAAAAAAAATGAAGAAACGATTGATTTGAAAAGTAGGTACATATTTTATTATAAGTATACAAATATTAGAAATACAAATGAATTGGGATATTGTCAGATATTTCTAATAAAATGACAAAATTAGTTAGCTTAATAAAATATACCAAATATCAGATAATTCAGATTCATACTTCAACAAGTTCTTATTTTTATGAAGAAGTGGAGAAATTAGGTATAGGGAAATTTTGTTTAGATGAATAGAAAATAGTTTTGTTCAAACCAAATAATATTCTACAATTGCCAAGAAATAATTTAATACTGAATGGGAAAATAATTAAAAGAAAAAAGGCTGTGGGTAAGTATGAATATGAAGATAGAAATGAAAGAAAACATAAACTTGTAAAATTTTCAGAAAAATAAAATGTATATATTATTAGTCCCTTTTTTTTTTTTGGAGAAAAATCCCCCCCCCCCCCCCCTCAAAAAAGGAAATAATGAAAGCACAATAGAACTGAATTATAGTTTGACTAATGGAAAATATATATTTTAAAATTGTAAGTATTTCAGTTGTTTTATACAAGAAGTATATTAATGCAAAACTAAAGAATCAAAAAGCTATTAAAAAAGATTGTTAATTCATATTTTCAACTTTTATAAGTATATCACTGAATATAAACTAGAACTTAAAATAGTTTTAAAATATTATCAGACTTTGAATGATAACTCAAATTTGAATAAATTTAGTTCTAAGATAGCCGATTCTTTATTAAGATCACCACACAGGTAACCAATACATAAAGCAGAAATTAACCCATACATTTTTAACTGAGGTAAAGCAATATGTTAAAAAAAGAAAGAAATATAAACATGTTTAAAAATGATCCATTTAAAAAAATTGAGTATTTGGAATTTTGTAAAATAGTATAACAATAGTTAGTAATGATATAATACTTCAATTAATTGTTAAGACAAATTGTATAAGAAAATAAAAAATCTAAAATTTATACATATCTTAGAACTGAAAAAATAATTGTTTCAGCAATAAAAATAAAAGACACTATTACTAAAAACTAAACCATACATCAAGAAGTATGGGAAAGAGTTTTTCAAAGAACTATATAGAAATAAAGAAGAGAAAAATAAAATAGGTCTTACTATAACATCTTCTGAAATACTGAGTATTTAAAAAGAAAAGATATGTGTTAAATTTTTGAAAGGATAGAACAATTTCTGAAAGTGATAGGGATTATTTCTCTATTTTTTATTAGTTTGTTTTAAAAAGCTAGTTAACAAAGAAAGAAATTATTGATAAAGTTATAAACTAAATATCTAATATAAAAATGTACCAGGAAGATCTCAAAAGTTTTTTATTATCTGAGTGTAAGATCTTGATTAAGATCATTGCAACTCAGAAAGGAATTTGGACTCCAACCACCAAAAATAAAGCTGGATTTAAAAATGATTTTAGAATAGTTGATGACATGCTGTAATAAAAAAAGTTATAGAGAAACTAATGAATATAGATTATGAAAAGACATTTAACTTTTTATGGGGATTAAACTTTAGAACATCAAGATATAGAATGAAATATTGTCATATTCTGAAAAATATTTATCAAATAAATTAGCAATGATTATATCTCATGATAGACACTAGGAAGGTTAACATTGATGATGTATATGTCAGAATGATTCCACATCTCCAAAATGTTTTACAGCAATATTAAAAGAAAGGTGTGAATTAAAATGCAAACTCAGAAAATAAAAATACATGAGTTTATTTATTTTGTAGTTGATATTGGTTCTTTTTTGAAAATAATATGTTATATAAGTTGTCAGATAAAAGAAAAAAAAATAAGACTAAAGATAAATGCTAAAAAACTAATGTTAATGGCTTTTCATAATAATGTTAATAAGGAATTCCAAGTTAACAACTATAATCATCTCTTTAGCAGATATAAACTTAATGAATAAAATTATCTTTGATGAATTGCTTTTGATAGAAATAACTTCATTAAAAAGAAAATATGCTTATTTGTTTAAAAAGGAAGATTTTCAAGAAATGGGTTTTATCGATAGTTACTTCAGAGATTTCAGATCAAATTTGAAAAATGAAGAGATAAAAAGAAGGGATTGAATGCAAGAGAAGATGACAATAGATAAATAGTTGAAATTCTTAAACTGGATCCACAAGAAATTGTAAAAAACTTGAAAAAAATAATATGGAAGGAGATTAAATCAGATAAAGTAATTTGTTAGAGTTATTTGTGAAGAAGAGAAGCTATGAATTTGAGAAATTGAAATAAACTTGGAGACATCTCATTTTGCAGTTAGCTAAAGAACTTTGTGCATAGTCTATTAGTATGTACTTCTGGTAATTTCACAACAAGAATTTAAATTCACACTAAAAGTAATTTTTTTTTTCAGGTTCGAATAAGCTTATAATTTTTTACTTAGTCAACCATTCAAAAATGAATAAATAAATGGTAACTCAACTAACTTTAACTAGAGAATAATATTAAATGGAATACTAAATAATGCATTTTCCTCCATTTTTTTTTTTGAAAGGCTGTAGTAGAGACATTTATTCTAAAATAGGTTATTAAAAGACCATTATATCTAAAAACCTATAAAAAACATTATAGTTCTTGACGAAAGTCCTCAGCTAACTAGAAAAATATTGAATTTTATTTGAAAATGAATTCAAGGTGTGATTATGACAAATATATGTGTTAATTACTATATCACATAACCTTTTTACACACACACACCTAATAATTTTAATGAGTATGAAAATAATTTTATGGCTTATAAAATATGTAACATTGCGAATATTAAACCTGTTCATGAAACAAACAAGTCCAAATATATTACTAAAATAATTCACAAACAAAATTCTCAAATAATTATTGAAATAAATTTGTAAATAATGCCCATTTTTTGTCATATCAATGTTCTATAAATAGACATAATATAATTTTATGTATATAAATCATTAGTAATATTAAAGTTTTAAACATTAAATAATAAATAAATTGCAGAAGCAGTTAATAATAATTAACAAAAATAATTAAAAACCCTTCTGCGATTTATTTTTTTAATGTTTAAAACTTTAATGTTATCAGTGATTTATTTATTACATATATTAGTTACTGTTTACATTGATTTTACATATACATTTACGCACCCATATATATAGAAATATTTTTAAAGATAATTTTTAGCTATGATATAATCAAACAATTAGCCAATTAAAATTTGGCATTGCAAAATGAAATCTTATGATTTAGCTGCTTTAATGTCTGATCTACAACTCTCACAAAAACTAGTGTAAGAAAGTAAAAGCAATTCTTCTTTTAGTTTAATTAAAGGTGAGTTAGATGAATTCTATTGTTAAATGACGTTCTTTCAGTTTTCATTGACAGTTTTAATTCGTATTACATTCTTAAACTTTATATAAAAATATTAAAAGATTCATTAAAATAAATATGAAATAGACAGTAAAGATTTAGCACAAATATTTTAAATATGAGATTTTATTTTATTAAAAAGTAATTTGACACCAGTTGTCAAACCCGACGTACTTCAAACTATCAAAGTTAATATTTTCTAAATATTTTTTTTTTTGTAAAAAAAAAAAAAAAGTAGGTTGACATTTCTTTTTTTTTTTTTTCATGTATCAAAGCATCGGCCGGGAAGCGAACCCGGGACAACTGCTTGTGAGGTTGGCGGTGCTAACCATTCGGCCACCAACGCTTTTTTTTTTTTTTTAGATAATAAAACAATGAAAGTGACAGTTTTATATTTTGGTGAATATTATTCTTTCTTCATAATAAGCTAGGAAGTGATTTCTGTTTAGCAAAATATAAAAATAAAAAATTCATCAAGATAGCTAATTATAAAAATACTGTACATATAAATCTTTTTGTCCCTAGTATCGTAAGTTTAGAGCCTTAGACGAATTATTATTGAATTTTTTAAAATTAAATTTTTAATTGACATTGAAATGTTGACTCAATTATTGTTTGCTGTTACTAAGATGAGGTTTATCAATTGAATTCTAAAAAAGGACAAATAATTTTCCAAAATATACATTTTTGGATTTTGCAATAACTTTTATGTCGAAGGTTTTTATTTTTGATTCAATAATTTTTGAATTTTTCAATGTTATAGAAACAACCATGGTAGCCTAATTAATGACAAATTAGTATATAAATAAAAACTGAATCTTTTCAGTAAATAGTTTATATATGAGAATCTACCTGATTTCTCTTTATTTTTCTTTAATAAGGTAATATTAATAAGTCATTTTCAAACATTACAAATTATCACACTAAATTTATCTTTAGACTATTTGCTATTGTTATATAAGCAGTCTCTTTATATTTTCCTTTTTATTTTTTCTTCTTTATTTAATATTCTTGTATTTTCCTATTAAACCTATTTTCATTGGTACATGCATGACTACTATCTTTAGACCCATCAGTCTTTTCTTCTTCAATTATTATTCCATGTTCTTTTAAGTATTTATTGGATGAGATGACTAGTTTCACTGACATATGTTCTTTTACATTCATATGAGATTTCATAGATGCAGTTCTCAAATACATTCAACTGGTATTAATAACATCTGAAATTCCATGTGATTGTGGAAGATCATATAATGGTGTAAATAAGTATGCCATTAAAAATTTATTTTTAAAAAATGGTGACAGAGGGAAAGACAGATATATTTAAAATAGCAGATGATGCATGTATGAACTTTAAATAAGTTTGATTAGGAAAACACAAAAATATTGGGCAGAAAAAAAAGTATATATATATAAACCTGTTTGCATGAAAACACAAAAATATTGGGCAGAAAAAAAAGTATATATATATAAACCTGTTTGCATGACAATTGCAATTAGTGTGATAATCCATAAAGATTGGCACCCATTCATAAACTCTGTCATTAAAACGAAAAATAAATAAATATAAAAAAGTATCTATGGATTGTTGCTTTTGGTAGAATGCTTAATTGATTATAGCATTACCTTAATTTCAGAATTTATGAATCTAAAAGTTATTGATTTAATCATTATGTTTAGTCTGCCATTGGACGAACTACCAACTCTTGAAGAAGAGAGGAGAGCAACTACTAACATGATTCAATTATAATTGACAAAGATAATTAAAGAGCAAACTTGATCAGAATGTAGATCAAGTGAATGAACGAAAAAACAGTCATAATAGCAGTGATTTAAAGTTTGAAGAGGAAACTTTTAGACTCCCTATCACCTAATTATTGCTATGCCACACCATCTTTTCATGAATCTGAACTAAAGTGAAGATCAATAGGATCTTACTTCTCCTTCCAATTCTGCCAGAGTTGATCCTTTGGATGTAGTTTTGATATATAATAATATGAAACAGCAGAAATCTCATTGGTCTTATCATGTGCATTACTAATAAGATGACAAAGAATTTAGCTAGCTTAAGAGATATTATGACTAATATCTTTTTTTGGGGATGTTTCTTTGCTTGACCAATGAGTCATGTCTTGGACAATGTGTGAACTATAGGAGTAAAAAGTGACTATCACCTTCTAATGTAGTATTCTAGCTAATATTTAGAATTGTCTATACTTATTTGTGCACTTTGTTGGAAATCAATAGTCAAGCTCTTTAAGCAGTGGTGATACAGTTCTAAACTATTTTGGCATATGGTCAATACCATTCTTAGGGAATATATTTTATTCTGCTTTGACATTTGAGATGAAGAGAATAATTTTTTTTCATTTCATCACAAATAAAATGCCAACATCACATTACAAATCTTCATTCAAACAATATCTAATATGAAAGTTTGATATATGTAATATACAGATTGAAAATGTGTATAGTACATATACATATAGTTATGTAAATTTCTAAAAAAACATTTTCTAATTTTTTGACAAATTTTTTAGCATGCAGATAAAGGGGGGGGGGGGGTAATACAATACAAATAAATGTTAAAAATGTACCACTTAAAAATTTCAAAATTTTAAAATAAACTAATAATATTAAAGGATATAAAAACTATATATAAAAGCCATTTTAATTATAGCAAAAAACATGTAAAAAAATGTCCAGATGCTTTAAATACAATATCTAAGCACACAATTAAAAGAGAAATGATTTGTTATAATGTTTTCCTAAAGGTTTGTAATGATGGTGTTTTAGTTGTAATTATATATTGGACTATTTCAATCATCTAATATGGGTATTGAATGTCTTTAGAAAAATTTAATATTATTTAAATATTCCAAATACATTCAACTGTTAGTAATAGCACACAGATTAGTATATGCACAACATTTTGAGAGGTATTATTTCCCCTCTTCTTCAGGGGCTGCTGACCAGACCAGTGACAATAATAGAATGGAATTGAATCTGGACCTTTAAAAAACTCTAACCAACGAAACCGTTAACGGTCTGGCTCATTTGGTTAGAATGTTACCTTAAAATTCAATATTCAAGAATCTAAGGTCCAGGTTCGATTTCCATGCTATTACTGTCACTAGTCAGACCAGCAACACCTGAAGAAGAGAAGAAAATAATATCTCTTGAAATGTTGTCCATATACTAACCTGCATTCTATTACTAACAATTGAATGTATTTGGAATATTTAAATAAAGTTAAATTTTTCTAAAGACCTTCACTGCTCATATTAGATGATGGAAATAGTTCAATATATAAATATAATAATTTGTTATAATCAATTTATACAATTAAAACAAACAATTCATTTTAAAGTAATAAATTGAATTATTTAAATTACTTGATAGATATGTAAACAAATCTATTAAAAAATCAATTCTAAAATCTAGAAACAACTTTAATAAACTAATATTTCATTAATAATTTTATTTCTAAGAAGTATTCCACTAATGAATGAATATATTGGAATAAAAATGATTCTTAAAAGATAAAATAAGATTTAGAAAGAAATGCGTGCAATTGTTATGTATATAATAATAGTTTTAATTAATTTGTTTTTGTCTAATTTTTGAAGAACATCGATAATTTTCAAGTTCATAATGTCCTTTCTTTGAGATTTATATGGATAATAGTGCCTTTTGTTTTTTTAAATCATTGATAATAAAAAATATAACTTGATAAAAAGTAACTAAAATTAGTTCAAATTATATAATCAATGCCTTGAAATACCTGGTTCAGTTAAAAAATGTAATTTATTTATCAGGCCTTCTTCTTATATAGGTATCTGAGTGCCATATATCATTTTTCATATGATAGCCTTCATTGTTGATATAAACTATTATTCTAATATTGACCTATTACTTGGATGGATATATAAAGGTTACATACTATTTTATCTTCTAACAAGTGTTTTCATAAAGAAAATATTATATAATGTTTCCTAATTCACATTAATATACAAAATTGTTTATTTTCTACAGTGATATAAAATTCCTGGTTTACATTTAAAACCTCCAAAGATTATTTAACTTTTAGTAGTTTAATCTTTTCAAAATCTGTAATTGACTTCGCATGAATATCTTGTTTTATGTTAAACTAGGTACCATCCTGTCTTTAAGTAAAGAATTTATCTATGATTCTTATACAATTTTATATAATAGTAAAATGGTTTATATTTTGTTATAGGTTTTTATTTTAAACCATATTATTTTCCTTCCACGTGCTTTATTATTTATTTAAATATATTTGTACACAAAGTTTGAAAGTCGGATCTATCTTCTTTACTTGAAAATTAGGGAATAAGTTAAAAGTAAAGTGCACTTTTGACTTAAGAGAAATAAATACTACTGCTAAATGATGGGATTTTAGTTTGTTTGCCCACTTTTTAATTAGTTGCTTGTTTTATTACATCAAAGTTAAACTCTATATAAAATTAAAAAAAAACCACAGAGAAGTCTCATTAAAACTTTCCTAATTACATCTATAATCTATGAAAATCTTTATAATTATGTCAAGCATTGGTGGCCTAGTGGTTAGCACAATTGTCTTACAAGCAGTTGTCCCGGAGTTCGCTTCCCAGCCGATGCTTTGACACATAAAAAAAATCTTTCTAATTATATATATATATAATATTAGAAACCTGTGATATTATGCAAACATTGAAAACAAAGAAATGTATAAAGACTAATAGCAGTAATATCTAATTGTCATGGTGAAAAGAAAGAATTCCATACTTTCTACATTCCAAGTTATTATGTAGGAAGCTAATATGGACAATGTGAATTGTGAGAGTAAAATTTAATTTGCAGTAGATCTTAACAATACCTAATTATGTTCAGTTCAAATTTACATACAAATTATTAATGTTATTCTTTCCATAACAAAATATATAGTAACAGAATGGATTATGACCAAATATCATTTGCAATGCAACTGAGATAGGACATAACTAAAAATTGACCATAAATCCACTTACATGTTATTAATACAATATTAAATGAGGAAACATTTCTCATAATTAATCTTTGATTTAAATATTAAGATAGATAACCTTAATCTAAGGTTAATCTATATTTATAGTCAAATAAATAACTAACTTATAGGTAATCTGGAAATAATAAATAATAAGAGTGTAACCATTAATGAGTGTGATAAATGTATCTAAGAAAAAAAAAGAACAGATTGCTCTCTTAGGAGATTGATATAATGGAGATTCCTTCAAGATAAAATTATTTACATTCTCCTTAAATGAAATTTAAAATTCCTTACAGTTAATTATTAATACTCTTTTTCTAAATAAATAAAAGTAAATACATTTAGTGGTATCAATGTTTAAACAGATGACTTGTAAAATATTTGATATTGTTACTCATAAATAATGGTCAGTGGACAAATTTGTTCAGGCCCAGCAAGGTAAAATACATAAATATAATTCTAAACCTCTCCCAGTTAATAATTTAGCTTTGATTCACTTAATCAGTAAGCAGTATAAGCTAATGGATTAAAATAGTTTGAATTTAAAACTAAATATTGCTTTGCTATTCAGAAAACTCTCTTATGGTTCATGCACACATTAAAATAGGATGTCAGCCATTAGCAATTAATTAAATTGTTTCAATTAGCACAAACAAAAAAAAGATGATGAAAATAATCTCATAGTTCTCATGCTAACAGTATTGATAATGATTGAGAAGAAATTTCTTCATTTCTTTCCTGGACTAATAAACAAAAATGAACTTGTAATTTATGCACACATATGATTTAGTGATTTAAAGTTATGGTATTTTAGTTAAGATTTAAGTTTCATGTATAGTACACATATCTATTCTAATATCAAATGCGTGTAAATACTCTCCCCTTTTTTATTTATAAAAACAAATATCAATAATATTTTCTTCCCTACAATTCATTATTATAAAAATTCAAGCATAAGCATAATTACAAATATTATTTTAAAAAATCAATTTTTCTTTAATGGTGAATGAAATATGCACTGCTATATTTAGTATCATTTCTTAATTAATGTCTTTCTAAAATATCAATTGAACATGAAAGATTCTAGTGTAAAAAAATATTAAAATCTTAATTCCCATACGTTCATTTCATGACTTCATTCAGGTTAAAGCATTATTTTAATATTTAATAGGCTCACTTTAGATTACTATTTTTTTTTTATTTCCATTACATATAATTTAAGGTTTATTGGTTGATATAATTTCTTTTCATTTCATTCAGACTAGCATACAACTGATTTAGATATTTTATTTTGAATATGAGACTGACATGTTTTTCATTTTTTAGATGAATCCAACAATTGATTGCATATATCTTGTGAATTCCTTTTATTTATAAGATTATAATGAAGTTCATTATATAATCTATGTATTAGATGCATTTTATTCATTGTATATGTAATCTCTTTCATTCTCTTGATTTTAAGAAAATACTTATTTCAGATATGAGATAATTTTTTAAGATATTATCTCTTTGAGGAATAATAATGAATTTTCGTCCTACAAAAATGGATTTTTTACGATCTTATTTTATTCAATACAGAATATTAATTATTCTACACAACCAATAGCAAAATGAAGCCATTTGTTGGATTTAAAGAAACAAAATTCCACAATAAGAATATTATTTCAGAATTATATATTTTTTAAAATAATTCTTAATCATGTTTTTGCTCAGGAATAGAAAGAAAAATTGTCTTTTTCTTTCTTCTAGAATAATAAAAGCTGATCAATCAATTTTATTTTTATTTTTCAGCTAATTAGATAAGCTAACATTGAAAGATTTTTTAAATTAGATTTCTTTCTCATTATTCTAATCGAGTTTACTATTTTATTTTATAATTTTTAAATATATTTGAGATTTACAAAATGCATGACATTATATTATTTGTGTACACACACTTATGCCTTCATGTCACATACTTACATATACTTTAAGAGCATCTACATTATTAATGGTTAAAGATGAGTAAATCCATGCTGTAGGTTAAAATAAATAAATATTAATTTTAGTCAATTAGCTACTAGTTTGTTACTATTATAAATTTCTAGTAATAATGTAGATTTTGTATGTGTACATAGCTCTTATTTTCTCTTGAATACATTTTCTCTTTTTTTCTTTTTTTAATTATATATAATATAGTTGTATACTCTTACAATATATAAACAAATATTATTAATATTATAATAAATTACATATGATATTAATTTTATATGATGTTTATATTTATATGAATTACATTTAATTGATATTTGTTGTTTAATTTTAGGTTATTCAAGAGCAGATCCCTGCTGTGGTGTACCTATTGGTTCCTTTTCGTCTCTTAAATATGGAGTAACAGGCACTATTTTTGGAATAGATAATACCAATATTCTTTTAACAAATTTTTCTTATGATGGACCTGAAGATAAAGGTAAGAATACATATACACATTAATACAAATGTCAGTTATTGTATAAAATTATCTAGAAATATATTAAAAGATGTGTGTTTATACTACAGTGTTGAGAAAAATAATTACACGAGAACATATTTTATATTTTGTATAAATTTATTAAAAAGTAAAATATTTCAAATTAAAATCTCATATTGTTGCCATTGATTAACAAAATATTATTAAACTATGGTAAATTTTGAACTTTTTTATAGGTTTTTTTTTTTTACCTCTGTTAGTATTAGAAATAAAATCATTAATAAAGACAATGTGGTCTATAATTGCAATAATTTCCCCCCAAAAAATTTAAAAAGTTTGTACATTAACTATAGCTTTTAATTGACGTATATATATATTCAGAAATAATACACAATCCTAAAACATGTAATAAAATAGGTTCTAATCTTATGTCATAAGAAATTATAGTATCACAAAAGCAATAATCAGGCATTGTTAGTCATTATGTTTTACCTGTGTCAAATTCATCACCAATCCTATTGCAAATGACAATCTTCTTCGACAAGACAAACTGCAGTGATTCAAAATTACATATAAATATCAACTTAATGTCAGTTATTAAAAAAAAAGATATCAAAGTTATATAATTTCTTAAATTATATGTATTCAAATTTTATAATAAATATTTAAAACAAAGCAGGAATAATTATGATTGCAAAACTGTGTTTTTTTTAAAAAAAATGTTATGTAATTTTAATGTAACAGTTTGAATCAACTTTAGTAATAGATGGTACTTACAAAAATAACAATTGACTTTCTGAACTTATTCATATGCTTTCAAATGAAGTTCCTTTCACAGTTCTCTAGAGCTATCTATTGTAAGCCAAGTAATCAACCGACATTAGATGTTATACTGCTGTAATGTCCATATTACCAGACCAGTTTTTGGTTTTTTTCTCTAACAGCAAGAAATTAGGATCCAAAGCATTTATGGATCTAGCAGACACTTTTTTATTTATTTATACTAATATTGTCACAAATGCATGTAATAAAATAGATTTAAAATTTTCACCACATATCAGTCACATTACTATAAAAAACAATCATAGGTTCCTGATAGCTACATGATTTCAAATGCAAAGATGAGGTTCATAAAACTCTTAATATCAAGGACTGTTATTACAACATTCAATGATATCTTTTTTTGTATAAATATTCACTGCAACACAAATTTATCAATACATTTTAAAACTACATTATATTTAAACTTTATAATATAAAAAGTAAAATAAAAATAATTATGATTACATTTAAAGGCAAATTATTATTTTTAAATAAATAATTAAATATTTTTTAGATCTGCAACATTTAGAAATTATTAAACTATTAGAAAATAAAGTGTAAATAAAAGACATTTTAAAGTTGAATTAAAGGTCAGGCAGAGTATTACAAGAAATAATCATAGACACTTTCTGTAGTTTGTCATTAATGTGACTAATGGGCATATTGTTTATAGATGAAATACATTCAGAAATAGACTTTGATTGTTTTTTTATTTATTTACTGTACTTTAATACTATGATTAGTCTGAGATATAAATTTAATATATATTTTATTTATGATATTATATTCTGGTTATAGCATTATTAAATTACATATTAATATTCATTTGAAAATTATGATAACATTTTAAAATGGGTCTTTAATTATTCCTTTTTTAATTTATAAATTTTAAGATGCATTATTAAATTTCAGACTCTCTCACAATTTAAAATCATGTTGTAATCTTTTATTTTTTAAAATAATTTCCAATTGGAAATATATATGTGTGATCATTGCAATTTTGTTAGAGATAAATGGATTGTTGGTAGTATTATTGATGAGGTTATTTACATATCAAATAAAAGTTTGTTTGTATTTTTATAATGCTATGGCTAATTTGTAAACTTAAATAATATTATTATTGATTAAATATATATTTTAGGTACAGCATTATAAAGTTAGACACCACAATTAGCTAAACATTTATAAGCAATCAAATCTTTTAGATTTGTTTATATATATATGGTAAAATAGTTATAGTTCATAAATAATTCATTATAGAACAGAGGCTTTACAATGTTTTCTGAAGAAAAAAATCAGTATTCATAAAAGTTGGCCAAGTGAGAATTTTGAGTAATTTTCAATCCTTGTTTTATTTTTTTTTTACCTAAAAGAAGGTAGATACATATTTACTGACTAAACCATCTGAAAAGAAATCCCAAACCTGTTAAAAAATATTCAAATTTGCTTAGCTCAGATTCGAGAAAGCAAAGGGATATATTATAAATCCTTCATTAGATTTTCCATATATCATATGTATATATTATTATTAAAAATTTACAAATGCTAATTTTTGTATCTGATTTTATTTTATATTTATTTAGTGACTGGCGTTTATATCCTTAGAAGTAAATTATTATTTTGGGTGTGTAATTAATTATATGTTTATTTTGAGAAATATATAAAAATAATTTTTATTGCTTTTTAAGTATTTTATCTCTTATATAATTTAATGAACAAATTATTCAAAATTATGTATTTATGTGGGTATGTGTATTAACATTATTTTACTTCCACCTTCTTTAGAAATTTATAGTTTTTTATCGGACATTGTTGATAAAAAGATCAACAAATCTTTTGCAGAACATATGTTTCTATCAATCAAACATGATGTAAAGAAATTGTTCAGAAGATCAATTGAAATCTCGTCAAAAATAGCAACTCAATTTTTATTTAAATAGACTCATAGTGTTCTATTTGATATTAGAAGTCTACTTAAATAGAAATTCAATTGCTTATGTTTGATGTAATCTAACTGGTCTCTCAACCATTTAATAATGTCAGGTTTTTTTTTTCCATATGTCATAGCATCGGCCGAGACACGAACCCACAACCGTCTGCAACCAACTACTTGCTTGCAAGGCAGCTGCAGTGACACCTCGGCTAACAATGCTTGACTAATGTCAGGTTTGATTATCAGAAACATGTGTCCTGCAAAATGTTAATTGAGTTTTCATTAAATGTTCTATATAAAAGATTACATTTTTATAATTTCTATAGAAGAAGTAAAATTATGTTATTATATTATATATTTGCATAGCTTTTAATTAATTAATATTTAAATATATTATACAAGTCTCAGAAAAAATATAATTTTTTTTATTCTATGAGTTTTATGCCAAAGTTGACTAAATATTAAAAAAAAGAACAATTCATTAAATAATAGAAATAAAAAAGAGATTTATTTGTTTTAGGTATTAGTTGTACAGTTAAAGTTAATAAGAATTACATTAGGATTGAAAAAGTATTAAATTTGTGAATAAAAGATATGAGGAGAAAAAACATTCCACTAACTGTAAATCACTGTGTCATCAACAAGAATTGAACTTAGACGAAGATTTTAGCAGAACAAATGTTCTGGCAAATAGTAATGTTAAATAATAGTCTATTGCATTATTAAAAAGCATTGAACCTATATGAGCATTTTAGCAGAAATTCTGACATAAAAAAAAATTGAATATATACAAAGAATTCAACAGAAAAAAGTTTGCACCTTGTGCATTTCATCATTATCAATTTTAATCATAAGAAGAATAAAGAAGAATAAATTTATTATTATTTTTTTTAGAGAGAGAATGATTGGGTAAAGAAGACCACCTAGATGTGTAACCTTTTAACCGCTAATTATATTATTGGTTGTATGAGGTAAAAATCAAATCTTTTAATTGGCCAACTCACAAACTGAAGACAAAGCCTATTGTTAAAACATATTCGCCTATAATATTAAATTCAACTCAGATACGTTTATAAAAAGTATATTACTAATTTTTCAGGTTATGAAGAGAACGAAAGTTCTTTCAAAAATAAATTGCTATTTATTTATTCTAAAATATTCAATTTCGGCAACATAAAAGCTATAATATAAACAAAAAGGTTGACTTTTACGTTATAGAAAAGTAAATATTTCTTTTTACTAAATCTTAAATATTTTTACATAAATCTTCAATATTTTTCGAAAATAATTTTGTTTTTTAGTATTCTCTCGAAAATAATTTGTAATTTCTCAAAATATTCTTTTATAATACTTTAAAATCATATTCGAAATGAAAATCTCAGCGTTTTTCTTTATTTTCTTTGATCAGGCGGTTTCTTTGTTCTTTCCAGCCAATCAGAATGTCTTTTTCGGCTGAGAGCATGCTAAGAACCAATCAAAACTCATGTTCTTTCTTTGTTTAGGTTTAAATGCGTTTTTTTTTATTTTTTACTTGTAAAATAAATCGGAAGAGGTCACCATCTTACAGAACTTTTAAAAATCTATTCAATACCTGTAAAACGAATATTTTAGCATAAGAACTGGCAGAGTTAGAGTGACATCAGATGTCTACGAGGAGCTTCGTAAGAAACAGTCTAATGATGATCTAATGTGTATAATTATTACTTTAAATTATATCTAGTTATGCACACACACATATATATATATAACAAAAGGCTGAAATGTATATATTATGTGCATGTGTTAAAATGTATCTTATATAGCTTAACTACTATTTGTAATTTTTGGTATCCACAATAAAAGCTTGGAAATAAATTTCATGGAGATAGTGATATTCAGTATTACACTATCTATTATTATTATTTAAAAGAATATGGAATTTATATATAAAAATAAAATAACTGTTAAATAATACATTGTAAGGCAAATGTTTGTACAACAGTCCATCAAAAAAACAATAATATATATAAAAAAAGATGTATATCTTCGCTTTAATATATATAATAAGCTAAGTAAATGAAAAAACTAAAATCATTTGCAAAAAAGACTAGTTGAAATAAGATTATAATTATGCACAATCATATAAATGTTTGTCTTTTTAAAACTTTTTTATAAAAACTCTCAAGTTATTCTAAGAAGTAAATACAATTTATTTAAAGTACTTTTTAAGAGCAGCTTATAAATTATTATATTTGTATTATAAAATACCAATAAGATCAGATTAAGCTTAATTACATAATTACATTAAATGTCTATATATTATTATCTACCTACCCGAATACCTTTTTTATTATCTTTGTAACCACATATCTACCTCCATAACTTTGAAATAATTCGAAAGATAATTCATAAGACCTTTTTTAAAAAAAACAAACAAACAATTTTTTATGACTTTTCTTGATTTAGGTATAAACGGCTTTTTAAAAAATATTTATTTGTTAATAATCTAATTAGCTATATACTGTGCATGAGTATATAATATTAATTTCGAAACGGTTAATAAAAATGTCTAAAGAATTCTATTTAAGAATTTAAATGGGCAAACATGTATTAGGAAATATAAAACTATCTTTAGTTGTTATAATTTTTTATATCTTCGTTTTCAATTTCACAAATAAGTACAATATAGAATTTAACACTTATTATATGTATGTATATGTGTGTGAATCCAGTCTTAGCATTTTTCAATCTATGTTAAGGATCAGCAAACTACGACTTCTGAGCCAAATGTGGTTTTTTGATCCCAGTCTTGTCATGATAAACATAAATAGATTTTCAATTTCCTCTTGATAATTTATAAATAAATATTTTGATAAATCTAGGAGAGGAAAAATGCTAAAATGTTGTTTCTTGAATTCAGCTTATTGTATATGATGAATATTTAAATATTAGAAATTTGTGAATAAATCAAACTGTCAAAGTAATTTTTATTTTTATTTATTTATTCATTTTTAAAATAATTTTTATTTTCATTGAAATGTATTGTAATGGTAAATTTTTATAGTGCTCAAGATTGAACCCAGAAACAAAGATATGTAATGATATATTCAATATGTACTGCAAATTTTGATTCAAATAAATATGAAAGTTGAATGGTTAATAAAATTCAAATAAAAAAAAAGATTCAGTTCAAAAATATAATAATATTAACCAATGTGATGATGATGATTTATAATTTAAAAGCACAAGTACTCCCAAAAGTATTTTATTTGTTTTTCAGTTTCAATAAAAATGAAACCCAAAGGCACCAAACCTTCTAAAAAGAGAGTTTACTTTTAAAAAACCTTTAAAAGAATAATCATCATTAATTACAAATTATCACTACCATTCCTGCATGCCTCTGAGTGAATTGATTGATTTATATTAACTAGCATATGAGTATTAAAAGCATAATGTTTGGATTGAGTTACAAACACAAACTAAATGAATTAATAAAAATAAATAACTTAACAATTTATCAATATTGAATAAATAAAACTGTTGTGTACTATACAAAAATATTAAATATCATAATAAGAAAACATATTTTAAATTTAAGTTTAGGTTTAAATTTAAAGCCTTATAGTAGGTCTTACCATGTTAAATATTGAAAAGACACAAACCATAGTTTTCTGCAGGTATCAACCTTTTAATATATTTACAGTTGACTTTGTTAATTTCTCCAAATATGATAGAGGTATTTTCTATGGATACTAGAGAGTAAATACAGCACCACTACTGATGTTACAAAAAGTAAAGTAGCATTAGATCTTGGTTAGTTTATATGACATTGTTCATTTCTTCCTTTAGAGTATTATAGAGACATTGCACTGGCTGATTTTGCAAACTTCAGCATTAGTTTCTGGATCTGAATGTATTTTCAGAGAACTTGGGTTGGTGTAGGTTTTATCTTATGCCTAGCCACCATTGTAGAGATTTCTGCTAGATATAATCATCATATTGTCTATTATGACTGGAGTACTGAAAAATACTTTAAAAAATAGTCAGCAAAATACAGCTATCCAAATTACAGTGGAAAGCAGTTTTAGCTAGTAATTGTTTTTCTCCTTGATATAGATCACTGTAACATTGCTTCAAAAGTAGACTGGACTAAAATTAAAAGCAGTATGGAATCAGAATGCTTGTTTCAGACCTATTTATATCTATTTGATGTTGTTTACACAACATGTTTTGAAAAACATATACATCACAACTAGGGAAAATCTGATCTTTGTGTTATTACAATATATTTTTTGAAAATGATATTCATCATTGTTTTTTAAATATGTTGTGGAAAGAAATTTACAAGTAATATTATACTTTCATATATAAATAAATAAAAGAAAAACAGTTTTCTTTTCTTTCTCTCCTCCCTCTTTTTTATTTACATTATAAGATAACATAGGAAGAAAAAAAATAATTGTCAATCTTTAATTATAGCATGATATTTTAGTTATTTTTATTAAATCCAAAATTTTAATACTAGATTCAAATCTGTCATCAGATTTACTATAAAAATGGACAAGTTGTTTAATTAAAAAAGGCAGATTGAACAAGGTTTGAAATATTTTAATTCTTTCTAAACTATGCAATTTAAAATTCTTTCACTTATCACAAGCATTTTTCTTTCTTCCTTTACAACAACTTATCATTATTTCATACTTATTATAAAACAATTTTTTACAATACTTAATAATATGCGTAAATTAACCTTTCTTTCATTTTTTAAGGCATTCTAATTATTCATTACTTTATTTTAATGACAAGTATTTATTAAACAAAATTTTTTTCCTCTTCATGTGGCTTTGTAATATAAAAATATTCAAGGTGTTCTTAGATTTGCTATAGTTAATGCATATAGATTCTGTTATGTTATATTATTAAAATAAATGTTCATTTTTCATGAAAATATTTTTCACCTCATTCTTTGTGGCTCTTTAATGGAAAAAGATGAGAATTTAAAAAAATGATTTTTATATTAAAAACTTTGTTGACCTTTAGTCTATGTCATTGCTTCTTATTAATATTTTAACATTAATATTCCATCTGGATCTTACCTGCCTTTATTTACATAGTGTGTATGGTTTAATATCTGTGTCTAGAGACTCTGATAATCATATTGCAGACATTATTTAGTCATTAATTAGTTCATCCAATATACAATTTAAAAGATATATATTAAAAAGAATGTTTGTTGAAGGATTAATTTGAAATTTTAATTTTTGGTCAGAAACACCATAAAAAATCTAAACACTCTATTGAGGACTCAAATTTTAGAATAAATTGGACTATTTGTATATAATTCTAAAGACTCAATGGAAAATGTTAACTTTTAATAAACCAGATTGAGTAACAATGATGGTCTGATATATCTGATGACATCAAGTGGGTTAAAATCTGAACAGTACAGGATGTGTTGTGACTTATTTTATTTTGATTACTGCCATTTATATTTTGTAATAATAATGTTATTTCTAATATTTGATACCTTAATGATTATATAAATAACAGTAAAATAGTTTTTAAATAGATTATTGCAAGGCAAATGCCTTTTCAATAATTCATCATAGAGACTATATATCAGATTAAACAGCCTTTAATAAAACTATTGCAAGATAAAAGTCCTTCCAACAGTCTGACATAATGATTAGTGAACAAAAAGGAAATGCTCACTAAGATGCCAATTTCTGGGTACTGAAACTTTGAAGTTTCTCCATTCTTGTTTACTCTCTAGCTAAGGGTAGTTAATAACAAGTTTTCTTTTGCTTTCTAACTAAAAATAGTTAGATATCCATTTACTGACTAATAATGATAAAATTTTTACCTTAAGCCCTTTTAACAAAATATATACGTATTTGTAAGCAATAACAGTTTATTATTTATTTAGTTCATTAGCTTTCAAAAAAATTTAAACTATTTGAAGCGTAATTAAAATTTACAAAATTATTCTCAATTATTTATGCAAATTATAATTTTGTAAAAAAAACAAAAAAACAATTTTTTTCTTTTCAAAATATTAATTCCTGTTTATATATTTTTACTCTATAAGGAAATAAAAAAGAATTGTATTAGCTGTTGGCTATCTTTTATTTCAAATTATGAGGGCATTTTAGACTAAACAGATTATGTTGAGTTTTTTTAGATTTGTAAATTTATATAAATATTTTGTTGAAGAGTGATTTTGGAAAAAATACTGTACATCTTATTGATTTTTCTAAACTTTTAAACTTAATTTTTACAATTTTTTAATTAATAAATCAATCACTTAAAAGAAATAATTTTTAAATGACACAATTCCCAAAGAGGCCACTATAAAAAAAATTGTCAGAATAATATTTCCTGCTGATTATTCATATCCCAAGAAAAAAATTTCAAAAATCGTATTTAACCAGTAATATGAGTCTGGACATTCTTATATATATACGTAATTATATTCTATAATTTTGAACACATACCAGAAATTTGTTTAGATATTTATGTTTGAAATTAGCTTAAAACTGTATGATGTATATTTTAAGAATTTAAATATGAACTACAAAAAAATATATAACCAATAAATTAATACATTGCACAGGCTTAAACCTGCATTTATATATGTAATATAGACGGGATTCGAACTCAGACTTTCACACGACCCACTACTCTCAGTGCCATCTCATATTTCTGGCACACTTGATCACACACATGTTGAAAAGATAAATAATCACCAATATACGTATCTCATGCTAAACCAGCAATCATCAGTTGGTCCAGACTACCATCCTCACACACACACATATATATAAATGAAATGGAGGGCTGAAGAGTTGTGAGTTGAAATAGTTTGAAGCCTGTCCATTAAAGTATGAAGATTGGCTATCTTAATATAAAGCTGAGCACTGATTATATATATATGTGTGAGGATGGTAGTCTGGACCAACTGATGATTGCTGGTTTAGCATGAGATACGTATATTGGTGATTATTTATCTTTTCAACATGTGTGTGATCAGGTGGGCCAGCAATATGAGATGACACTGAGAGTAGTGGGTCGTATGAAAGTCTGAGTTCGATAACCAATAAATGTGAATTTATGTGATATAATTTCAAGGGCTAATTAATGTCACATTACTACTTGAATTTTGTATAATCTGTAACTTCATCTTTTTCGGAGGTGGGAAATAATTTCTTAATAATAAAATTCTGCATCAAAAATTGACATCAGATTTTTTTTTTAAGGATTATAAAAAGAAATTTTAAAAATGCATGCAATTTTGCATTTAAGTATTAACTAAAACAGTAATTCTCAACCTGTGGGGCATGCCTCTCTAGGGGATTGTGAAATTATAATAGGGCAGATATTAAGACATAAAAAATAGATAAAAAAATTTGAGAAAAATCCCAACTAATGATTGAAACCAAAATAAAAAAAGATACATTCTATTAATATAAAAATAAAAGGTCACCCTTAAAAATAAATAAATACATATACGTAACACAAAAAGTAATTTGATATGAATATTAGTCCTCAAAAAAAAAAATTATAGGAAAGAAAACACGATTAAAGCTATGCGAAAAGTTGGGTCCCGAACATTAAAAGGTTGGGATTCGTTGACTTAAAAATCTCTTTTATAAAAGAATTGAATAATAATAAGTTTAATTTTTTATTTATTATCAAAAAGATAAATTATTAATTTTTTAAAATGCAACTTATATTGATTAAGTAACACACATACACACAAACAACTTTGCATTTGAGATATATATTATAAACGTGGAAGAATTAACTTCTAATAGACGCAACAATAGAATTATGAAGTCCTTTACTATAATTCTGTAGTAAATATTTTATTACAAAATATAATGGATTTTGAGATTAATTCTCCAAGAGGAAAAAAATTAAAAAAAAGTTCTTCATCACAACATCCTATTATAATATTTGGAAATTAAGAATTAGATTGTTTTTTCTTTCAAATTTTTTGCCACCCATATATTTATTTCCCGCCAATCGCATAGATTAACAATCTTTATAAATTGGAAATGTTTTAGTAATTTTAAAATGAGCAAAGTATTAGTAAAAAAATCAATAACATTAAGATTTGAATTGAATACAAATAATTTTTTAGTTCTTGAATTTGCTTGAGATTAAATGATGTTCAAACATTGAGTGAAGAGCAGATAACACAAATAGTTCTGTTTTGTGAATTGAAGTGTCTTTTTTTTATTTTATCTATTTAGTTGCTTTTTACATTTAATTGCATAGGTCAAGATTTTAATAATTATCAAACACTTTGATTCCGAAAAATGAGTTTTTTTGTTCTAACTTTCAACGATTGCCAAAGGTATGCGCATAAACATCAGAGCAACTATTAATAAGTGGATTTATTCTAGTCTTGACTCCTTTATTCAACATTTTGAATGCTGTTTAAGTCATAATATGAGGGAAAGTGATTTACTTCCTTTGTTTATGTATACATTGAGTTATGTTTAATTTAAAACTTTCAATGATTAATGAATTGGTTGCCAAAAAAAAAAAGCATTTAAAAATGGTAGGCACTTAAAACATAAAATAAAAACATCAAATTTAATCATTTTTAACTAGGATCAATTCATTTGATTTGGTTTAATGGCAAAGTGGTACAATTTGGAAATCAAGATTCTTGCATCACAATCCATCTCTGTCACTCCCAATGCTCCACCTTTTATAAACTCCCAAGTAATAAAACAAATCATTCAATTATTTGTTTATTTTTAAGTCCATTTTACATGAAAATCGATTCAACTTTAATTGAGTTTTTTCAATCTATACCTTCTCTTCTCAACAACATTCCAACAAACGTTTTTTGTCTCTCATCATTCTCTTTATAAGTCTTACAATTTTTTTTGGAATACACTTTAAGATTTCAGTTCCCTATCTACTATAATTAACCTCTAATTACAGGATCAGTTCATTTCCATTTCAGTATTTCAACTTTTTTAATGATGTCAGTGATATCTATTATTTCGTTTTAGCCATACATTTTACTTTCATTTCCTTATTATTACTTCTAACATAAAGCTCTCTATACTTTATCATGTAGGATAAAATATTTATTTTGCTCTTCTGTAAAAAATTGCATTTCTGATTCATAAGCAAGTACTAGTAAGCATTATTTATTTAAAAAATCGTTTCCAAGCATATAGTCTCCCATTTTTTTTTTGATAGTAAAATAGAATTGGTTAATTATTCTCCCATATCAGAATAAATCATTTTTAATTGGAAGTAGTGTGATTGATCGACTTTGCAGATGATGTAGTTGTTTTTGCAAATAATGCTTCAGAGCTTCAGGAAATGTTGCAAGAGTTATCAAATGAAAGTAAAAAAAAATAGGACTAAAGGTAAATGTTAAAAAGTCTAAAGTAATGTTCAATGGATTTTCTTAAAAGATGAAAATAAAGATTGATCATGATGAGTTAGAAGAAGTTAATAACTACAAATACCTTGGTGAGATTATTGCTATAGATGGAAACATTATGGATGAAATTAATCATAGAATTAAACTTGGTTGGGATGTTTTTGATAGAAATAACTTGATATTAAAAAGAAATATGCCTATCTGTTTGAAAAAGAAAGTTTTTAATAAATGTGTTTTACCAGTTTTTACTTATGTATCTGAGACTTGTATGCTTAATAAAAGAGCAATACAGAGATTTCAGACCACTCAAAGAAGTATAGAGAAATGCATGTTAGGAATAACAAGAAGAGATCAAAAGTGCAATATATGAGTAAGAGAACAAAAGGATGTTACTGAAATCATTGAAAGAATTAAAAGACTGAAATGGAGTTGGACTGGACATATTTCTATAAGAGATGATAATAGATGGATAATTAAAATCTTAAACAGTATTCCAAGAGATTGTAAAAGACCCATAAAAAGACCACATGTGAGATGGATGAATGAAATAAGAAAGTCTGCAGGGGTGATGTGGAGAAGAGAGGCTAGAGATAAAAGATAGATTGAATGTGCAACCAATTGATAATGGCTGACAATGATGATGATGAGTGTGATTGATTTCTATAGGTTAGAATCAGACTCTAAATGTACCCAACATTTTAGCCATAAATATGAACTCATCGCAAGAATAATATTAAGTTATTATGTAAAGTGTTCTGACATGTTTAGTACTGATGGAAGCTTGTATTAGTTATTATCAGAAAGAATAATCAACATATCAGCTAAAGAAAATATAAATATTTAAAATGGAAACTTTGACGACATCTTTTGCCATAACAGCAATCTGACATTCTTCTAAAACATAGGGATCTAAAGAACTCAATTTTTGACTTGCTCAAAAAAGTATGTTTATAAATAAAGACAGAAAAATAGCATTATTTACTATAAAGATATTATAATAAATAAAGTTATTAAATAATTAAAATCAAGTTTAAAAAATTGAAGAGGAAATGCAGACACGGATAATAAAGATAATAAGAATAAAATAAAATCAGCAAGTTAAAAATACTATGTGGATTTGTAAAAGTTAAATTTCTGCATAGGCAAAGTATTTGAAAGAAGTTAATATATAATTGATTATATCTCTTTAAAATCGGAATGATTATTAAAAAAATAACTTTTGCTGAAGTTAATGAAGATGATTAATTTGCCATCAAAATAAATAGTAATTAGCATCGAAATGCATATAAAAATAAGATATTCTTATAGAGAAAATATAGAAATGTAAAGCTTACGTTTGAATCTATTAAACTTTGTTAAAATTATCTAATTACTATGCAATGTTTAACTGAGATGCGGTACAATTGTTTCCTACTGAATTCCAGAAAATGAGTCTGGAAATAATAGATTTTTTTATTTACTTTTTTTTTTTTTTAAATGTTCAATCCACTTCACAATTATGAACGTGAAATATTTTTTTGGCATTCGTCTATTACTGTCCTAAATTTAAAAAAAAAAAAGGAAAATAAATTATCAAGAACATTACAGCCATTCTTAAATAAGAATTGCGTTTTAATTCCACACACACACAACTCACGTACACAAGCACACAAAACATGGGCAGTACATAACTAAAGATAAGCTCTGCAATGATTGCTTAAACTAATTTATAAACAATAACTTTATCAGACATATATCGTACTGAAGATGATCAGAAGTTGATAAGCAGATTTGTATCCCATAAATATATCAGTTTAAAAAAAAAGAAAAACTGAGTTTTAAATAATAATAAATATTAAAATGTAAATGCATGATAAACATAAATATGTAATATATTAATGTATAAAACATCGAAGATAGCACATGTATGCAACAAGTCTATAAAGAAGACATTTGTGATTGAATGCAATAGTGTAAATATTAAAAATTATTTTTTAATGATATATTAAATTAAACAATTGTGTTAATTTACATTATTTGTACAATTTAATAGATTTGTAGAAAAAAATATAAACTTTTTATCAGAAATACTGTGTAGTTTTATGCAGTTAAAAGACTTAATGAAGTGCATTTATTTTAAAGAGGTTTATTTACAGATTGCAGTTCAAAAGTAGTGAATTTAAAAAATATGTCATTTTACAATTTCTTTTAAAAAATAATAACGATTATGTAATTCTCTCTCTATTATTATGCATATTCAATTCACGCATATACTGATACTACATTTCCCGGGCACTTCATTGCTCTGCTTACGTTAACCAAATGCACAAAGCCTGATATTATTTTGAATTTTTAACTGATATTTTTATATATATTTTAAAATGGGAATTTATTAGTCTATTAGATATGCAAGACAAATACACTATATTTTCATGGTTATTAAGTATTGCTATGTTTAAACCTACATCAATATCTGGCTGAGCTTGTGGCTGCGAGGGTTTGTTCGTTTGCTCGTAATTGAGAGTTTTTGGATTTTTTAGGGGTGGAATATTCAGGTTTTAGGCAACTAATAAACTGCCCAAGTGCCTTTAATTATTCCCATAGGGGCTACTATTCAGTCTCTTATCTTAATTTTCTCTATGATCTTGCAGAATGCAGAGTTTAAATGATAGTTATTATTTTGAAGATTGATTGATATCATAATGACATAATATTAGTTTTCCAAGGTGATTGCTGATCTACATAGAGTGATGCATAATTTAAAATAGCATATTTAACATCATCCATCATGTTACAGTACCTGATAACTTATGAAAACTCAAAGCCCTAATGCATGAGGTTCTTAACTATTGTTAATAGTCAAATGCAAAAATTAGCGATGATTTGCAAAGATCCGCACTGCTATTAAAATGACATTGTGAGAGACTCTGTAAGAGATTTGATGTAGAATGTATGAGTGAAATCAGAGCAACACTTGAAATCAAATGTTCAAATATGTTGAGCAAATAATTTATTAATTTATTAAATAAAATATATGGCTTACAATACAATCACTGAGCCACAATGTATAACATTATTGCTAATAAATTGAATGAGATATCCAATTTGGGTAACGATCCTCACAGTGTCCTCCTCCCAGTCCCAATCTGCATAGGGACTAGAATTTAGGCCCCCAGAGACCCTCCCCACAACCAGACACTCTTTCTCAGTTAGCAAAGCTAAATTTTCCTTCAAACTTGAATTTTCCAATAGACTTCTTCAAAAACTTACTTGTTAAATTTAGTGCTAATTTTGGTGTTGACCATTTTAAATATAATGACATTTTGAGAGACAATTTAAAAAGTCTGATACAGGATGTATGGGTGAAAGCTAGAGGAAACACTTGAATATGATATTCAAATTCTGTCAAAAACTAATCACCATTAGGCAAAGTATTCCTTAAATTAGGTAAAATTTCTGGTTTATAATGCAAGTAATTAAACTGCCATGAATAACATTATTCTTGCTAAAAATGAATAAGATACCCAATTTTTATTAACAATCCCTGCAGTTCCTTCTACCAGCTCTGGCCAATAAAAGAATAGGATTTAGGCCCCCAGAGATCCTCCCAACAATCAGATAATCTGGAAAAGTTGAGTTAAATCAAAATATCTCTTGAAAATTAAATTTTTCCATAGAATGCTCTAGAAACTTGAATGGCTGCCATTTGTTTCTAACAGTGTTTTAAAGAAAGTTGTTATTATTCTTAGTTGTTATCAGTTGGTGCCATAATTCTTGGGTGAAAAGAGACCTAAGAGATAACTCTTGTCAATTGGAATCAGTTCAGGGAAATATCATTCCCCAACCTATAACTAAGGTAACTAAAATGGAGAGCCAGTAACAGTGTGAACTGGAGTCCTTGGCTCCCTCTAGTGGACTAATGATATTTTTAATTGATGAAATTAAAACATAAAACAATTTTAATCAAAGGTTATTGTTTATATTAATATATATAGATATATTTTATTGATAATCTTAGAATAACATTTTCATTCTTTATCTTAATGACATTGTACCTCATCTTTTTAAAAAGACCTCTTATCCCAAGACAATTTATGAATCTCTTTTATTTCAAATTTCAAGTAATGACGTTTGCTATTTTTTTTGGCAATTGCAAAACAATTGAATTGATTGGATTTATCTTCTGAGGCAGGAAGTTGTAACTATTGTTTTTAAGTTCAATTTGCCATTTTGTTCTTTTATTCTTTATTTACCAATTACATTCTCCAAGATGATATTATAATAACTTATTTTAACATTTAGATCTTTTATGATTACCTTATTATCCCTGTTCTTGCTTCTTTGTGTCCTACTTGCAATTTATTATAATCAAATGTAGCTTTAATTTTAGTTTATATCATTTATCATAAAATGTAAGATTTCTCCCTAAGTTAACAACCAAAATAACTAAATAAATAATTTATTTAATAGTTCTACTCAGATATTCTAAGCAAATTTTTTAAAAATTTATGTTACTCAGGTGAGAAACAAACCTGGAACTCTAGCTCATAGTCAACATTTTATTATTTCTTTAACTGTACAGGAATATAAACAAACTAATAATCTTTTCACTAAAATATAAAGCAAAACTGCAATAAAAAGAGATAATTATTCTCAAAATTAAAAATCACATAATATTAACAATGATGTCATATGATCTTTGAATAGCATAAAGAAGTAAAAGTTGATAGTTAGATTTTTAAGTGCAATAATTCCAGATTTGAATCTAGTCTTTGCTTATGAAGTTAAAATCCAAAAGGATGTAATATTATAGCATTTTTCCATCTAGTATACACTGATTATTCCAGACTTGCAGAAGATGGATATAGAGTATATTGAAAAGAATTGCTTTTTGATTAAGTAAAAATACTGCAAAAGATTATATATTAGTTTCCAAAATCCCATCTGTTATGTTTTTAACTGAGATAAACAGAAAAGGGAAAAATTATAAGCAAATGCAAAATATTTCCTCATTCAGTTAAAAAATATCCTGAAAAAATCTGAAATTTTGACAAATAAATGCAATGACATTATTCAGCAGCATTAAAATAAAGTTAAATTCAGTTGTTATAAAAACAAATAATTATTGGATAAAATCCTTAATTTTTCTGTATGACCCATTTACATTTATTCTTGCCTAATTGAAAATCAGGTCATTCAGAATAGTTTATTTTTATTTGAGTGGTACTAAGTCTAAAAAGGAAAAAGAAGTTTGCATGCACAAATATATCCCTTTTCTCTTGGAGAACTGTTACAAAGCTGACATCTCTGAATTATAAAAACTGTTCTAATTTGACAATAATATAAAATGCTACTAATTTTTTTGCACACAAATAAAACAAAGCTATTTACAAAAAAAGATGCCCACAGTTTCTATCTATGGAAGATATAGTCCAATAACAATGCACAGGACCCTGTAAAATCTCCTTCTTAAATAATATATAGTTTTTTAAGTTGATAATTTTTTAGAGTAAGAAATACTTTATGGTAACACCCAAAAATGGGATATTGAAACAAAAGTCAGACAGTGTTAAAGTTTGGAATTCCCAATTTATTATAACAAAGTCTATTTAAAAATCATTTTGAAAAATGTTATAGTGTGTGAATTTTAGCTGGTCAAAATCATATAGGTAAAATTTTTTAAAATTAAAAATTGGACTATTTTTTTGAGCCTGGAACCATGCTATCTAGAGATTTCTTTGAAATAAAAACCACTGGTTACAATAACCAATCCATAAAATCTGTTCCCAATTAAACAATATATCTAAAAGTTCTAAAAGATAGGCATTGGTAAAGCTAATTACAGATAATAAAATGAATGGTTGAGTATTTTCAAAAAGTTTTGTCTTCTCATAATCAACTCACTGGAAATGATTATGAGAAGGCAAAGCTTCTCAAAAGTGCTCAGCCATTAATTTTATTTTCTGAAATTAGTTATAACATGTCTGTTATATGGCACACAATAATATAGTGTGTGTGTGGACATATATATAAAATTGAAAGAAAAAGAAATAAACACACAAAAATGAAATATATATATATAGACATCAATATGTGCTTGCAATTCAACACACACACACATATGTAAAATTTTAATCATTTACAGTATTTTTTATACAACCAAAAAGATTAATCATGTATTTATTATTTTATGATTTAAATATAGTCATCAAATGTACTGCATTACGTGTGTGTGTATATAGCAAATGCATGTCAAATAGAACATATATGTAAAATTTTAATTATTTTTAAAATTTTGTCAAAAGTCAAGTGAAATCTATTCATTGTATATTATAAAATGTGTGTGTGAATATATATATGTATGAATTTATATAAACTCATTAAGAGGCATTGTAAATCAATGTAATAACTTGAATATTGTAAATCACATGTATGTAACTCACAATTAAATAATTTTTTAAATTGCATGTTAATCAAAATCAGAAGGCTTGATTTATTTATGTATAGCCATATTCTAAAGACCTTAATATCATTTTTTATATTGCTATTAATAAATTTGAATTCAGTTGTTAAAATTGTATTGCATCATTATCTCTTGGTCACCATAATAATTATAAAACTTGTTCTCTGAGCTAAATTTGAGTATAATGGCTGAATATATGAATGGGAATGTTATTTAGTGCTTAAGGAGCATTCCAGTATGACATTGTCTTGATTTGGTGCAAGGACCATATTCTTTAAAGCCCCTGCACTATATTTTATTTTATTTTAGTCTTAGAAATGAAATTTGTAGTTGGTCAATACATTAATAGTACTAAGTGGCCAGAGCATTGATGATGATCATCATGTTTTAATATCCCAGCATTATTGTTTTTGATTTTTATGATTATGTATTCTGATGAATGAGCACTTAAGTGGTACACCCATAGTATGGTTTAAATAATTTCCTAAGCTGGCAAGAGATAAATAGTTAGCCTGGTCTACAGAAAACCCAATTCCAATTCAGTCACCAGATTGACTGTTGATTTATTTTATTATTAATCACCTCATAATGATGAGTGTTACTTATACTTATTTTTACTTATTGATAATGCTGTTGAATTTGTATAATTATACTTTTAGTTGCTCTAAGAAGTTAACTGATGTAACTGACTGATCTCTCAGAGATCTTTTGATCTTGTGCTCTTTTTAATATATAAAATTGCTTATATATATTTTTGAATCTTAAACATTACTTTAATATCTCTTTAATATTACTTTATTTTACTTAAATATTTTACTAATATCTTACTTTAACATCTATTACTTTAAGATTTAATTTAAAAATTTTTATTATTTGAAATACTTTTCCACCACCAAACATTTTTCCACCCCGATTCCCTCATCCCATTACTATATATATATATATATATATATATATATATATATATATATATATATATATATATATAAAAAAAAATACCATTGCTTCTGGCAAAATCTGACCTAAAGACCTTCTTGCTAACTATTGATAAATGTAATAATCTATAATCAAATTATGTAAATGATAACTATTAAAGACAAGTTACGATTATCACTAGCTCAAGATACATTTCTAACATATATATCTAACCAAAATTAATATTTCATAATAATTAAATATAATAAACTAACCAAGTTAAAATATAAAAATAATAACAATAATAAATAATCTGGGGTCAAATCAAATTATCAGCTCATCCATTATATTAATAATCTAAGTTACAACTAGCTCATTAATTACAATCAACAAATGGTTCTATTAAAATGGTAATAAAATTATGAAAACTCTTAACATGAGACATCCAGCAAGGTACAGTGGTTTAAAACTGAAGCTGCATCCTGAAAGATACACACTCAATGGCAGAAGAATATTAGCCCTGCTTAACTGATATAACAAAACTACCTTGCAATACTCTAATGTCTTAAAATGCACATAGAATAATCCTACCTTAATAACTTATGAAAATTTATTATGGAAATGATAAATTAATTACTATTCTTTCACAAAATAATATTAAAATATAACATTAACTAAATTTTTATCCATTATTATTTCATATGATTCTATAATTATTCAATATCTCAGGTTCATCTTCTAACAATAATAAACAAAGTAATACCATATAGTTAAATATAATGAGGGATTTTACATATATTTAACTACCCTCACAAAACAACAACAAACAATTAGAATATTTTAAAGATTTTTAAAATCATACATCTATTTGATTATTAATACTTTTTATAAATAAAAAATAAAATAATAAAATCTTACAAAATATCATATAATTTTTTATTTCTTATGTGGGATTTGTAGAATATATCATATTCTTAATACAATTTCAATATTATAATATTTAAAATTGTCATTGGATAATTTTCATAGTCACCAATAATTATATCTTCTATAATCATAACAATTATAATAATATATATTTTTATTAATGATGTGCAAATAAATAATATTCCAAATAATCACTTTTGCAAAATCATGTGTACTGATATGAAGAATCAAAGAAAAACACACTCAGACAAATCAAACTTCCAAGACAATATTAATTTTAAAACATTAAATTTTATTATAATTTAACAATACTATGCCCATAACACTATAATTTTATAAACATAAAAAATATTTACAATATAAAATAACATAAAAAATTAATTAAAATTAAAATATTTACATAAGAAAAACACATAAAATAACAAACATAAAATAGCCTCCATTCCAACTATTTACTATGGAAAATAAAATATCTGCTACATTATAATAGTAATCTGTTATTTTTATCATTAGGATAACAACATTTTATTGTCACTAGGATAATAAGACGATGACAATAAATAAATATGATTTATTAATTTAATACTATGATTCATGTTATTTTAAAATTATAATTAGGTAATGCTTATTACTACAAAATTTAAATGAAAGTAAACCCTTATCTAAAACTTACTGTATACTATAATATTAAAAATTATTTTTTAGGCACTTCTTTTACAATCCTGTAAAGCATTTCTCTTTACCTTTCTGATATGTTCTAGTATTTCAAATGTGAAATTTAAATAAAGAAAAATATAGTTATTACATCACTTCATAAAATTAATTACTTATAAACCATTTAAAAATATAATTCTATAATTTTTCTCTGTTTTATGAGTTCACTCTTCTTATAGTAAATTTAAATTATATTAAACAATTATATTGCTTGAAATTCTTTATTCATTTATTTTCATAATTTATATCCATCATAGCATAGAGATATCATGGTTTATCACTCTTTCTTATAATCCAACAAAAATATGCATTAATATTTGAGTTTAATGACCTCTAATATTCAAACATTTATAGGAATACCAAATATTTCCTTCTCCATTTTTACTATAAAAATTAAATAATTCGACATCATTTGTGATATAATTTTTTTATTCTCTTGCATTCAAAAAATTTTCAACTTTCAACGGTCTAGTTATTATTCTAATCATCTTTAAAAAACTATCATTTGCTATGTAATACCAGTGGTGATTTATAATGATTATAGTAAAGGATATGAATATAAAAATAACTCAAATGAGTATGAGAAACACATAATCATGGTTACAGTGCTTAAGATCATATATTTATTATGTATCTTAAATTTCAATCATGTCTTCTACATGAGCTCTTATTGAATCATGAAAAGAACACAACTGTCCATGGAATAACTATAAAATCCTTTGTTACCTGTATTTTAAATTCTCAGCTTATAACAATATGACTCACATATAATATTTTTCTTAATATCTTTAGCACCTAGGATTTCATTTAATAATTACTTTCCCCAACCATCATCCTTTATTTTCCACATGTTGAATAATTCTGATAACATTGCAAAGAAATACTAGCCACACTACAAAAATAATCCCCAAACCACCTTTCTATAACAAATATTTAATATTCACTTCAAGATGGTTCAAATTATTTTATGCACAAATGATTTTGATAAAATATTCATCAGTATCATACATCTATTTATTTATATTATAATATTATATAATTTAGAGATCAATATTTTTATATTACCATATTTAAATAGATACCATTAATGATATTAACAACTCAATCATATTTTAAAAATATATGCATATTCAAGCATTTATAAGAAAAAATATTTAAAATTATCTTTAGATAACTAACAAGGCATTCTCTTACATTTACCTTTCATTCATAAAATAATTGATACATTTATAATCATATAAATATGATTTATTTAGCTTTAACATTCTAGCAATATGATGATAAAATAAAATATCAATGAAAAATATCATTTTAAAATATTATTAAAATTTAATATAAAATTCATAACATGTAACTTATAATTCTAACAATTATTAGAATTATATACAGCAATCCACTTCTTTTCTTGATAATTCAATATCAAATAAGATATAAGTATTTTATTTATCTTTCAGACAATTATTTCTATTACCTATCTTTTTCTTTATTTATTTATTGAAATAAATTGTCTTTATTTTAAACTAAAAATATTTTTCTAACAAAGATATCAATTAAATATTATTGAAGATAATGATCTTAAAAGTATTAACACTAAAACTAAGAAAATAAGAAAAAAATTCAAAGTTACTAAAGTCTCTATCTGCTTTCATTCATCTAGCATCTTGCTTCTTCCCCCATTGCTAAGATACTAGAAAAAGTTTGAATAAAAACTTTTCTCCTCCCCTGGCACCTTAAAATAAAGCTCATAAATCACAAAGTTGAATCTTGAAAAATTTAAGTGAAATATTGTTCATCCATATTAAATAAATATACCATTGAGTCCATTTTCTCAATATTTATCAAGATAACCAATATTTCAGTACAAAAACATTTAGGAATCCATTTTCATATTATATCTTTTATGTGCATATATTTTTATCATGCTGGTCCAGATTTTTTATATTAAAATATAACAATATTAATATTTTTCATCAGAAAGCATTTGTAAAATATTTTATAACAAAATTATTTATCGGTTATTTTTTTTTTCAGCAGACAATTTTCATTCTTATTTTCTTGTAAATGAAATGTATATACTCACATTTATTAGAGATAAATACTTTTTTAAAAATTCAAGATTTTTTTTCTTTTCCAAATGTGCACATCTTAGTCAATAATATTTTATTAAATTATACAACTTCTCCACCCAGGCAATATTATATAACACAATGACATCTTTTAAATCATATCACAATCCATGTCATTCTTTAGTAAAACAAATTTTTTAAATGTATAATCCACTTCTCCTTCTTTAACTAGTAAAAACTTTTAAGATGTATTCTTCATCCATCATTCTTGCAATAGGTAAATCTTTTGCTAAAAGTATAAAATTAAAAAAACATCTTCTCTCACCCTTTCTTAGATAATATCAATTTAAACTGTTTTTTAAGATAAACTTTGTCTTGCATTAGTGGTCGAGAGGTTAGCGCGACTGCCTGGCAGCTGCCCGGGTTGCGGGTTCACGTCCCGGCCGATGTTATGACACTTAAGAAAAAAAAAAACTTGTAATAAACTATTTTCATCTGCATTCATAAATAAAAATATACTCACATTTGTTATAATATTCTTTCATGCGTATTTAATTAAATTGCATAACACCATTTATTATTATTTTTCTTCTTTTTTTTTATAGAATTTATAAAACTGTTTTAATAACTTTTAGCAAATATCCTTTTCATACTTATAAGGTTAAAATTTCTTAACAAATTATAGTTATTAGAGATTATCGTAGTTACTAAAGATAAATGTTCTCTCATTCCAAACATACTAAACATATTAAATTGAAAATTCTTACACATCCCCACATCTCCTCTGATTGTATGGTTTAACTTCTCACAGCTTTTAATATACATTTTACCAACACTCTAATGACCACTATCGTTTTCCATAGAATTATCATAGTTTTTCATCAAGTTTTGAATGAAATCTTGCTGATATAAAATAATTAAATCTTGAAATTTTGCTTCAATGAACCAGAATTTTGATCTCGAAATCAGTTGCTGATTGGTAATCTTGAGAGACTCTTTGTTTATCTTATTTTCCCCATGTATTATTTTATGTTCATTCCAGTATATTTGTGAAATAATTGGATTTTCATTGAGATCGACCACTTTCTGAATATTGTCAATTAATGAATTCCACCATTTATTATTAGTGGGTGGCAGTCTATCCATTGGTGTTACAACTTTTTGATATGAAATAGTCAAGTATTTATTTTAAAGCCAGAACAGTAGGTTATAGTTTCTCTGGAATATGATGGTTTTGATGCAATGGAGTAAATTTAAGAACGTCATGGAGAAAATTATGAAAAGGGATTGACTAATTGCTCCAAGCTATATAACAAAAACAACATGGGAGAAGGTTGGATGTACTTTGCTTCAAATAGATATGTAATTGATGTCATTTTTGTATTTGTAGCATTCAATATAGCAATAGAATAAATAAATAAAAAAACTGTCTAGTATGACTAATATAAAATGAGTCATTGTTGGATTTTGTGAGTTACAAGAAAAAGATGATGAGATAATTTAAAAATCGGAAATGTACTTTACTACAAAGGCACAAATATTGAAAACACAAATAGAATGATATTCATTATAAATTAAAAGAGGAAGAACAATATTGTTAAGATTGATGGTGATGGGAAAAAAGGCTAAACTACTTTTAGCTTATATAGAGCTGTTATTTTATCTAATTATAAATTAGGTTGTATGAAGGTGAAACTTATAATGCCCTATTGTCAATAGAAAACACTACTTTGTAAAATTTTAAAATACAATGGCAAGATCATAAAACCAATTAATTCAACTTGCTGAATGTGATACTGTAGAGTCCATTATTTTAAACACCACATTTGTTGAATTAGTCATTAAAATGAATGAACAATGCAAGATTTTGTAAAAGGGAGTCTTATGATGAACTTGAGCATGGTTTTTGTGAAAGAAGTACTTCCTGTCCATGCTATAAACATTATCTCAAAGACATTTTAAAAAAGTGCAAGGACAATTATTTCCATTAAAAGGATATGGCAGATAATATAACATATAGGAGAGTTACAATTAGACATGATGTTGAAGTATTACAGAAAGACAAGTTTTCCATTGAAGAAATAAAAAAAAAAACATTTTGCCTAAACTTGAGAATGAACCAGCATGTTTTATAGTTGTATTTATGGTTAGCAGATTGGTTTGTATAGTTATTACAAAATTCATTTCTATAGTTTTTCTCCATCCTTTCTTACTTTTCCTTCTTTGGAGGGGGGGGGTTAGAATAGCCATGCTTGTTTACAAGTGGCTGCTTATTATTGTTGGTCATTAGTGTTAGAGACTTTAATGTGTATGACTCTTATATAAAAAAAATAAGATCATCAAAAACATCCATATAATGGGTTATGCATTGAAATTATTTAGAAAAAAATAAATTTAAATAAATGCAATTACATAAAAAAGTGGTTATAATAAACTAATGTAACAGCCATAAATATTCTGCATAGTTTAGTGCAGTATGAGATCCTCAAAGCGATTCCAATTATGATACTTCCAGCATTCGAACATCAATTATAGTTGAGACATTTCCAGTATTCAAACTTTTTATGAACTCTTGAACAATTAAATATATAGGTGCTACAAAGACATATAACTAGACAATGTGTACTATAATAAAAGCAATAACATGTGACCATTGTTAGCAGTTATTTGCTTTTGATATTCACTTAATGCAATTTAGCATCTCGATTTTTAGTCTCACAATGAACTTCACTGACCATTTTATTAAAATGTATATAATTATAGGAGATTTGAACGCAGCCTTTTATTTTCCCTTCAGCTATTCACTCTATCTCAGACAATCGATACACAAGACCATCCACATGTGAAAAAAATAAATTATCTCCAATATTCGTATTTCATGCCGAATTAGCACTCATTAGTTGGTTCAATTTATTATCTCTTTCACACACACATATATAATCAGTGCTCGGGTTATATTAAGATAGCAAATGCTCAAACTTTATTAATGAACAGGCTTCAATCTACTCCACCCTACAACTCTTCCGCCATCCATACCATTGAAAATCTGATTGATGGAATGCCCAAATCTCTTGTCGATGGGCATTCCATCAATCAGATTTTCAATAGTATGGATGGCTGAAGAATTGTAGGGTGGAGTAGATTGAAGCCTGTCTATTAAAGTTTGAAGATTTGCTATCTTAATGTAATCCGAATGCTAATTATATATATACGTGTGGGACATGATAATCTGAACCAACTGATGCGAAATACATATATTAGAAATCATTTATCTTTTTCACATGTGGGCAGCCATGAACATCGGTTGTATGAAATAGAATGGATAGTTGAAGGTAGCTTAAAAATCTGTGTTCAAATCTCCGATAATTACATCTAAACTCCAAGTATATAAATTATATTTATATTCAAATATTAATCTGTATATAATGATGAAAATGAAAATATAAAATTTTTGATTTTTTATTAGGCAGTATTTTTTTTTTTTCGGCAATAAATAATAATAAAAATTAAAAAATAAAATTATATTTAAGTTGATATATATTATAGCCAAAATCTCGATCCGTACTTAGACCTATAGTATAATAATTAGCAACCTATGATAATTTTGTTTGCTTGAGGCAATGTTTTAAAGAATTGTCTTTAGGGTAGGTCGAGCTAATTAGCTTTTAAATGAATCTTCAGGCTTGCTAGAATAGCCATTTACATAACTGGCTACTCTGTTGCGTTGGTTAAAAATTTACTTATTTTTTCCTTGAATAATTTTTTAATCTAATTAGCAATATTATAATGAGATCATAATAAAGATCCAGCTGGTTTTAAAGAGGTAATTGATATATAGGTCATTAAATGTGCAAATTAATAAAAAATGATTTTTCTCTTTTATTGCAACTTATATATATATAATATGAGTGTGTTGTCCAAATATTTCTGTATGTCAGATTTATTTTATTACCTTTGTATTGGTTTGCTTTCAAGCAAAAAATCGAGTATAAGCACACATATATATGATCACACGCTCATATATATATAACTATTTGATAAAACTGGTAATCTAACTAATTACTAGGAACATTTGCGGGAAACCTCGTAGATTAAGTTTGCTATAATTTAAATTTTTTAACTTGCTACTAGAACAAAATACTAATTTACTAATGTGCGTTTTTTTATTTTTACAAATGCCCTTTTTTTAAATATCTGATTGGTTAGCTGTTTATTTATTTTTCTTAGTACTGTATAATTTAATTTCTGTGTTACGAAAAATCTTATAATCGGATTATTTTGTTTATTGAAATAGTTTTTAATTATTATTAATTCAATTTTCTATTTTTTTTTTTGCTTATGAATAAAGATTATAATATTTTGTATTTTTCCAGAATATTGTACTAATTATTTTTATTACTCTCTTTTTATATATATTCTATGTTTTTTTTTTTTTTGTTTTCTTTAAATACAATTGGGTTCTTCTTTTAATCCTCTTATTATTTGTTATCATACCATTTACAACTTTCTTAAATACTTTATCAATACCATTTATTTATATCAAAACTAACTGTTTCTACTGTACTGCAGCCATCATCAAAGCTCTTTACAATGCAGGACAGTTGAAACTGTTAGTTTTGATATAAATAAATAGTATTGATAAAGTGTTTAAGAAAGTTGTAAATAGTATGATATATTAAACTAGAAATCAATATATAGGAAAAGGAAGAAGAAGAATAAAATTGTTATTTGTTACAAAGATTTTGAAGATTTTGTTTCATGTCGTTTTTGAATATTATTTAAACATGCTCAATTTTTTATTTAAACAACAGAGAAAAAGCTGTAGTCTGTAGTAACCTTATGCAATAACAGATTGAAACATAATCCTACCCCAAAATTACTTAGAAATAAATTTGGAGCATAGTCTAACTGATTATCTTCAATTATGGTTTAAATCTAGAATAATTTTTAGTAGTAACCTCCTTGCAAAGCTGTCTGGCACTACTTGCTGCTTGGGATAATAATGCAAATTCTACAGAAAGGCAGATATTTTATAGAATACCTCCATAGCATTGGCATATTTACTAGTGAATATTATATTTTTCTTTGGAGAAAAAGTGCCAGCAGCAACATTCAATTTCTGGATATTAACTTAGTGATTGCTATAAGAAATATTATTGGTACAGTCAAGAGTAATCCTTCACATGATGTAAGAAAAGAAGTTGCCATACAGAAATATAGATAAGAAGATATTAAATAGATTAAGTACATAGTTGTACTGAAATTCAAGGTATAGTTTTGCTACCCAAGAATCATATTAAATAAGTCTCTCTATTTAGATGTTCAATCAAGAATTTACAACTGAAAAAATATGGCATAAAAATGAACTACTTATGAGGTTTCAGACAAATTTCTTTCTCCAGATCCAAAAGCACTTAACTAAATTTGATTTTCCTATATGTTAATGAAATCTCATCAACATGTATAGAATAATCTTATAGATCATTGGACTCATCTGCTTTATTAGTAAAATTTAATAGTCACTAATCCATGCAAATGTATATATACAGAACATAGATCATATAGCTAAGGACTATCAAATCTATTGCACCAGTGCTAGAATTGAAGGATATTAATAAAGTTACTACTGATTCTAACTTCTATTGTTGGAACTTCTGCAGGTTCCTTAATAATATTTCATCAATAGTTAATCTGCCTAAAAAATATCCATATGCTAAATAAAAAAAATTATTTAAGATACTTTCAATTATTAATTCTTCTGCTATGGAGACTGTATTTGTTATTTATTTTGTACAATTTTAATTTCCTTCATGATTATAATTTCCACTTCTGCATTACTTATTTGTCTTTTTCCATTTTGACGATCACAATTTCATCTTATTCAAAAGAATTTTTTAAATTTTTGCCTGAATTTATTATTTATTTAGATTATTTACAGCTTAAATATTATTTAGCAAGTCTTAATCTATCTCTCAATATTCTTTTTATTTTATCACTGCAATACAGTAATATGAATACATCAGTTTCTAACTTCCAACATAGCTATAATTCATCCAGTGATAGTATTGGCTTAGAAAAGTGCTTAATTTAATCATCGTTTTACCTTTGCTGCAGTCCATTGAATTCTAAATAATACAGAGACATGCAGTTATAAAATTTTCAAATCTCACTGATAGATAAAATAATTGATTGGATTTATTATTTGGAAGTTTATAAGTAGCTTAATTTCTGGAACTTTCAGAACAGAATTGATCTGAAGACTTTATATTCTAGAACCTGAAGATTCAAAGTATACTGAGAAAAATAATCAAATGATTTTATGGTTCAAGAATTCACAAAAAATTTAGGAACTGAATGTGCTAGTACTGGAGTCAACCCAAGGTCTTATACTACAGATTCTGACACTCTACCCCTGTGCTAAAACTGCCGAGCAATCTTGATTGATGTAAAACTGCTTTTAGTATCAGAAATTAAAATTTTGAAAGACGATATATTTAGAAAAAAGTTATTTCAAAACAGTATTTTTAATCTCAGTACTTTGCCCATTCAGAATATGCATCTACAACTACAAAAAAAAGTGTTCGTTAAGTAAAATTGATAGACATTATGAATGCATTGTTGCAACTTTACTATTTTGATCTAGTCTTATAGTTTTTGCTGAAAGTCTTCTAGAATACTAACATCTATGTCACATACTTATACACACACACACACACACACACACATATATATATATATATATATATGTTATAACGATCCAAAAGAAGTGGAATTACCAGTCTTACTATATCTGCACTACAGAGCACCACTAGGCTACTTGAACCTAGAAAATTTATAGAATAGGCAGATACGCACTGTTAAGATCTTATTTTACATATATTTTTATTCCAACCATTAGCCCATTGTCACTAGCTCAGGGAGACGCAGAGATTTATAAAACATTAATTCTTATCTAATAATGTTTCATTTAAAAAATAAACCACTGCCAGTAATTAACACACAAACAACATTTATTAACGCACATATATAATCTTTTAAAATTTGAGGAATAACATTTATTATTTTAGATTTTAATATTAACTTTTAATTTAAATTATTATTTTAAAATTTTAAACCATTTGCACAGATGAATTTAATAATATTTTTTAAGAATAAACTACACAGATTGCATTTGAAAAGAAAATATTCTATCCCTGATTCAACCTTAGGCCAAAAGTTCGCAGCCAAACCAACGTCAATCCATCTGATATATCGATGTATTCAATGCAGTATGAATACAACAACACAGATATCATACTGTCAGGAATGTACATCTGAACAGCATGGTTAAAAAGACATTTACTCTCATCTAGACAGGAATGCTACATTGTCTGGCAAGAAGAACAATAAAAAAAACTCCATAGGAAGGGACTGTGTTTTTCATCTTACTATCCCTTCCATAGGCAAACAGGGGGTGTGCGGTGTAATATGCGATTCTGCATGTAGCAAATATCATACTACATCTACTAATTACACCAATATATTCAATTCATTGACCCAATTTAACTACGAAACAAATAACCCAAGATTAACCCTCCCTTAATTAATTAATATAACTTTACAAATCTATATAGCTATTCATGCCAGACTTAAATTTAACATTTATATAATTTCATACAGATGAATTTTATAATAGTTTGTTTTTTAATGTTGAGTACAGATCAGCTACATAGATTACATGGTTAAAAACATTTCAAAATAAACATAAACGATCAAAATATAAAGTCATTGATGGAATTGCAGAGGGAAATTTACAAGAAACCCAATGGCATTCATCATAAGATGCTGCAATTACACCAATAACTTAAAAGACATCTGAATAAATACATTTTAGATATTCAACATAAGGTATCATTATTTACCAAATGTCTATATATTTTAATCAAATATGAAAATAAAACATAATTAAAACGTTAAGGAATCTATGCAAGTGTCTATACCCAACTTAAATTTAATGCATTTAAATAATTTATACAATAAATATTAATAAAAAGAAAAATGGAAATGATTTTTTTAACAAACTCACATATATAAAAATTAAACAATAATTAATTTGGAAACTTAAGTCAGATAAAAGTTCATTTTAAAATTTAGGTTAACTGAATATTAAAAGCTTATCCAATCTTAACAAAAGTTCTTAATTACTTTTAGATTTTGCAGTTCATGTCTTACAGTAGAAGAATCCCGGTTCCTGGTGCCAATTCCCACGACGTCTCTATTTGAAAGTCTGGTCTGTTGTTCTGGAGGTGGCCTTAGCTGGTTCAATCCTGGTATTACAGTCATTTCATTTGAAATAAGTGAGAGATAGCAACAAGTGCATCTTATCGCCCTTCTCACAAAAACAAACTGGAACTGTCTTAATTTGAAAATTTTTTTTCTTTTATAGTACTCCTCCAGATTCATTGAACGTTTCCTGTTCCAATAATTTCTATTAACGTCCGAGCAATTGGTTACTGCTTCTATTGGACATTCTAGTTTTTTTAATTCTCTTATCTATATCTTTCATCTGACTTTTTTCTATAAGAACCCCAAGGGCTAGTTTGCTTTTCGATAATTAATAAACACATCATTTCCATTTACAAAAATACTTTATCATTAGATCTTGTACTTTTTTTATAAAAAAGTACGTTCAAATATTTTTTTTTGAAAATAATAATTTTTAAAGTTTTGCATCTGTGTGAATATATATATATATATTGAAGTGGTAAATCTGTAGTACATATTTAACTTCACTGCCTGATGACATTACATACCTTTAAAGTAGGGTTTGAACCAGTTTATATGTTTATTTGGTCATCTAGGAATGTTAAGCACACACATATACACATATCACTTCCACCCTGTTTATTCAAAATGGTTATGTGTAACCAGTTGAATTATTATTTTAGCTTAAGTATATTTTATTTCCAAGCTTGTAAATTCCCTTCACTTAGATAATTGTGTATGTGCGTATATGTATTACAGATATAAAAATAAATACAATTAATGTAAAGCTAAAGCAATGCCAGAAAATTCTAGAAAGTATTATTACAATTTAAAAATGTCATTCTCATTTAACTATTTCAAGTCAAACCAAAAATCATATTTTAAAGTTATTTGCAATTTTAAAAATATGTTTAAATAATGCTTTCTGGAACGTATTGTTTACATCTTCCAATATTGCCAAATTTCAAGTATAGGAGGAGCAGAAGTTCTAGGAATGCACAGAAGGAGTTCAAATCACTCTTCTCTCTTGTATTAGTTTAGAGAGTGGAAACAAAATGAACTGTGAGTAAAAGGAATTTGCTTTCCCTGATCTTAAATCGCCTTGTCCTGCCTTCCTGCCATGCCATCGCTACTTGAGAACTGTTCTGTTTAACTGTAAAAGAACTATTGGAAGATGCATACCATTATTTTATTAATATTGTGCCTTGCTAAACTTTGTATACATTATTATAAGTGGCCACCATAACTTCTAAAGGTAATCCATTTTGCCAAAGAATGAACTCTTAATTTTCCTCACTTCTTTCCTAAATCTTAATTGTAATCATAATGTAATCTTTATTTATTTGGTAACTGACTATAAACTTAATTATCGTTAAATTTGTGATTTTCTCTCTTAAGTTTTTAAAACTCGTCTTTGAGATGCTAGCACAGAATTATGTACTTTAAATCTATCATTAGCTTTTTAAGTTTCATGCTCTAATTATTTTATTTTCATGCGGCAAACTTATTTTAAATATGTATTTTATTAAATTAATTTTGGTATGCTAATGCTTAATCTAGTGAACTTATATTATTTTAGCTACTATTCCGATATTTTTTGGAAAAGTTAAATGTGAAATTTCTTATTGAACGCTAGTTCGCTTGATTAAATATTTTAAAATAAATGCTTAATGGCGGATTGTTTAAAATGTCATATTATGGGATAAGATAAACTTTTTGTTGTTGACAATATTTATTTAGATGCATTCTATGTTTTCTAAAATAATTTTAATTATTAACCTATTTTAAATAATTATTTATTGCTTTCACGCCATCGAGCATTAACTTGCTTATGATATATTGTCGTTTAAGAATACTTGGGCTTGTTAAATAGGAAAAATAATATTTTTCCCTCTTCTATATTCGACATCCTAAATTTATTAAAGTTATACGTATGATGCTGAGTGGGTTATTATTTTATCATGGCGTTACGCATGATATTATTGCTTTATTTAAGCTTAAATTATTTCATTAGTCATTTAAGACTTAAGCCATATTCGCGTTGCTTACTTATGATAGCATTTTAAAGAATTTATATTTTGCTTTATCATATTTATTCATCCGAACTCCGGATTTTCTTCACGTAACTCGTCTAAGAATGAGGTTTGGTAGAACCGATCTCAGGACAAATGTTAGAGTATTAAGGCTCTGCATGTGAAACGTCGGCAAGCGTATCATGGAATCCTTACCACTCATATTTTCAAATACCGCCTTGTGATAAATACAAGCGGAATCATATATGTGATAAAGCCTTTCAGTCCAAAGATGGACATCTTCTCCATTTTAAATGCTGTCATTATAGTTAGCACTGCGAGTTCTTTTATGTGTAGTTCTCATATTATCTATAAGATGTGGTGCAGTGATGTTTGTAAACCACTCATTTGATAATTAGTCGAATATTTTAGGATTGTCACAGTAAGGCTGTTAGGCTAATCCATTCCTCATTTGTACTGGCCCAGATATGCTTATGAACGATAAATTACTTATCTGTTATATCAAGAGTAAACCTCTCTTTGGAGATGAATTTATAAACGTCCTTATCATTACTTAAAGTAATGATCATAGCATTGATAACATTAATTTATTTTTATTTATAGTTCATTAGCATACTAAATCAGTTGCCTATATGCAAAGTAATAACCACATTAAATCTGTGTTATGCTTCTGATGTAAATTAAAATTGTTTATGTTCATTAAATTATTATGTTGATAATTACTTATGCATTTGTGTCTTACTGAATCTCACTCATTGAATTCCATTTAATATTTATAATAGTGTTAGTAATATTTAGAAGTTATAACTGATTATTTTAAATGGACATTTATCTCTGGGTTGTTCTGTCTTTGCTCATTCTGGATGGATACTATTTTATAATTCATGTTTCTTTTGCAATGCTAGCTGTGTGCAATTCATTTAAAATTTATAAATTATCCCTTCACATAAGGTATTTGATTGAGCCAAGATTTGATATTATTTATTTACATTAATTACCCTATAGATCTCATGTTTCTCCGCTGTGTCTCCAGGACCAGAA